>CM060840.1:43800000-44400000 GCA_030762175.1 Metallyticus violacea | reverse complement strand
AAGGACATGAAAAAGTCCGTCACGCAGAAGCTGCATAAACTAAGGGAATTTCCAGCAAGTTGAATTTGTGAAGGTTATTACAGAGCGCTAGAGCAGAATGCAATAAAAAGCAATAACGCTAACTGAAGACATACATGTGTATTTAATAAAAACATAAGTTCCGGGATTAAAAGTATGTGCTTTTCCAGCATCATTATTATTTTATTTTCGTGCAATATTGTTAGCCTAACGTTTCCAATTTGCACAACTAAAACGCAATGTGATTAACGTTTGAGCTATATAGTTAACTTTAGGCGTACGATTGCTTGTTTTTCTGTGTTCCGAAAGCGCCGTGTTCTCTCTGCCTGCATTTATTGTACTCTTTACACTGCCAAGGTTGATAGAATACATACACTACCGCTTAAGATTTGTAGCATTCCCTGGAATTCGCTTTTTCCGCTGCCGTTCGGTACTGAAGCGACAGTACCGCCGCTGCCTGTAAGAATAAGTCCATATATTTGTCCATGCGCATGCACAAACTATCCCCCCTACTCTTTCACATGACACCAACGTGTTTATCGCTTGACCGAAATACCATTTGTTAATGCTAACAATAGCATTTTCCCAGGCCATCTTAATCGTCGTCCCCGGCGATTACAAAAATTGTTTTCAGATATATCTCAAATCCTTGTGGTCCGATATCCCTGAATATCAGAAATTTTTTTTTTCTGGTTTTTTAGTGTTTAACGCCCGTTTTTACTACTAAGGCATCACAGACGGTGCACACTGATAATACATGAAATGAAATGGTAAATTGGGGAAGGATTTTTTTAAAGGAAAGAAGCATTCCAGGCTTATGTTAGGGTACCTCCCCGGCATTTGCCATTTATGAGGACTGAGGAAAACCTGGAAAAAGTCTCACTCAGGAAGGATGGTTTTATTGGGATTCCAACCCCAGACCTCCCGCTCATGAGTACGCACCTTAACGACCTCGGTCACCCGTGGCGGTTACAGAAACCTTTTACTTATTTTATTTAAATGGTATATACCGAGTTTCATTGCAAAAAAGTTTACACACATACATATATATTAAATTTTGTGTTTCATGTACACCCCCACTCATAATAATCTGATTTTCAGAAACTCAGTGCAGATCACTTTTCGTCGAGGAAAAAAAAAAGTGCGGTCGATAGAGCAATTTTTAAATTTTCGCTTAGGTTAATCCCCACCCCGAGCGGTTCAATTTTATTGTTTAATGAATCACTTGTTAATTGATCTTATGTTCCGAGTTTCGTCGAGAAAAAAAATGTGCGGCCACTGTAGCGTTAACAGACATACATGCCTAGAAAATAGAATCGATGAAGATTTGAAGATTATATAACTCCATTCGGAAACTTCTGTCTGTAGGCTGATGCATTCATATGACTAGCTGCGCCTTCCAATTTCACACAGGTTGAGTCATTGGTGAAAAATTTCCCGGTTCGGGAGAGGATGGATATTTGCCCTGGACTCACCAGATGCAAAACCTCAGGTCTAGGGTGTATTATTAAAAACTTCTACAGATATTATTATAGTAGTAAAAATATGTGCACAAATTTTTTATAAAATAAGTAACTTTTAATTACATTGGTATTACTATAGGTCCAAGCGGTTGTAATGCTTGAGAGCAGTTTTCGCCCAACCTCATATCTATAGAAATCAATGCATTTAATGACAATGCCTCCACTTATAGACGCTGATAACTAATAGTAATAATTTTACATATTAAGACATTCAGCAGTATCCCCTTTTGTTCATTCTGTACGGTACCTGCTTTGCGTTTATAGTAGCACATATCGCTTACAGTATGTCCAACCAAGTACACAAGACGAAGCAAAGAACTTACAGGAAATGGGGTACCGGACTGATTTTCTTGTGCTTCGCGTATACGAAATACGTTCCCTGTCTTCACTTCATTGGAAATCTTCCACTCCAGTTGCTGGGCTGTCTTGATCAACAAGTTTACAGTTTTTTCATTGCCTCGTCTTCCAGCGTAGAACTCCCGTGGAAACGTTCGTTGCACAAGATTAACATATTAAATTTATTCCAACAACGGTGCACATGAACTTTTCCCATCAGAATACACATATGTCTTTAGCTCTTCCTAATAAAATTCCACAATTTCCAGCATTTGAATAAATGATTTTTTGCAAAATAACTACACAAAAGTGGGTTGAATTGTAAAGTAGAATAATCAATGCAGTATGACGTTTTCCTGTAAGCTTAGTAAAGTTCCTGCCATACACGTAACATAACACCATCAATTGCTGCAATGCTTTCTGCGATACGCTGTTACAGATCAAAGATAAGAGTGAAAAGAAACAATTAAAATATTTTTTCTGAAATATATTATATTCCTTAAGTGGTGTTGACCGATAAAATGCAGGAAATGATATTGTAATTGGTTATATAAATTTGAAGTTTAATATAAAGTAAAATGATATGAATTATGAAATATAAGTTTACAGGAAGCAAACGTGGCGTATGGTATAATAAAAGTATGTACAGGTTTTCATTTCTATTCTTCCCAGTCCAAATAACGAAGTAATTAACATACATTTAATTTAACAACTTTAGAGATTGAGGGGAAATTTTAAATATAATATTAATTAAATTTTAGGTTTCGCTTTTCACCTCAGTCATCCCTATTCTCAAATTTCAAATTGTATCCCTACCTTTTGAGGTTTAAATTTTAAAGAAGTACAATCGTCATCACATCTTGTTTTTTAATCGTTGCCTGGAAATTTGGATTATGGTAATTGTTGTTTTAATTTGGACAGTATAATATAAAACTACTTAGCATTTAATGAAATACTCCTAGTTGTGTTTTGGTAATGAATTGTTTCAAAATAGTGTATACCCTCCAAGAAACAACAGAATGCAAGCTAGGAATACCAAAATAGGTTGTCCTACTGTCATATTAATAATTATAATTTTAACAAAATATTTTTTCATTCTAAAACTAATTTATTTTTAATTAGTCCAAAATTCATATAGCAATAATAACAGGCCTGGTTGCCAAACAACGATAGAAAGCAACAAATGTGATAAAATTGAAGCCTATTTAAATTTTAATCATAAAAATGTAGGTGTGCCATTTGAAATTCAAGGTGAGGCTGGCTGGAGGTGAGAGGATAAAAACTAAAATGTAATCAACATTAAAAAAAATCTCTCGGCATGAAAATCAACTATTGTTTAAGTAAAACTTATTTTAAATAAGTAGTTATTCAGAATGGAAAGTTTTGAAATGTATATCATAAAAACATTGCTTTTAGCCATATGCATTGCAAGAATTAAAAATAAATTAATTCTGTCTGAAATTGTTCTTAATTAAGTTGGCTACAATACTCGAGACGCTTGCATATAAAGCACAGGCTTTAACACTCTGTAGAACTTCTGAGAATGACCACTTTGCGTGGAGGTTTCGGCGGCTAACCATTGGACACTGCTGATTGCAAACAAGGTGCTGAATTTGGCGAGAGCACGAACAGGAAACAAAAGATGTGGTAGAGGAACTGCAAGGAGATAACGAGCTCAAAATTACTCCGGTGTACAGTAGACTCACTGAAGTTGGCGTTAAATATGCACTTTACACGACTTAATTAGCGACATGGAAACAAATGATTTAACAAATGCCGGATGACATTGAAAAATAACATAAATAATTCTCTATTGAGCCCGCGTTAGCGCTTTTCGTTTTTAATACAGAAAGCTCATAATTAACGCGATGAAATATGCACACTTTTTAATAACACAAACCCAGTGTTTGTTACAGCATTAATGTCATAACAGATTTGAAGTTACTCAACACACAACGTTTTATTCGTTGAAAGAGTGAATGTATGTGTATATCGCTTTAAAATAACACTTACAATTTTATTACGCAGTTGATACTGTAAATAGTAAACAGTTATGGAACATAATACATGAACGATGTGGGTATTTATTTAATTGAAGTTCTAAAGAATGCACCATCAAGCACAACAGTTAAGAAGGACATATTATTAATAATATCATCACGAATTTATTCCTTTGCTCACGTAGCTATACGATGTTCTCCTAAATGACTACTAGCTTGGCTGCAAATACGAAAGGGAATTATTTTGTTAAAGCAGAACTCTTGTCTTTCGCTAGATCATATTATAACGTTTATTACATTCTTCCAGGTCCAGGTTATAAAAGACTGAGTGTTAACTTTTTTTTTTTGATTGATTTATTTATGGACGCTCTTTAACATCTCAGGTCATCAGCGTTCCATTCAACTCGGGGCGTGAAACGGCCGACAAATTTTGCTCAGAGGCCTCTCTTTCAGGCTTGAGGTTCTTTTTCGTGTCGCAAATGTACGACACGGGACCCACGGCTTTACTTCCCTTCCGAAGGAAGCCATACTTAGGATTTTTACGCCCGAAAAAATCCATCGGTCCTGGCCGGGTTCGAACCCGCGTTTTGGGTTTAGAAGGCAAGTATGGTAACCACTACAAGTATGGTAACACTACAAGTATGGTAACCACTACACCACCAGGACCAACATGAGTGTTAACAATTGCTTCATACCTTACCTTACATAGTTCCGAGCTAGAGGAAAATGTGACACACGATACGCCCTATTCCTAGCTAAAACTTACCTAGGATTTCCCACGAGGGAAATCTCAAACACCAATCTGGTTAAAGCATAAGATTTGCTTCTGGAAATTTTGTGACAATCAACCGCCACTACGGAAATCCTTATTAACGGATTTGTCTCCCAATAATAAATACACTACAACAATCTAAACAAACATGCCAAAGGAAACAATTTATGCATTGCTGAAAACAGAATCAATCTTTCATATTAAATGCGGAATGCATTATTTCAAAATGAATAAAACTTTATTAAATTAATACTAGTTACCAAATTAGTAAAATTTGATAATTCTCAACCTATTCTGAAATATATGCCAACACTGAAGTTTCTAAAATATCCATAATAGTTTTACTGTTTATCAGATTAATGAATTTGTCGTATTCCTACTGATAAGTGTCTTAGGATATTCTTGATATTAGTGACAGTTCAGTCTTTTCAGTTTGACTAAATTTCTTTCAGTATAATAAAAGAACGCATTGACTCCAGAGTAATTCATTAGAAAATCGACAATATTCTCGCTTCACTCGTGTTTTTAAAACATTTACTCACGGAATGAAACATAAGATTATAAAATGTTATCACAATATGCTATTTTTGGCTGCTTAATCTCATGTAATTAGGATATTAATAATGAACTAGAAGCCAATAATTATTCATACATTAAAAAAATAGAACAAGGATAGGAACTAAATTTAACTTTTATACAAGAGTGGCAGTTTCAACTTATTGTACGACATTGAAATATGGGTTATGACTAGAGATCAAATGTTCAGGCGTATAGTATATATACATACTATTACTAGTAACTAAAATTGAATTTAACGCAACGTCCATAAAATTGAAAAAAGTAATGTTTTAAATTATCAGTTGCCAAAGTTGTCTGTAATTTCTTTCTTTATTTTTATTTTAGTATAATAAAACAATTTAAATAATTATTCGTATATTTTAAACACTTATTTGTATACTAACATTGTGAGAATGTGAAAGCAGATCATCCTTGTTGATTCTAACAAGCGATGCTACCGGAAAATTCAACACGGTCCGTATCTAATAAACATTTATGACGGCTAATTAGAAATAGAGGCTCGTTTTCATTACGGACAAGCGACATTTAATAATATATTGTAACATAAGTGTTAAAAGGCACGTATTGCGCATCCGAGTGTGATTAAATTTCACCGACGATCGCAATGAGCCTTTCAATAGGTATGTCACATACTATTTTTATGCTACCATATTGTTCATTTTTAATTTATTGTAAGTTATTTTAATTTGGAAAGTTAAAAATAACGAGAACTAGAAGTATCGAATCGATTAGTATTTGTTCATATGTTTGTATAATTACACGTTAAGTGTTTTGTTAGTTATTATTGATCTTATTGAAACATTTAGTAGCTAAATGATATGATGGTTAATTAAAAAGAAATCACAGCTTGGTGAAGAAGAAAAAGTCAGGACATTTAGTGAAAATGTTATGTGAGCGTATTTTCTGGAGAAATCGAAGGTAATGAAATGTTCAACATTATGATATATTTATGCCTTGTTCGTACATTTATTCTATTAAATTGTGTCACATAGCAAGACTGCTACTTTAAGTTGTAATTTATAAAATAGTGGTGCAAAGTAAATGGTGCAGCACTAATCTTTAATATTTTTAATCCAATGTCGCCATACTGCTACTTTCAGTTCTAAAATTAGGTAGGCATCAGTTACATTATGATACGATAGTATAAACAAGATTTTCTTTATCGCGTCCTTGCAATCAAAACCATGCTGTGCTGAAACTGCAGTGATAAGTCAATAATGCAAACTGAGGTAGGCAGCTCAGAAACGAATACCGCATAGAACAGTTACTTCATAAAATGAAATCAGCCGCAAAAAATTACTTTCCACTCGTTACCAATGAAGCACTAAACCACAGTAGTAGAAAATTTGCAAAAAATAAGAAAATAATTTTAAAAAAAGTCATAATAGTACGAAATGGGCAGCGGCATACAAAAAGGCAAAAATAAAATCTTCCCATAATGTTTCACAATTCACAAATACATTTTTATGCACTTAGATCCTTTCTGATGGTCAATATTTAAAAAGAGGCGTTATGACTTAAATCCGGCCGCTAGCTATGGCAGTTAAGTGCGAAAATAGAGATCAAGCAGCAGAAATATTACTTGAATAGGATTAAAAAAGAGGAAATCGGGGAACAGGGTCAAATAGATAATAAAAATAATACAATTTTCGATTACAGGAATAGATAGATCACATATAGAGAATGAACAGGAATAGAATACCTAAATAATATTAAACGAAATACAGCCTGCCTTAATGACCCCATTATAAGGGTAACCGATTCTAATGCTTGATGTGACGTACAAGAAGTTTTATCAAGTGCAACTGCTTCTGAGCAATACAAGCTACCTGAAAGAGGTAAGATATTCTTGATATTTCTTTTCCGCAGAAAACAGTCCATATTGAAAACCAAGATAAATGTGAACATCAATGATGTTGCAAGAAAATCGTCGTTTAACAATAGCAAATCTTGCAGACATCATGGTTTTTTTCCAGAAGTTGCAGCAAATTGAGTGCAAGATTAGGTGTACCATCAACAGGCTGCTGCAGAACCGGGTTTTCCAAAGAGAATTAATGCTTATGAAACTTGGTTTCCACAACACGACCCTAAAACAAAAGCCCGGTTTACGATCGCGTGATAAAACGGTCATAGTTACTGCGGAGAACTACTGCGGTGCACTGAATAGTAGAGAAACCACATCCTGCTCGTGTTGAATGGATTTTTGCATCAGAATAATCTTTTAATTATTTTCACAAAAATAAGTTAGCTTTTGAAATGATCCTTTTTAGTATGTTTATTCTGTCTTACTGATTTAATTGAAATCTGCTTTTCGTTCGTGTATTGCGGCTTTGATTTGTTTCATTAGTTTCCAGAATATCCTGCTTTTTTTTTTTTAACATGTTATTCTTAGAATTTATGTACACGCTATAGTGGTATCTTGTATTCTTTCTAACATGACTTTATACGGTTTTTTCCCTTTAATTCTTTTAATGGCATTTATATTTTGTTCGTTGATTAAGCTCTCTCCTTCACATAAAATTGTCTTACCTTGAAGTAGTAGTAGATGTACCTTTTTGTTATAAAATTGTATATACACATTATAAATATATTTTATGCGTGGGTCGTAGACCGTGCATTCTTAAGTATGCTACACACATGGAAACTTATTACATATTATTAACAATTACACTAGTTGCGTTCTAACCAGAAAATAAATTGCTTCTAGCTTCGCGCACTTTGGCTAGGAAAATGTCCAAATTCAACCAATTAGTGTGGTTCGCAAACAGGTTTTCAAAATGCTAATTATCCTCAGTTTTCAGGAAACGAAGTTTTTCTCAGGTGTTTCCAGTGGGTACATTCTGTTATTCCTCATTCTTTCCACTAAATGGCAGATTTTCCTACCAAAACTCTCCGTTATTTTTGAGCCTTTCAACTTCCTAATCTCAGCTATACCATTCCTGATATCGCCTTTCTCCCTAAAACGAGCATATATACCTCTTTGCGGCCAGATTAGTTTAATTTCATTCGATAAGCTCAAGGAGACTTTCTTGTTACATTCTGCCTCGATTTCCTGTCTGCTAATAGCCTCTAGTTTTGTTCTAATCTCCTTTCATACTTTTTTATTATTTGTCTCATTGCCATGTTGAACCCAGTTCAATTCTATTGAATCCTCTTTCCACCTTTGCAGCCCAGAACGTTGGTGTCCTATCTTAAAATAATGTGGAAATGAGAATGCACACTTCAAATTTACTTCACTTAGAGCATTTTTAAGGCATTTCAGTTTTACGGGAGATTTTGAATCAACTAGTACAAGGTGACAGCTAAAGTTGCCAACACTATGAAGCAGCAAAAAGAATTTCAGAAATGAGGTGCTTTTAGCTTGACAAAATATTGAATCTGTTAAGAACATCGGTTTAATGCTGTTCTTGACCATTAAAGAGGCAAGTCTAAAGAAAGAAAGAAAAAATGGCTAATGGCCACGGTCATAATATTTTCCATTGAAAATAGGAAATGTTTACATTAAACATAGCTACATGACTGAATGTATATGCAGTACATAGTGTTTGCTATTCCTTTGAGTCTAAGATTCTCTGCTCCCGGAATAAAACATTGGGGTAGTGTTTGGGAATGTTTAATGGATGACCTTTGGAAAACAGTTTTTATGAGTTAGCCACGTCTGTCTATCGACGTGAAGAATGAGTTCGCTCAAGTTAGGGATGATGCTGTATTGTCCGCAAGCCATGCATGATATGTCGTTAAGCCATGAGACAATAGCATGTTGCCTCCGCATTAGTAGCAATCGTATCGATTTGTCTCGAATTCACATATACCGACATACAAGCGCACCGGAAACATTTATGAGCTCGGAATCGTTTCCTATTGGGAATAATATATAAGGCATCACTTCTTTTTATCTTGTTGTTTACAGTGCATTCTCTTCTGAGCTTATAAGTCTTGCCAAGCTAATGGTCTTCAGATAAAATCTGCATTTCTTCACGTCAATGATTATAGTCATTAGTTTAGGAGAAATTGAGGTAAACCTTTACACATCCTCATAATTTTGATGATCTTTCTCAAATTAGTCTCTGTCTGGAGCGGGTTTTATTGAAGGCGAGAATGTTAAGGATTATTAATTAGTTGATTAATGGTGTTTGTTGTTTCAATGCCCCACATTGGTTCGTCATCTGGAGCGGTTTTGGTATAGGAGTGTATGGGGTATGCGGTAGTTTTGGTTGATGAACGTTGGATTGTTGTTCTAGCTCAGTCGGTTGCTCCAGTTTAATTGTGATGTTGGTCCCAGGGTTCACTGAAGTGTTTTGTGGGTCTTTCTTTGAAGGTATCGCACAATAGACACGTGAAATAGTTCTCTTCAATAACAATTTATTCAACATTTAAGGCACCAGCCTATCAATATCGGATTGCTCGCCACTGCCTAACAGATTTCTATTGTCTTGGTACAATTGATATGATTCTCCCCCACTTCTACTCTCTGCCTTACTGCTCTGTCTTTGTCACTTCCTATTCTCAATACTATAACTAACCCGGCCAGGACCGATGGCTTTTTTCGGGCGTAAAAATTCTAAGTATGGCTTCCTTCGGAAGGGAAGTAAAGCTGTGGGTCCCGTGTCGTACATTTACGGCACGATAAAGAACCTCAAGCCTGAAAAAAGAGGCCTCTGAGCAAAATTTGTCGACCGTTTCACGCTCTGATTTGAATGGGGCGCTGATGACCTGAGATGTTAAAGAGCGTCCGTAAATCTAATCAAAAAAAATTGACAGACTGCCTATGCTCGGTTCTTCTATGTTCTTCTACGGCAAGAACTCTAGTAGTTCGAAATATAGCGATTACGTGTGACTTTCTCTTAGCGTTTTATCCTTTTCTGCTTTTATATTTACTGTTAATTTGTTACATTGTTAATAGTGTTACTTTATTTTTCTTTTATGTTTTGTATATATAAGTTTTAAAATAACATTAAGGGTATGAAACAGATTAGAAAAGCAATGTCAAATAGCATTAGGAAACTAAATACGAAGACAAAGAAGAAACTTGGAAGAAACGATGATTGCTATCCCATATTGAAATGTAGAATTTACCTGCTCTATATGTTATTTTCTTCTCTCTGCTATTTGCAGAAACCGAAAAGTAGAGTACGATGCGAAGAAAGAAAGGCGGTATTGGGGAAAGGCTTATCCTCGCTTCGTGCAGGAAAAGGAATTACAGAGAGGGAGAGAAAAACAAGTATGTCAAATCCAATGTTTTTTTACTCATTGATAAGTATGCGATATCTTACAATAACGGAATAATATTATAGGAAATCTAGAATCCAAGTTTTACTTAATGCCAGTTGTTAAGACTCTCAAGTAGAACTTTCTTTTGAGAAAGCGAAGTATGCATTTTTTTTTCTGTGATGAAGAGAGAAAACTTGTCACTTTTACATATCTGTTCTTAGAAATATGCACAAAAAGCATAAGTTAATGGCGAACTTGGAATAACTGACCGTTTATTCAGCTTCTTTTCACAACGAGTCATGTATAAACTTCATACAGGGTGTCCGGCTTGTAGGGTTAACATTATAAACAGCATATGTTTCAAATGTACTAAATTCAATGAAAAACACTGATATTGCCTGATAGAGAAGCTCTTGCATTTTATATGCTTTAAAACAATTTGGATGTGTGCACTTTCAGTGGCCCGGCAGATGTTCAATCTATACTTCACACCCAACTAGGTATTCAGCAACATTTGCGGTGTGTCACTGGTGACAGCTTGATATGGCTTTTATTTCAGCAAGCAACCCCTACATTAAATCACATTTTCACAACTGTATGTGCCATCAAGCTACTTCGTTATACTTCTCCTCCACTTATCCCTTAATTTTCTTGTTTTATTTTCTCAGTCCTCATATGTAACAACATTTTAATTGTCCCTATATCTTTATGTAGTTTATCCCATTTTTTTTTATCCCAGATACAATCTCTCCACTTTTTTACCATTTCACATTCAATTAGGCAATGGAACACGCTATCCACATTCCCACACAAAATACATCTTTTTAGAAACAACAACTCTGTACGTATCCATGCAAGACCCATTCTTCCGAATTGATCACAATTATCTATACATTCTTCCGTCCCCAATTTCCTTTAACTATCCTATATTCTATACAAGTCTAAAGAACGTTTATCCTCTAAGCTTGCCCAAACCTCTTGTTTCTCTATATCTTCTACCCTCTGTCTCACTTCTTTCCACTTTCCACCTAGTGGCCACACATCCCCCATTCCAATTTCTTCAAATCGTTTCCCTCCTCCCCAAACCAGCTCTCTCTTCCCAGTACATATCTTTGGTACATTTACAGCTTGATGAGTTCTCCGTAGGAATGCTGTACACTTAGGTCCTTCATAAAACCCCACAGGAGAAAGTCCAGTGGGGTAAGATCTGGGTAGCGTGGAGGCCAAACAAGTGTTTCAGCTCCTCTTTATCCGTCGTGCAAGGGAACTGCTCACAAGGCTTCCAGTTTCTCGTAACAGTCCCTTTTAACAATCCTCGCATAGGAAAGAATGACGTTAAGGTTTTTTCGTTGCACACGCTCTACAGATTTGGTTTTAGCCAACATCGCCAGCTTGCACATTATGACCATGCGCATTACGGTATCGTACTTTTAATAAATTGCCACAGATATAATCATCATTTATACAAGAATTCCCAATCGAAATATAATGCAAACAAAGATAAACTCTGTAATGTTATACTGCAAAACACCTGCATTTCTACATCAGGTGGAGGAGAAAATACTTGCAGAAAAAGAAACATTGCGGACACTTTTTGAAAATTGTTATGACTCATAATTTTCATGTTCTGAATGACTTCTTGAAATTAATTGTTAGTATCCTCCATAAGCTATTATCTTGTGTGCACTTAGAATATATATAACTAATAAATTATCAATAATTATAAAAGCAGAAAAGGATAAAACACTAAGAAAAAGTCACGCCACGCCATCATGCCATAGAAGAACTGAAAATTAGTTCGAAATATAGCAATTACAACTGTTACTTTTTCTTAGGACCTAGAACGTATATATATATATATACGTAATTGCATTTTCAGATATTAGGTCATTAAGTAAGTTCTGCGGGTGGCTCTAACATTTGCTGAATTTCAATTTTCCGCACACTTGTAAAAATACACTATTCTGGTATAACAAAAGAAATTCAAGAGGTTCCGTTCCTAAGCTGAAAAAACATTTATTTAATTTGATCTAAGATTATATTTAAAAAAGAGCAAATCCATTATTATATTTTGCTATTCTTAAAGATATGCATGAGTGATAGTTCGATAATTTCATTGAAATATCTAATTTTTTTTAATAAAATAGTTGAAACATTTTTATGTTTAAAAGTTGCATCATCGGTTTCCAAACTCTATTTTTAAAGCCCATATGGTATCTCTTACACATTTAAATTTCCCCTTAACCATGCCCATGTTCACATATATCTAAAACCTTTTACCAAATGAATGTATGTGTTCGCACAATTGGCAGTGTGTGAAATAGTCCTTTCTCTATGGAGGAGGTTTCGCCCCGTGGATCAATTGTGCACATTCCCCTGAGGGCGACGATACATGGGTTTAGGCGGAGTCTCAAACTGGTCAGATATGAGATATGAGCCATGCTTGTTTACCATGCTTGTTTGTTTGATCCACTTCCATCGGCGGAGGAAGGGTGAATTCGCTTTGTGTATTTCCCTGTTACATCACTAACCGATAATCGCTACATTGATTTCGTTACACATGTGTATTGTCTTTTATATATATATATATATATATATATATATATATATATATATATATGAAAACAAATGATAATGAATGTAAATGGAAGTCAACAGAAGAAATAAAAACAAAGTGTGGCCTAAGCAAGGATGTAATTAATCTTTCTCCAATATTATTATTATTATTATTATTATTATTATTATTATTATTATTATTATTATTATTATTATATATAGACGACATTCTTAAAGAACGAAAAATAATTGCACATAAAGAAATAGAGTTAGGACAGAATAGCTGTAGATGATATGGCATTAATTTTTTCGAGGAAGATAGACTACCAAATTTCCTAGAATTGTCTAGGGCAGATTGATACAAGGTCATTCACCGGGAATATTCAAAATTACAGTCCTTCCCTCATCTTCTCTATTTCATGGTATTTGTATGCGTGAGGTAAACGGGCGTTCCTTTCATTAATGAAGGCTCTTTTATTTAAAGAGATTAATTGAATGGGTTGAAGAGAAACTTTTTGACTGTTTGAAAAGAAATAAATGTATAACAAGATTCTCAATAGATATTTTTCAAAAGAAAACGACATTTAATTTTACGACTTATTTCATTTCGGTATATTAAAATTCTTTATGCGCTTTTTAAAATGCGTAAATAATCGCAGAAAAAAGCATTACGATCCAAAACAGGTACAATACATATATTTAACCCTTAAAAAAGACAACAGAAGTAAAAAAGGGCAAAATAAAAACTTACCCTGCCTACTCCAAATGTATGGAAACATGCTTATTTCTATCTGACTCTTAAATATATCTACCCAGATAGAAAATGCATTATGCCTGACTTCTTCGAGAGAATGAAGGGATGAAAATTCTAGACACTTATCCTGGCTGTAGGGTAGATGGAAAGTAGATGTAAAACAAAGTGTAATTATGATTTTTCATGTATAATGTTGTGTGAGGTCTTGCATTAATGGTGGAGCAGCATTCTTACGGGTTATTTTTCTCCTAACACGCCAGTTCTAAGTACCAGAACATACTGAAAATTACCTTTCTTGCAAGCGTTTGTATATATATGGAGACTCAATATTTTGCCATATTATGAACTGGATTTTATTCCAGCTTCAAAGTGATGAATTGCTACTGTCATCGACTGCAATCATTTGATCAATTTGCCTCACCATTTCAGGGTCGATTGTTGCAACAGGTCTGCAAGTTTGTCGTGGAACTTTGGTTTTCCCTGTTCTGATTCATTACACTTCTTCTCCCAGTGTCTTAGAGCAGAATTGGAATAAACATTGGAAAATTGGCATTGATTCTTTCTGAGCACGTTAATTAAAGAGTTATTAAATTTATGGGCGTGTATTGAAACTTTTGTAATTGAAAGTTAAACTTATAGTACAAAAACAATTCAACAGATGGACCGTCTAGCATTTTATACGTTGAAAACTAACTTTCTGCTTTTATTATTGAACAGTGAGCTAATAATTATCCCTAAATGTGTTAGTCTTTTTACGAAAATATTTTGATTTCAAGAATAATGAGTGCAGATTCGTTTATAGAACATATGAAAAGAAAGCTGTTCTTCCACAGCGGGTGATAGAAACTTGTAATGCTTCCGAAATCCATTCTGATCGATAACTACCTAGGTAGAATGCAAATGCGTTAGTCCCGCATCGAAATAATCGCTTTGGTATGTAGTGCCCTATTGAGCTCAAAGGTATTTAGGGCATTCCGTACAGATCCAGAATGGGATGGAGATTCAATCCCTACCGAGTTTGAAGGTCGATCCTAATATTAGAATATAATTAGAATGGGATGTGTTTAATGCCATGGAAATAGGAATCGCATTGAAATCAAATTAAAAGAAGCTGCTCATCAAGCATAGTTACAGGGGTTGCACAAAATAATATCAACACCAACCTAATATGCTGTAGAACCCACAGACTTTCATAACAGCCTCAGTCCTCCTGGAAAGTGATGCATACAAATCCGGTCAGTAGGATTCTATACCATTCTTCAAAAACAAATGCTCCAATTTTTTTCAAATTTGGTGGAGAGGGTAATTCGCTTAACTTGTTTTTACACTGCAGACCACAATGACTCCACATGTTCAAATCGGTATAGGTCAGGGAAGGTGTGTAATTTCATCTTCATACTCTTCCAACCATACATGGCAATTTCAACTGTAAGAATGGGTGCATTATCATCTTGTAAGATGACATCTCCTGCGCCATTGAATGGACATGGTCACTTAAAATGGCTTTATGGGTTTTATCAGCTACCTTTCCTTTAAGTGTAACAATAGGATCCACTGTAAACCATGACATGACGCCCAAACCATGTCAGGACCTCCAAACTGTCTGGATGGTGTACTTCTGCCGGTGTTCCGTAATAGTATAAAAGATGATTCGTCAAACCACAATATGTTCTATTGATTGATACTCCTGGTTTTGTGCTCCTTTTTGCATTCTCCCTCGTCACAAAAGATTTGACAACAACAACTCTTCGTGTATATTTTGCTCATGAATTTCCCACATATGTTTTATTAGCTCAGCAATCACTTTAAAGGCACTGATCTGAGGGGCAACAATCCTTAATGCTCCCGTCAGTTTCGTCTTTCTGCCACAATATATTTAGCAGAAATTTTCCCACAAATTTCGTCAATAGCTCTAGTATCCCTACCAACTTTGCAACCGCTATTGCATTTTCCCCTCTGGACATAATTGTTTACCCGTTTACCCACACGATGACGATCACAGGCTTACTGGTAGCTCAGACAAGGCGAAAACGGAAGTTCGGTGCTTGACAGTCCAATCAGAAAAAATACCAAAAAGTACTTATATCAGGGTGTTGATATTATTTAATCCAGCTCCTGTACTTTGTACAGCCCGTCAAAATCTATTTGGGACACATTGCCACTCATTCTTTCAGTGTACTATTTTCCTGAGTCCTATATCAAAAAGTGCAGAAGTTGTACCTCAAGTAAACCGACGTGTCAGAAATGCGTTTTCTTCCCTCATCAAGTTATGGTCAAGGTCTAATGGATCTTTCGACTACTGTACCTCGAGGTCTTTTCTGTTTTCCGCAATATAATGCACGCGACATAGTAGTTAAGCTGAAAACGCAATAGGATTGTAGGCAACAGCGAATTTTTGAGAGTATTGATCGAAGAGAGAAATACCAAAAGAAGGAAAGCTCTGCAACCAGTTATAGTAACGTTCCGGAGTGGTTAAAATCGGGAAAATAACAACACAATAAAGGCAACTGGAATTTAAAAAAAAAAGGAAAAAAAAAGAGCAGGAGATGTAAAAGAAAATGCAGGAGTTAGATACAGGAGTTGTTGAAGTGAGAGAGATGTTATATTGTTATGAGCATAACACGAGTGTATGCTTCTAATTTAAGTGCCTTCTTGAAGTGCATTAAAGTGCTCCTGCAATGTCGACTATGGTTTGTAATGTATACTTTTTATTGTTATCCAAATGGTGTTGCTTCCTATCGCCCCTGCAGTTCGTGAGATAAGAGCCTTGAAGATTATTCGCTGAGGGTAAATAAAAAGCCAAGAATGTAATGAAAAGGTGAAACATCGTCATCATTACAAACTGTCCTCCTTTTTCTGCTACCAAAGTCTTTATTATGCTCAATTCTTCACGTCCCCGAAGATGCCTGGACAAGGGATAACTTGTATGGGAGAAAATAATTTACAGATATTACGATTTATTTGACATAAGAAACATATGATTAACATGCAATGATAGCATTGAAACTGAATCACGAAAATAATACACTCATCAATATAACTTGCAAAAACGAAAATTTAAGTCAGTGTCACATATTTAACTTTTAAAACACTAAATTAATATTAAGCTGATACACATTAAAGAATCTCAATTTAAACAGATTTAAAATACCCCTAGTATTGCCCATATTTTACAGCAATTGTAAAATAATTACACCACACAAGTTGTTATTGCAGATAAAAATGCAAGAAACTTAAAACCAACGTAAAACATTTGCAATATAATGAATTAATATTTACAAATCTTGATAATACCTGGGTCACTAGGCCGAAGAAGGCTTCAATCCTACCAATTAAGAAAAAAGTCCAAAACGTCTTTTACCTCGGGACACACAAGCGATCTCACTGCGAGTGACGGCAGGACATAACTACGCTAGAAGAATTACATCAGATTGTTCTGGAAACTCCTTTGCCAGTCCCAACCGATAGAAATAAAGTGCAGGTAACAACACTTTCCAGCGTGGACAGGGAGATGAGGATGAGTAAGGGAGGGGGTGAAAGGTATGAAACTGGACAGTAACATGTGCAAGGACAGCACGAGGCGTAGGTTTTATATGATTTTAATTCAATCTTAAATGTTCGGCAATCTAATGAAATGAATACCCAAATACATAGTACATCTGAAATTTAATACAATTTAAAATTATTTTTAATGTTTATAAATTACTATAAAGTAATCAATGACTTTAAAAACAAAATTAAATATACTTTTCTTACAACTCTAAACGTAAAAATAAAACTTTATATTGACTTAAAGCATTTAATACGTTGGTATTAACTAGACAATTTCTGTAATCAAATTCATAAAATAATTAAGACGCAAACGATATAAATAATAAGAAATTTTAGTCATAGCTTTTAGTCCGATAAAGGTGGGTTCTAAACTAGAAAATTAAGATGCAACATTAAAGACATTAAATTTCACATTACGCATCGTAATGTCGATGCTATAAGCAACGATTTTCAAACTTTTCTTCACGGCAGACTTCTTCAAAGATCTCTCGCTGTTGCAGATGCCTAAGATTTAATTCAAAGTTTAAAGTCCTAAGTTTGCATCCTATTTCGTTTATGATTGGTTTACAAAAATTATTACACGCATAAACAAGAAAATGTACATTTTTTCAATATCTTTTCATTTTATTGCAGTAATAGTAAGAATCACAACAACAATATTAGATCAAAAGTATATAAAACGCATAATACCTTAATATTAAAAATAACTAACAATGTGACCGCTATCTTTGGTCTAATGGTTAGTGTTGCTGGCTGTTGTTCGGGAGCCCCCGGTACCTGCTTAGAAATGTTCTTTAGGTCTGGAATGGAGTACACCTGGCTTGGCCTCATGAGGACAATTGGGGAACTCGCTGATAGAGAGGTAGAGTCCTTTGATATTGAAAGCTGTTCGACCGACGGGATGTCAGTATGTTGATCACATATCCCTCTGCAATACTGTCCTCTGCCGATGAAGTCGCAAGGCGGAGGTAGAGAACGCAGCGGTCGCTACGGTCGACCAAGACCCTCGAAGAGTAATTTTAATTTCTGAATGAAAAGAATAATTCTGAATTTGACATACAAGCCGTGTTATTTTGGGCTTAATGCATTACGAGTTATGATTCTACGTTTTCCAAACGGTTTCTATATTTATTTTCTTAGATAATAATAAATACTTCCAAGTCCTCCTTTCATAGTCGGAAAAAAGTCTGCCTCAGAGAGGCAAGCGAGCCCCAGCCTATGAAGTTAGCTGTCGAAAGATGCATACTGTTGCCAGGTAACCTATGACGGTACCAATGAGAGTTTGCAATAAATACAATTCATAAATATATATCATCTTTCTTTTTTATAATTAATCTTGTATCTATATATCCAAAAACAAATGCTTACAGTGTTAGCATTTTATACCCCTGGGATAAAAAGTTGACAAATATATAGCATACTATGGGAAAGTGTTAGTGGAAAACTAAATTTCTATTTGAATTTACAGAGACGATTAAATGCTATGATCGATTAACTTAGCTAGTGGACCAGCTATAATTATTGAACATTTTAATTGATATTATTGAAATTTTGAGACAAACATGTTCAGACAAGGACAAGACAATTTAATTTGCGCTATGTTTATTTTCCAAATGTTTAGTTGCTTCCCGTTTGGGTTTTTAAACGAATTGGCAATGTTTTAGAAAGCCAGTGAAACGTGTTTTTCCCCATTTTTCACTCTAGGAAGCTCATTTTTAAATATTTAAACAGGCGAATTTCGCCTTCCATTTGTTATTGTTATGGTTGGTAATTTCAAATTTGTTTTCCATATTAATCCTTTTAATACAAAGGTACTTTTAAAAAATTCTCGTGATGATGTATGGAAAAACAACACCAAAAAGTCAGGTTCTTTTACTCACGGAAAAAATAATATAAAAATAAATAAAAAGAAAATACTTTACAACGGCTGTTTGAAGCTTTTTATCTGCGAAAATCTCATTGCTAATGAAGAATTATTTCAACTATAGGAAGAGATGAACCCAAATCATTATTAGTTAATGTTTCAATTCATAAGTATGGGGAACTAGCATTCTCTTCTTGCCATAGAACAACTCTGGTAGTTCGAAATATAAAGATTGCAAATCTGTGACTTTCTCTTAGTGTTTTTTCCGTTTCTGCTTTTTAATTACTGTTCATTTACACACACACACACACACACACACACACACACACACACACACACCTATAGTAGCAAACTGGAACATTTCATGTTATGAAAATGTATTTACGGCTACCTGGACGTTTGACTCTTATGATAATAGGGCAAATATTTCCTTTTGTTATCTTTGGTGTTTCTTCTGCTGGTAATAGCTAGAGCAATGGGTCTCTCCACTATAACAAAGCTAAGTGCATGCAGGTGGCCGAACAATAGATCCTTTTGTATCTTAATTGCTGAAGATGCTTCAAAAGTCTTGAAGGTAAGAGGGGAAACAGCTGTCGGCTATAACGTCGCCACGTCGTATGATGAGGGACTCTCCAGTAAAGTGCTAGAAAGGCGATATATTTAAAATAAGGGAATTTGCAGCTCACGAACTCACCAATTATATTTAAATATTTCATAGGCTCAGGAAAGCCGTGGGCGCTGTGCTGTAAACCCCACATAATGTTTGAAACCACGTGGCGACGTTTGGATTTCATGTATAAGGAGAAACAAATCTAGCAAAGCACATTTTTCTAACAAGACAGTTTTTACCAGATGGCAGTCGCAGTTCAGATCAGGAAGTTAAGGTACTGCTACGCTTCTCAATATTACATTCAGTTCATTCACATACACGTTTTCCAGTTTTACGTTCGGCTCACTCACATGTATGATCACTCGCTCACTCGCTCAGTCATACTACGTTCCGTTTGTTCTCTATGATCACCATAGCTTTACCAGCGGCAGTAGACGTGAGGCACACAGATGCAGCATATTTAGCACGTGTCATCAAAGTTATAGAGATAACGAACAGGTGGCCGATAACTAGGGTAGTGTGATTAAACATTTCAATGCGTTTAAATGAAGCAAGGTCGTGTGATTTAAACCTCCCCTCTCCATCTCACTCCTCCCATGACCAATAAAACACGAAAGGCGACTTCGGGCCGGGAGTATGAAGTGGAACCCTCGGTCCAGCGACTACATCCACATCTGTACATAGAAACAGTTTCAAATGGGGCATCCAACGTGTAGTGACATCGTCGACACACCCCAGTAAAAACTCCGCTTCAAGTTATTCCTAGAGAAGATTGCGGAGTTTGATACGATAAAAAATAAATAAACAAATAATACTTCCACTGGCTTCTGTAGGTAATTTCGAAAATGTTTTCAAATCATCCTTATATAGCTATGTTACTTTAGAATTATTACAATTGGTTTAATTGTTAAAATATTAAAAGTACGGTTGAATCATTCCAAATTCATTTAGACTGTGTTTGCTGAGCTTCTATGATGTTTCTCGGAGTCATTAAGGATATATATATATATATATATATATATATATATATATATATAAATAGTTCGAAATATAGCAATTTCAAGTGTGACTTTTTCTTAGCAATTTCAAATAATATATATTAACGTAATAATAAAAGTAGATAAGGATAAAACACTGAGAAAAAGTCACACTTGAAATTGCTATATTTCGAACTACTCCGAGTTCTTCAATGGCAAGAAGCTAGACCAACATATAAAATATATATATATATATATATATATAAAATTTACCAAGCACACTTTAACGTACTATTTAAAGAGAAACTGTAGAAAAACAAAAAACTCATTGCCTGAAATTGTTCTTCATGTTAGTGCATTTGCAGTTTCGATAGCAATTCTGCAAGTGTTATCCCTCTTTGTAGCCCTAGTCTTTGAGAAGATTTCGAAGTTGAAATGTGCACTTTTTTCTATGTGCGTTTTGAATTTTCGCAAACCATCTTTTGCTTTTAATCAATCTATAACTCGTACCTAACTTTTAGGCGATTCAAAACTTCAGATTGATAAGGTGACGATGGAGTGTGTCTTGTTATTTTTCTCCAATACGGTGCTGGCCAGTTCTGCTTATTGGATGCCTTGGAGAAAATGTTTCGGAATTTTCTTTTCATTATAAAGACAATGTGTTTACCTTACAAATAGTGACTAATGAAATAAGAGAATTAAATCTACAGACGCATTTATCTGTTATCTATTACGTCAAACCATTTACAAAGTAAATAAAGCAATTTTAGGAAAAAAATAATGGTTTCCCACATCAGTGGATCAATTGTGTTAAAAGTTTATATAAGAATACTAAAATATTTTTAAACTTTGACATAAGTTTATGAATAATTGTACTAACCTAATGAGGAGTGTAGTTGTTGCCCATACTAATTATAACAGGACGAGACCCAGTTCCAATGGAACAAAGAAACAAATTCAGAAACTTATTTAGAACAGGTCATTTGTATTAAAACATTATCGTTTGCGGACATCAAGTTAATAAGCAAGATAAACCATATCTATAAAAAAAATTAATTTTAACAAGAATGGTGGCCTTCCAGGATAGGAATTATATAATAAAATGTGTGGAATCATAAAAATAAGTAAAAAAAAATATTACAGATGCATAATTGAAAATTTAACATAAACATTATATGAGTGAAAAATCGATTAAGTTTGGAATGAAATGTCTTAGACTCGTTAAAAATGTCAAAGAAAAAATAAAATACCTAATGAAGTAATTGCTCAACCTCTTAAAATGTTTCTAATTCAAAAAAGAAGAAAGAACTATATAATAAAAGTGAAAAGATAATGGATTGAAACCGTTATCCAAAGTTAAGGGGAGTGCTAACCACACTTGCCTCCTAAACGATCGCGGGTTCAAACCCGGCCAAAGTCGATGGATTTTTTGGGAGTAAAAATCCTAAGTATGGCTTCCTTCGGAAGTGAAGTAAAGTTGTGTGTCCCGTGTGTACATTTACTGTGCGATAAAGAACCTCAAGCCTGAGAGAAGAGGCCTCTGAGCAAAATTTGTCGGCCGTTTCACGCCCTGAATAGAATGGGACGGTGATGACCTGAAATGTTAAAGAGCGTCCGTAAATAAACCAAATCAACAAAAAAGTAATTAAGGGGGATATTGGCAGACCTAAAGCAAGGTGGAATTAAGAAATACCTGAAATCGGATAAGGTATATGTATCCTAATACTCGACAGTAGAAGAAAAATAAAATGCATTTGCCAAGGACAACTCTTTAAATATTATTAAAATCGAAACTTTACCACGAGTATATTTTCTGTATGGACTTTGCTCATTTCCTGGAAACCTTTCAACATTTCGGAGCACTCGTAATCTTGAGTGCCATGGGAGTGCTAATGCTTCAAGTCACGTTTCGATCCCTAGAGCGGAATATTTATATTGTGCATGAGAGGAACATGCCCCGTATGTACTCTTTATCTTCGCACTCTTGAGTGAGCAGACAAGCGTAGTGGCTTATATTCTGGAAATGTTAAAACAGAAAGCAATTTATTGTATAGAAAATGTTTTGAATGGCAGTACATTACTGGTAACTTTCATTAATTACATATACAATTTAGGTTTTGCGTGTGAGAAAAAGAATAGGGTTGTCCAAGAGATGTGAAAATAACACAATAAGCCACGTTAAACCTCCTTTATTTCATAAGTATAACAGGCATTGACATTTGGGTTATACCAGAGCTACTGAATAATGATAACATTTTTACATGCATAATTTCTCGCCCTAAAATTTAAATATTAAATATTTTATTGGCTTAATGCGTAATGTGCACGTGGTACCAGTTTCATTTTTGTCACTCCCAGTACCCGCCAGTAAAAGGTGTGCAAGTTGAAAAATGTTCAGTTCCTACTACAGCAAAATGGAGGTTACATACGATTAACAATATGTTGCTCTAAATTCTGCGTTAGTGTCAACAAATCTTCAGCTCAGCCCTATGCAATGTTACAGGAGACCTATGGGAATTTTGTTCTTCCCTATGCATAGTTCTAAGATGGTTTAAAAGGTTTAAAGAGGGAAGGAAATCAATTTCAAAGTAAGGTGGACTCGACACTAATATGCTCTAACGGAAGCCTTTTTTTCACATTTTAACCGATGTATTTAAGGTTTTGTGCTTTAAAGTCACTGCTTGTAAGAGGATTATTTGTTGTTCATGAAACTAACGTGTTATCGACACTCATAGGAGAAAGTTGGCACTCCTAAATTTCTGAAATTTCTTTCTTCGAAACTTACCAACCGTTACTTAGGGTTGGACCCTAATTCGTTTCCCTAGTGAAATCTCGGTTCACAATAGCTGCGGAGTGACTTCTCGATAATCTTTTATAATATTCCATTAA
Source organism: Metallyticus violacea (assembly GCA_030762175.1). Lineage (NCBI taxonomy): Eukaryota > Metazoa > Arthropoda > Insecta > Mantodea > Metallyticidae > Metallyticus > Metallyticus violacea. The sequence continues at coordinate 44,376,359 of CM060840.1, read as the reverse complement.
TCTAACAAGGAAAGTATTTGGATTCGAACAAACATCCGTATGAAATTTTGATTATAGAACCAGTACATACTCTGAACGTGCTGTTGTCTTTTTTCTGCAGAGCTTTGCAAAAGTTCACTAAAAATCACTGCAGAGGTATAAGGCACACGTAATGCAACTAACCTAAGTATAAATGCAAGTGAGGATGTTCAATAAAATGCTGGACGCAATAATCATGACTATAAAATACAGTTAAAAAACTAAGTTGGTTATATGACAATCAATGTTAGTGCTAAAATCCTCGTAGATAACACTTTTGAAGTTATACACAGGTTCACCATAGTCTGCCATGCGTAACAAGCATTGCTCTGTAAACAATTGATTATAGATGACAGAATGTAATTTCATGATAAAGAATGTGCCATGCAACTTTAGCTGCAGGGTACTGGAACTAATTTAATAAAGTTGTTATTTTCTTGGTTTTACATCATCTAAAGAAATACGCGTCTAGAGGTTGTGCATATTTGGTAGTTTTTGTTGGGATGATTAAGGCAACAGTGTTTTGAAATATATAATTTCTACAAATTTAAAGATATTCATTTGAAATTTATTCCATATTTGGGCAAGATTACGGTATATATTTTTGGTATGACATGGCAAAAATGCTCCTTGGCGAAAAGTTTAAATGTTCTTCCATTCTTACCTTTTCTATAGGGCTTACAAGAAATGATTGGACCAGGTGTTTTCTTCGGGGAATATTTTTTAAAGACATAAGCATTGTAACACACAAAATTAATGTTAAAGTTTTGCAATGGTTTTGTTATTTTACAATGATTTAAAAGATTCCTGCTGCAGAAGTTAAACCTTCTGCTTTCTGTTTAACATCCCCAGCAACATTTTCAGCCTCTTTCTAGCAAGTATTAACAATGCCATGCTAGCAGCATGATTTCCACTTCGAAAACCGACGGATTTCTCTGTGTAAAGTGCCACACCCACCCATGCAAATGAATTTAAAGTAGTCGCGTGATGACTTTTAAATGCCGAAGTGACAGTAATTATATTTGTCATATGATAAATTAAAGCCTTAAAGGCAATACAAATGCATAAACATTATTTTGCCATTTTTGCTCCAATTTCATTTCAGTTTTCTTAGGAGATGAAATCGGCATGACCTAGGTATAGCCCTCTAACGAACGAATGCAGAACCCAAACTATTACCGCCAGTACTGCAAAGGACCCTAAATGACCCTCGTGGAATTTTGGCGCAAATGTGTTTGTTCGAACTCAAATACTTTCCTTGTTATTGAAAATTTATTATTATTTTAGAATAATAATAATAATAATAATAATAATAACAATAACACTTAGTTTTACCATTTTACTGTTGAGTTCAGTTTTTTCCAGCTCCAAATTGATTGCCTGTGAGAATAGTCCAAGTATTAAAAAAAAAATCTCTTAATTTTCTTTTATCTCTTAGAGGAATGTTTCAGGGCGTCCCAAATTTTGATGCAAAGTGAACAAGGCTATATGTTGAATTATGCAGGCACCTCTTAGTTAAGGGTGCATTTATATCGCCTTCGAGATCTTTTAAACTGTTAAACTGTACGTTATATTAAACGCCAATATGCCGAGTTTAGTAATTGCTTAATAATGCAACAGTTCCCCTTGTGAATGACACTATTTTGGGCTTTAATATTTTTAAGAGTAATAGGGTCGTTAAAAACGTTTTGAGACATTATACAGTGTGACTGAAGGAGCGCAATAAACACATCAAATGCTCTCGGTCTGTCACGTCAATTATGGGTGCGCAAGTTCTGTTGATTTAGCTTTAAACCCTAGCTTTTGAAGCCGTCAGTTGTGTGATGTCATTAAGTATAAAATGAAGCTTGAAAGGGAGCGTTTTCGTAACACTAAATATCAATTACAGTCACGGTTACTGAAGTGAGACATTGGGGGATATCCCTCCTTCACTAAAACGTGAGGGAAAAAATGAAGTGATATATTATAGGGCCTTACAGATAGTGGCTAAGAAAGTAGTGCAGGCAATAAACTCTCCTACGAGGTTATTTCGCTCAGTATTTGCTCCATTTTGCTTGAACATTTAAAAATGAGGAAATTTTCTTTTTCGAATGACGAAAACAGAAACTTTCAATAAAAGTTGAAGCGAAGAAAGAAACGGTGGTCTTTTTTTTAATTCAAGTTGTGCTAATGTACAATTACTGCAAAGCGGTATAAAGAAATCTAACCCCCTAAAAAGCTCTCAAAAATCCAGTCTACCAAGAACATGACTATAAGACATTTTGTTGCTTTAGGATAATATTATGTCTGTTCCCTCAGCTAATTTACATCTAATTTCTCGAAAAAAAAAAAAAAAAACCTTTTGAACTTATTCATGCAATCAACAGCTGTGCGTGCTTTGAAAAGAAGCTGAACCCAATGCCGAAGAAAATATATTATGACGAGATTCCTGCTTTATGCTACCGATAAGCTCCAAGAAATCTGTAACATAATTTGCATGGAGTACTACTTGGCGGCAAACCACCCAACTTACACAGTTTATTAGCTGTAAGTGGTAAAGGGAAGGGTCATTCACTGTGGCTTCAACTATTTTGAATCGCCATATTTTCTTTCTAAGACGGTGCTATGATTGATGAACATTTAATATGTATCCAAAGGGACCAAAGGCAGGATCTTAGATAAAATATATTGGTGAATAGTTTCAAAAAATGAAATATATAGAGTGAAAGGGAAAATGCCGTAATTTTATGTGGGATTCCATGCTAAAAATGGAACAACATTTTCTAATACCATTTTGGCTATTGACGTGTTATTGTAAAAAAAATTAATAATAATAATAATAATAATAATAATAATAATTTCTACGTTATTTTTATGTTATATGTTAATACGTGGGAATTCATGCTATCTGATTACATTATAATACTTAGATAAACAACAGTAGTAAATAATGTTCTTTGCTATTTTTTCATAACTCGAAACGTTTTAATGTAATTTCACCTGAAAAGTTTCCGTGAATCATTTGCTTGGGGTCTTAAAAAGTGTTTTTACCTATATGAGCTGAATTTGCTGTCATAGCATTGATGTTAACAAAGATAAAAAAAAAAAAAAACTGAACAGCGCTGTTATGAACTTGTTTTCGCAATAAGGTTATACAAGAATTCATATACACTGAGTATCTGCAATTAGTGCATTCTAAACCTTTAAGTTAACCATGTAAAAGCACACCAGTCGCAATTATTTAAACATGCTACTCATTTAAGGAGAAGTGCGATAGTATTCGAGATACTTAACAAGACGACCACCAAATCGTCGCCGCGGTCCAACGACTTGTTAATATGTGAATAGTTTCGTGTCATTGGAAAGCATTTTGAACATTGAATTTAAATTTATGTGATTGCTTCTCTTTTGTTTCATGTGTTTCCATTCGTAATTGTTATGTACTCGTTATGTTTTCGTTAAATCTTTATGTAGTAAAATTGCTAAGTTGAACATTATGCCATCTTAATAGCAAGGGATAACTGTGATAATTGTATTATCAATTGATGATTCCTAAACCGCGAAAACGCTGAAAATAATTGATTTCTGTTACGTTGCATCAGTTAATGTGAGTTGATGCAACGCATATAGGGCAAATTCGCTCACGCACTTTAGGATTCTGTCCTCATCTCCTCCACCAAGACTGATAAAGTTACTCTCGCAACTCTAGTTGCCGACCAGTAAAAGATGTTCCTACAGGAAAGTGTCGTTGCAAAGGGAAGGAGAAGAGGTACCCAATGCACAGCATAATGTTACTGCATGTTTCAATATAAAATATTTTCTTGAAAACTCTGAAAGATAGAGAAAAGTATTTAGTCTATTTGTGCCTCTTATTAAGCTCTATTAGCTTTATTTACGACAGTGAGTTACCTTCTACCCTATTTGGCAATGTTCTTTGTTGCGTATTTCAAAACTTTCTTATTGACCGCTAGGATGATGAGCAAAGCCCGTAAGTTAGACAAAATGCCTATTCTATCTGGGTGGATATATTGAAGAGTCAGATTGAAATAAACATGTTTTCGTACATTTGGGATCGGTAGGGGCGTTTTTATTTCACTTTTTTTGTACCTATTTTAAGGTTTAAAACTTTATGGGGCCTGTTTTTAGATCGTTTTGGATTTTTTCTGTGATTGTTTACGCGTTTAAAAAGCACATAACGAATTTCAGTATATCGAAATGAAAAAAAATTACAAAAATTAAATGGCATGTTCACCTCACGAAATTATATATATTGAGAATCTTGTTGTATATTTATTTCTTTTCAAGCATGCAAAAACGTTCTCCTCAATCCATTCACTTGAACTCTTTAAACACCAAAACCTTCATTAGAAAGGAACGCACGGTTACATCGGGCATACTAATACCAGGAAATAGAGAAGATGAGAGAAGCACTGTGGTTTTGAATAGTCCTGGCAAATTACCTTGTATCGATCTACGCGAGACAATTCTAGGAATTTCTCAGTTGCATAAATGTAACAAACAATTGCAAGCGAGAAAAATGGGGGGGGCCGTTACAGCTGTGCAATAACCGTCCCCACAAATTATTCATTACGGAAGTAAAAGAGATACAAAGCTAATTACCCTATAAACGCATAAACAGAAAATGAACTCTGCCAGAAACAAAACACATCTTTTGCTCATTCGCCAGGACTAATCAAAACTACTTTACTTTGCCTTGATCAACATTTCCATGATGATGTTTTGTTGTAACTGGTATGAGTTTTAAAGTATGCTCCAATTACTTCAGTGGAAATGGAGTTTTTTTTTTCCCCCCATAATGAAAAATGTTCTTTCTGACAAGCTGCTGACTGTGACAGTTGACACTTTGAAAAAAATATTTGTTATTTGTAGCAGAGAAAAGTAAGCTTAAGTACTTTTAACTAAATGATAAAAATTATTAATTATCTTCAATATCTATTTAATTATATAACTACCTGTTTTCAGTGCCTTTTTGCTTGCCTATTTAATCTAAATAAATGTCTGAGCTTCTGGACTCTGATGATGAGATAAATTTAAAGCAAGAATGTATAAATTGCAGTATACGTAAGATGCCAGGAAATATTAAGAATTGAATTTTATGATAAATTTTTAGTGTTTTAAATTATTAGTATTTTGATTAGGGTGCAAGTGAAAATTGGTCAGGAAAAAAGTACTTCTTGAAGCGCTTAACGATATAACTTGACTATATTTTGCCGGTCTAAAAAATTAATAACGTTCTTTGTGACTAGAACCTTAAGATTCCCCCATCTTCCCTAGGGATTGCGTTAAAAATGACATTTCTTATAAATTGAACTATTATTTTGGTTAACTATGAACCTGGGTCACAAGTAATCGAAAGTTTCAAGCCGCTTGATGAAACCGCTGCAACGAGGCTTCCAGAGTATATACAACAAATGGGAAATAGTCGCGGTGGGGTATGGTAACTCAGGTAGTAAGAAAATCATGGAAGATAGGTGGTTCGAATCTCTGCAGCGATATCTAATTTTTCTTATCTGACTGCTCGCAATGCTTGATTTCATGTTAATCTCTAAATCTTGTTAACTTTGAAGCTGTCCCTGCCCTCCCCATCAATTAAGAGTAATGGAGATAATAATATTTGTAATTTTAAATCAAGGATAACAAAATTCATGTGTGTAGAATGAAGATTGCATAGTGTTTAAGACTGAGCATAATGTCTATACTGTGTACTTTTAGTAATATTTAAGAGATAACATGTAATATTATAATAAAGCAAGGAAAAACTTTATTTCTCCGAACACAGTAAGCCTTGCCAAAAGTCACACAATAGAAGTTAATCCCTTCAGGAATGAGGCGAGCCATGCCTCTAGCGTAGAAACCACCCACTTTTCGTTAGGGTACGCGGCAGGTGTGCATGCGCAGATCATTGACATAACGTGTAAAATTTGTTTGAAGTGAGTTGATTGATGAATAGCGTAACGTGTGCTCTGCCAACATTTGCCAAGCATAGAGGAATGGATTTCGATGATGTGAGCATTGACCTATGAGCACGATGAAAACGAAACCGGCGGGAATGTTTCGCGTCACTTTAAGGGGAAAAGGTTAGTATTTCTAGATAATATAAGAAATAGATTTTGCCTCAAAAAGGGAGCAGTCTCAAAATTCTCCGGGCCAAGATAGTGCTGCAGGGTCAGTTACAGGAAGAACGTCCTAAGTCCGAGGTACAAGATCCGGCGTCAACGAGGTTCGACAATTAGTCAACGCCAGTCACATATAACTCCTTTGTGCTGCGTTAAACACCATTGAAGTAGCACCTTCTTTATATAAGGCACCAATTGGCGAACGCAACCAGATTTACATGTTTGCCAGTGATCCGGTGTGAGACGTGAGTTCATCTGATTATTCATGTTTGGGAGAATAAACAACCTCAGCAACTAAATCACAAGTTGTTATTTATCGTCGCATTCCATATCCACTCCCCTTCAGCCTTGGTTAGCTTACAGATGCCAGAAATCAGCGGAAAGCCCTAGAGAGAGTCTCGTGGAAGCAGAATTGGTGATCTGCAGCAGCCGTGGCGAAATGTGTGCTCTGTGGGCTTAAATTAATTAATGTAGATACCATACAGCCTAATTCCAACCAACCTACCAACAACTCCACTTCAAATTGGCGCTCGCGACCCTTGGGGTCAACTATAACAGCCCCTTCCACCAACAAATCTTTTTTCAAATTATGATGAGGTTTATGGCTCGAATTCAGCAAAGACTGTCCTACCCGACTAACGTTTTTTCCAGGTTTTCCTCTGTTCTTAAAAATGGATAATACCAGGGAGGTATACTAAACTTTGTCTGAAATCCCTTTCTTCTTTTCCTCCAAAAATTCTTTACCAATTATCTCATCATCTCTCAAAAACATCTCAGTACTTCATACTTCTTTCATGTTAGCATTTGCAATTTTGTGTCCCTTCACTGGTCTTAAGGCTCTATCCTTGGCCAAACAAGCACGTGAAAACGAACAGTAAAACAACAACAGAAGACATTTTGAAGTAAAACGCTCCTCTGGGGTGAATTACTGCAATTTAATTTCCTTCCCTGTTGTGAAAGGGCAGTAGGAAGACATAAGCAGGTACTGGGACGAAAAGCTGCTTCTCATTGTTTACCCCCACCTCTATCTTCAGCCTCTTTCTTCTCCAATTTCTCTCCTTCCGTTTCTGCAAGTCTCTCAGAGAAGCTTTTCTCTCAGTATAAGCTCTGTGCCTGCCCGGCAAATGTTCTGTCGACGTTCCAGCGGCATATTTGTTACTAAAAGCCGCTTCTCGGAAACAAAGAAAAACAAACCAGCCTCAAGCAGCAAATGGAACCGATCTCTTGAGAGGGTTTCATTCATCCATATGCATATGTTACGCTCTGCCACAAAACCTAAGTCCGTATTGCAATTTCTACAGTATCGTTATTCTTTTGTTTTCTAAATTAAACAATGAATTCGTTTGCATTTCATTTACGTAGTGTAAATACAATATAAGAAGTTCTTAATGCATTAATTACGGTTGTTCGTTGTTTATAGAATTGTTGATTAAACTAAGCATCATCGAGCATTTGGGGGTAGAGTTTTTGAGGATATTGTAAACATCAAGATGACAAAGTGTTGAGCAGTACTTAATGCAAGAGGTGGTAATACAGATTATGAGAAACTTGATAAAAAGGACAAGTTTATTATTTTAGTATCTTTAAACTTATAATGGTTGTGTTGTTTTCGTTAAAAATTATTACATTTTGCTTTTATCAATTATTGCGTTGTATTATCAACATAAATACGAATATAGTAAATATTTTTACACAACCTATATAACAAGATTTTGTTCATAATTATTAGAAAAGTTAAGAAACATTGTGTGTTCCTAAGGCAACTTTGATGTGTGTTCTATGGAAATAATTAAGGTTAACCAGGTTTTCCATTAACTTCCATTAAGTTATAGTGCCGTTAGAAGAATTTTAAGAAAAAAAATTAGTCATAACCAGAGCCCGGAAGTTCAGGTATTTATTTTGGTTAAATAGGCAGGCAAAAAGAAACTTAAAATACTGAAAATAGACAGTAGTATAACTAAAAAGACATTTATAAAAAGTGAAAACAAACATTAAATTCACTCATTATTAATAAAAATAGGTATTTAAGATACTTTCTCCATCACATAATTAAAGTACTTAAACTTACTTTTTTTGGTTACAAGCAACAAGATGTTTTTTCGAGGTATCAACTGTCATAGTCAGCCGCATGTCAGAGAGAACCTTTTTTATCATGGAAAAAGAACTGAATTAATTGAAACATATTATTTTAGTTATTTCGGAAGGACTCATACCAGTTACAACAGAACATTCACCTTTTAGAACATCATGGAAAAGTTGATCAAAACAAAGTAAAGTAGTTTTGATTAGTCCTAGCGAATGAGCAAAAGATACGGGGTGGTTTCTGGTCGAGATCATTTTCTGTTTATGCGTTTATGGGGGAACCAGGTTAGTATCTCTCTTACTTCCGTACTGAACACATTTTAGGGACAGTTTGTTGCACAGCTGTGCCGCTTGATACAAGACAATTCTGCAGAACTATTCAAAATTACAGTACTTCCATCATCCTGCCTGTTTTCTGGCATTCATGTGCCTGAGGCAACCATTCGTTCCTTTCACTAATCAAGGTTCTACTATTTAAAAAGCTGAAATGAATGGTTTCAGGAGAACGTTTTTGGCTGCTTGAAAAGAAATAAATGTATAACAGGATTCTCAATGGATATTTTTGTGAGATGAATATGACTTTTTATTTTATAACTTTTTTTTTCACTTCGATATATTGAAATTCTTTATGTGCTTTTTAAAATGCGTATATAATCTGAGAAAAAAATTAATTACTATCCATAATAGGGGGGGGGGATTAAGCCTTAAAATTGGCAACAGAAACCAAAATAGGCAAAATGACAAAATAAAAACTGGCCCTACCAACCTCAAATGTACGGAAACATGTTCATTTCTATTTGCCTCTTAAATATGTCCACTATATGCACTTTGTCTTTCTTCCGGACTCTGTTAATAACTATACAAACTAAAACCAGTGTTTGCACTTAAATATATTTTAATAGTATTTAACGCCCGTTTTTACTGCTGAGGCATCACAGACGGCGGGAACCTTTTGATTTAAAAAAAAAAAAGTTTAATGAAGGAATCGTTCCAGGCCTAAGTTTAAGATACCCACATGACATTTGCTGTTTATGAGGACATCGAATCCCATGCCTCCCTATCACGTATCCGTGGTTTAACGTTCTCGGCCACTGATGTCGGTTTGCGCCAAAAATATGACAAACTGGAAATATATTGTGCTAGCAGAATTCAAAATAATAACCATTGGGTAGTGACAGATGAAACACGTTTTTTTTAATGTGGTGTTTTAAGAACCGTATTTCAGACTTTGGTGTGAAAGAGACCTTCCGAATTGACGAATATTTCTTCAAAGAAGATAATAATGGAATGCTTCATAGTTATAAAAGGAGTTGTATAGAATGGAGTTTATCAAACAAGGAAAAACGTGCATATCAAATTTTTATTCAGAACAAACCATATTATATTATATAATATAATACCATAATACCATAATATATTATATTTTGGGTTTGTTTAATTTTTGATATTTTTATGCTGTTTTAAATTAAAACACTACATTTATTGTGTTTTATCAGCAAAGTCTAAAGTTCTACTTCCTTTTTATAAAATGTTAAGCCATGACTTTTTGACCTCGAGTGTTTCTGCTGCATCTTGGTATTTTCATATCTTGTCTTCCGTATACAATTTTTATTTTGGTAAAGTTTATATTTTCCTTTAGATTTTCACATATGCAGTTTTTCTTTATGTTTGTGTGGTTATGTGGGGGAAGTAAGGAATGTTATGCTTGCTGTGTACTGTATATATCTCTTTCATTCAAAAGAAATCTCGTATTTCGCATCTAAATACACGAGATTCCAAACCACAGCTTAATTTGAACTTTGACGTACTAAGTCTGTCTCTTAGCATTGTCTCTACCGCAGCAATGCTCTTGTGCACACTTTGTGTATACTTCAAGGTTTTTTGTGCGCTAGTCTAGGCTACAAACTATCTCGCTCAACCTCGGCTGCCAAACAATGAGCTCATACGAAACAAGGCAGTGCTGCGGTGCGTATGCGATGACATCATCTTTAAAACAGCTTTACTGGAATGATGTAGGTGGATGTAACATTGAATGCACCCATGACCTTTCCTACTCTCCAACGCAAAGCTTAGTTATCGTTGTACCTATCGATCATTCAGCTGAAAGGTGTACTACAAATTACCGAAAGGAATAGTGGATCGTATTCAATGTGTGTTAGCTATTTTTATCCCTCTCTTATTGAGATATTTACTAAGTACAGCTGTAAATTACAAAGAAGCGCTTTTCGAAATATGTGAGCGGAATATATTTTTAAATCTGTAAACCTTTTAGAAACATTCATAATCTTCAAAAAATCTGCAACAAGTTTGCTTTGTACGATATCACTTTTTCACTGTGAAATTATTGTCATCTTCTCGCAAATAAAGAGCTTTTCCACAGTATAGAGTTAAGTGCAAGAACAATAAAAAGACGGAACTCTAAATCACATTTTAAAAATATATTTACTGAAAAACAGTAAATAAATGGTATATTACGACTTTCATTGTTTTCACTAAGGCACATAATTAATATGGGTAAGTTTGAAAGGAGAGTCAGAGAGGGAAAACTTTGAAACACGATTCTTGGGCTTAACGTGCAGTGGGTATCCGGGGTAACCGCCCTCTTTTGTCACAGCTTCTCGCGTTTATTTATGACTGCAAAACCCCCCCTCCTATTTTGCTAATTAATTGTAAGTTATTAAGGGAGTTGGCAACCGATCCTTAACTCTGTTTAAAGGAAGTAAAGCTTCGTTCTACTGTTAGGAAATACATGTCTATCTTTTGTCACGTAAACCTGATCTAAAGCTGATAAACTGCATTACAGTTTTAGAATTTCCTAGGATAAATATATTTCAGAATTGACCAACATACACGGGATATATGTAGAAAGTATGAAACAATGGTTAAATACTAAGTTATGTAAGTTACCAATATACTCAAGGTTGTGCAGGTACAAAAATATAGCAAAAAGTTGCACATGCTGCATACATATAAAAAATTATTTAAGCTACAATGCAGATAACAAACGAGAAGTGCATTTATACATTGTCTTTGTCATATGCTACACAGTGATATTTCATATATCTTATGATTGAACACTGGTTATTGAAAGAGCTCTGCATATTCTAATACACTTCTTTTTTAAAACAAGATAAACGTATATTCTTTGACAAAAAAAAAAAAGTCATCGCCAGAGTTTGTGTCGATCGGAGAACCTCGGGGATGCTCGTAAACGCAGTATTCACAAGCGTATGCAGCGAGTGCACACTGCAGTGGGCGCTTTGCCTGTAAACGTAATAGTCACAATCATAAGCACGTGGAAAGAGAACATTAAGGTAGAGTAGGGGTGACAGAGCGGTTTAAGGCATTGCTCCTCTACGTAAGCCTGGGTTCAAATCTCACACAACATTTTTTATTGTAGGTTTATGTGTATATGTAGAAAATTATATTGCCTTAATACACACTTTATTTTAACGTATCCATTTGACATTATCTATGCACATACAAAAACTAACTAATTACAAACTAACGCATTCTTTACAAATAACTAAATAAATACATGAACAAAAAAAATCTTCTAAAGTGAAAACGCTAAGAAATAGACACAATTTGATATCGTGTATAAACCCTCAGCATGTATAACTGCCCTCAATCTTTGGGGCATAAGAGTAAATTATGTAGACGAGAGGCTACACAATATCCCAGGCTTCTTGAATTTGTGCCCATAAGCCATCTTTTGTCCTTCGTCCACGTGCAGAGAATGCGTGTGCAGCATAAGGCGTTTAGATAGAACAAATACTGAAGGAAATATTATAATATTAATTATAATATATATGATATATTATAACATATAAAATATGTTAATGTTAAAGTTTGCTGTGCGTGGTAAACAATATTACGGAACAAATTTGTCATAATATGTTACGTTTATTAAAAAAAAGTACGTTATGCCGGGAGTCGAACTTGGGCTCTCAATCACGGCATCACTTCACACTTTGCTACAAAGCTAATGGAACACACATACCCTAGTTAATGTCTTTAGTTCATGCCATGTGACAAACTACTGCAAGAATTTTGCATTCAAGCAATGACTTTTTCACTCCCCTCTTCAAAGGCCCATGCAGATTAGACTTTTGTCTAGTGTTATGTATTTGCATATGTTCAGTGAAGTGATCTTCATTTGTAATTTAAAAATTCATAAGAGAGAGTATATCGTAACGAAAGAGAGTTAAATTTTTAGTTTTTGAAATAGATCTCTGTTATTTGAACCACATTCCTTTCTTTTGTTATATAAATACAGTTTGTTTTCAATTTAGTTTCCCAAGAACATTAAACCACATTTCATAATCTAAGAGAAAAATGCATAATAAGCTGTTTTGAAGGTGGCTTCAGAACTAATGTATTGAACCTCTCACTATCCTATCGGGAAACTTATACATGCTCTTTATAGTTGTGGATGTTCATAAGCCCATACTCTTCCAAGAAGATGCTCTTACATATAGGAGCTAATGTCACACGTCTGAAATAAATTGTGGAAAGCTAAAGCACAAAAACATGACTTTTGCACACCTTCATAGAATTTGTCCCAGCTATAGCAATAAATGAGTTTTAGCAGTCACTGAATTGTGACTGTTTTGATTATAGCCGTAAGCGGAGCTAAGGAGCTAAAAGAGTATGACACCATCCTTTTGAAGACAAATAGTGACAGTAGTACAAATCCAACAAATATTAAAGTTGTTACAGAATGTATGGATTGGATTGGGTGAGATAGAAAATTATTTCAGATACGGCAACGCAATGAGGGACTGCTGTATTCTGTTGTACCTCCGGGAGGAAGGGATGAAGTACCGCTACAAAGTGAGGTCAGGTTTATGGGGTGAGGGGCAGATACGATACAAGTGGGGTCTCTAGTGTTTCCCGATTTGTATTTTTATTTACCCAAGTAGTTCGAGCCCCCCGGAAGGGCTGCTGTCACACCAGATGCCAGGGCAGTTATCCAGTTTTCTACCACTGCACGCCGCTCACCACCAACCCACTTTTTCTGCAATTCTTTTTTTTTAAGAAGGAAACTTCCAGGCCTAAGCTTAGGGTACCTCTCCAGCATTTACCATTTACGAGGACTGAGGACAACCTGAAAAAACCTGTCAGGGAGGACAGCCCGGGCGGGATTCGAACTCCAGACCTCCCGCTCATGAGTCCGCGCCTTAACGATCTCGGCCACCCGTGGCGGGTCCTTGCAATTCTGAAACGAAGAACAAAAAAAAATGAAATGAAGAGGGAATGGGGGAAATGGAAATTCATCCATCCTAGCGTTCGCCTCTACATGACCAGAAAAAACCAAAGAAGTTGACCCGCTCCAAGAGATGTGAACTCAGAATCTCCCGAATGCAAGTTTCAAGTCTTACCGTCTGATCTACCCCGTTTATGAAAGGACGGCAACCTCGGAAAATTATAACAAACTGCCGAACCGGTAAAATACATAAAAAAAGATTAGCGAACGTAAGACTCCCACTCTGTATTTCCTATCTCTTATTGCTGTTAACCACATTTCCTCTCAGAGTTTGAGGCGGTTTATTATATCCATTAAAAGGTTCTTCCCATCTTATGCTCGGTGACCGGAAACCTTAGATATCACTAAGACTGGGAACACGTTTTCATTTAAGGGTGAAGAGTAATAAGCCCTTCCTGGAAGCTGCTCAACTGGGTCACATTCTGAATGTGACTTCTTCAGCTCATTAGTAAAATAGCAATTCCATTATTTAGATAATGTAAAGTGCGCCACCTGCTATACGCTATGTCCCCAAGCTTGTGTCACAAGCCCTGCTGTTTCAAATATTGGAGTTTTATGCTTTCTTTTCCAAAGTTGTAATCAGCGTGTGTTATGAAACGCTCTAACACTGACATTTATATGAACGATACTTATCTCCATTGTAAAACAAATCATTTACAGGTCTTCTGCCAAATTTCGTTAAATTAATGGGGCACAGGCCTGGACTGAAAAAATACAAATATCAGATGCTATAGATAAGGAAATGACTGGGATAATTAGCTTTTTTTTTTATTATTATTATTAATTTTTTTTTTTTTTTTTTTTTTTTTTTTTTTTTTTTTTTTTTTTTTTTTTTTGCTGTACCTCTATATCCTCGGTATGAACGTATTCACTCTAATGCTATTGCCATGCTGACGAGTATATTTCTCTTGTAGTTTTCCTTTGTCATAGCTCTAGCATCTTGGTACCTCTGAACCAACACCTACTATAGTGCTACGTTAATTACACGAACACATTCCGATATCTGTAACATTGTAAAAATATTAATCATTAATACTAAACATTTAGCGTTAAAAAGATTAGAAAACTAAGATCAAAAATTTTAGGATAGTGATGAACAAATAAATTTATAATTACCTAGTTAAAATATTTTACATTTAAAAAATGAAAGATCACAAACAACGCAGTAATATAATTAAAATAGGCATTTATTAAAAGTGAAAACATGGCCATATGGCTTATTATTAATTAAAATAAGTATTTAAGAGATTTAATAATTTCTTTATCACATAATTAAAGTACTTAAGCTTAATTTTCTTGATTACAAGCAACAGCAAGATGCTTTTTCAAGGTATCAACTGTCATAGTCAGCCTATTGTCAGAGGACTTTTTTTCAAGGAAAAAGAACGTTCTACTTCCACTGAAGTGATTGGAGCATATTTAAAACAACCTATTTAGGAAGGATTCATACCAGTTACAACAGAACACTCACCTTTCAGGACATCATGGAATGTTAATAAAAACAAAGTAAAGTAGTTTTGTCCTGGCGTATGAGCAAAATATTCCCAGTGGTTCTGGTCTAGTTCATTTTCTGTTTATGCGTTTATAGGTGAATTCGGCTAGCATCTTTATTACTTCCGTATGAGCACATTGTACGAAGTTTATTGCATAGCTATACCGCTCTCATCTTTCTCACCTCAATTGTCCGTACTTTTATGCAACTGAGAAGTTACCTCTACCGCAGATTACCTAGAATTATTTCGCGCAGATCGATACAAGATCATTTGCCAAGACTATTAAAACTACAGTACTTCCCTCATCCTCTCTATTTCCTGTAATTCGTATGCCCGAGGTAACCGTCCAGTCCTTTCACTAATAAAGTTTCTGCTATTTAAAGAGCTTAAGTAAATGGATTGAGGGGAAACTGTTTACATGCTTGAAAAGAAACAAATTAAATGTATAACAAGATTCTCGATAGATATCTTTATGAGGCGTTATAAATGAAATACCATTTCATTTTATAACCTTTTTCACTTCAATGTATTGAAATTATTATGTTTTTTTTTTTTTCAATGCGCAAATAATCTCAGAAAAAATCCACAGCGATCCAAAACAGGCAAAAAAAAAAATCCTTAAAAAAGGCAACAATGGGGGAAGGGAAAAATAAAAAACTTGCCCTACTGACCCCAATGTTGTGAAACATGTTCATTTCTAACTGAAGGCCTGATATTTTGCGCGCGTGTATATGAAAATAAAACATTTGACAAGATATTTAATTTTGCACATGGTTTAAACACCAAAAAGCTAACAATAATGTTTAAAAGCGGAAAAATCAGGGGGGGGGAATCAAATTGCAAGACATTGTTCAGTATCAAAACTTTTTTTGAGGAAAAATAAATAAAAAGTTGATGATAAGAATATTTTAATGACAAAGATCAAGATAAAAAGTGATGCAATAGTTATAGTGCATACCTTCCCAAATCTTTTATAAATTATTCCAACTTGACACAGGCTGACTTTTTCCCAGAGAGGAAAAAATCAGACCGTACCTACTCGTTTGTTTGCAGACTGAATTTCATAATGCGCTCTCACCTGAAACATTTTTACTTCCCAATTTTTTTAAGGTGGAACAAGACCTGGGCTGTAGGATGGATGCTTTATAGCGTTTGAAGCGACTTACATTAGGAACCTTTTTCTGGCCATATTTCAATGTATTGCGTCACTAATCATGTACAGATATAGCGAACAGAATTCAACATTCTTTTACATGATAATACGCAAATTCAATATAATACGTCGATTATCAGATCTAAACATTTACACGAAAGACAATATGTGTTAAGTTCTTAAGCAAAGAGGGTCCGTGAGCCGAGGCGGTAGACACAATGATTAGTATGCGAGCTGCAACGCTTTATCGGTTATTTCCCCCCCCCCTCTTTTCACGTTCACAACGCTGCCGCCTCTACCAGAGACCATTTATTACGCTTCACACTGGGGTGTGCGATATTTATTGTAGAGTGAACGAAAACCCAAACGCGGCATTCTGTTCAATGCGAATGTTAATGGTATAGAGAGTGCACATATTTTCAATTTCGGTTAGATTCATTTTATTATTTGAACTGGAAACTGTACTATATAGTCATTCTGTTTTTTTTTTTTAAATGTAAATATTTTTTTATTCTAAAAGTATGTACAGCCATCTAATTCCAAAACTTCGGTATTACACTCCAAAATAGCAAACTAAACGTTTATACAAATTCATATATTGCTACAAAATATACAAAGTAAGGTTCTTTCTAAGAAATAACGGAGTTCTGTAGTGCGCTTAACCGGCTGTCATCGCGAGAACTGAGGAAATGATTGCCTTAAGCGCTTGCTGAACGAACGACCCTTTCGCCTCTCGGCTTCTGACCTTCGTTGTTATATAGGTAGGTAGGTACGTAGATAGGTAGAGTACTTCAGTTAACATTTTGTTCTCTGGCTGCCAAGAGGTGCGTCAAAATATGGCGGGAATAAGATACAAGGTACAAAGAGAGTGATATATATGACTGCTGTGTTAAAAAGCAAGCTTATAAATATTTCAGGAGAAAAAATCGTCCTAAATATCCAGGATTACAGATTCCCATCAAAATAGTAATTTTAAATTTAGTGAAAGAAGTGGAAGGTAAAGGCAATTTTATTTATAAAAAGCCTAGAAAAGTGAAGTGGGTTTCAACAGAGAAGAAATGAAATCGCTTGGCCATTGCTTAGAAATTCTCCTCAGAAAACTTTGAGACGTAGCATAGCAAATTGGAATTTTAGGCCAGTGCCTAGAAAACAGTGAAAGTTCTACATTTCACTCCCTATGAACTTATTTTATTGCAACAGATTGAACATTTGGATTATGGAAAAGAGTATAATTTTGTAATTGGTTGAACGCACAAGTGCATTATAAATTCTTAATCCGCAACTGACAAGGAAGGAGCGTGTTTTAGTTTTTCGGTATTTATTACTATCTAGAAATGATGTATGCAGTAGGAATTTTGTAGGTGTCAAAGGGGTGGACAAAGGTCGATGTGCTACACAGGATGTTTTGCAGAGAAGTTCTAGGATTACCAAAAAGTTCGCCGAGGGGGGAGTTTGACAGAACTGGGACGAGTAGGAAGGAAAGAATCTAGAAACATTGGCACACATGTTTGAAATTAGATAATAACAATGTACTAAAGGAATGTCTTATGTACCAAAGAGATGTACTGGGAAGAGAAAGTTGATTTGGAAAGGTGGGGAAACTATTAGAAGAAATTGGAATGGGGGATGTATTACGACTGGGTGAAAGTAATGCCGGTAGATTTTGGAAAGAAGTGAGACAGAGGGTAGAGGACATAGAGAAGCAAGAGATCTCGTCTAGCTTAGAGGATAAAAGTTCTTTAGTCTTATATAAAGTAGTTAAAAGAAATTGGGGACGGAAGATATATATATATATATATATATATATATATATATATATATGTGTGTGTGTGTGTGTGTGTGTGTGTGATCAATCAGGAAGAATAGGTCTTGCATGGATGCCTATAAGGGTATTATTTCTAAAAGGTTTAAAAATAATTTTAAAGAAGGATGTATTATGTGTGGGAAAGAGGGTAATATGTTCCATTGTCTAATATATTGTGAAATGGTAGAAAGGTGGATTTTTTGATTAGGTTTATTTACGGACGTTCTTTAACAGCTCAGGTTATCAGTGTCCCATTTAAATCAGGGCGTGAAACGGCTGACAAATTTTGCTCAGAGGCTTCTTCTTTCAGGCTTGAGGTTCTTTATCCTGCCGTAAATGTACGACACGGGACCCACGGCTTTACTTCCCTTCCGAAAGAAGCCATACTTAGGATTTTTACGCCCGAAAAAATCCATCGGTCATGGCCGGGATTGAACCCGCGATCTTGGGTTTAGGAGGCTAGTGTGGTAACCACTACACCACCAGGACCGACGTAGAAAGGTGGAGGATAGTATTTGGGATGAAAAATGGGACACGCTATAAGTAATAGTAACAATTAAAATGTCATCAGATATGAGGGTAGAGAAAATAAACAAGATTGGGGTATTCTTAGGAAAAGTAAGGGAGAAGTGGAGAAGTGTGAAAAAGGAGTTTGAGGAAATACACAGTTGTGAAAATGGTTCTTTATTGTAAGAGTTCTTTACCATACATAATACCAGGTGGTTAAGGTATGGGAGAATCTTAGTTTTGCTATTGCTAAATTGCTATATATTTTGTTTCTTTATGTAAATTTGATTGTAATGTTGTTTACTGAAATAAATTAATTCGTTCATTCAATATCTAGAACAATATATATTGGACTATAGAAACAGAACTATTGTATGGATCCTTTATGCAAGATGGCGCGACTTCACATACGCTAAACTTTCAATGCGCGCTAAGTGAAATGTTTAATGATTAATTCTGGCCCCCAGATTCTTCGGATCTTAGTCCTAGTGACCGACACATGTGGCGAAGTAGCTAAGGCGCGAAATCGTAAGCAGGAGACTCTCGCCAAGACCGTTCTTCCTGACTGAAACTTTTCCTCAGTTCTGATAAATAGCAAACGAAGTACCCTAAAATTCAGGCCTAGACGTTTCCTTCCTTTAAAAAATCCTTTCCTAGTTTCTCATTTTATCTCATGTACTATTAGTTATTAATAAAAAATCCTAGTGACTATTATTTATGACTCAGCCTTAAAAATAAAACAAAAACAAACATCCGCATGATCTGGAAGCTGTAAAAGAAAGCATTCTTCAAGCGGTGTTCAGTATTAATCAAAATTAACTTCAGAAAGTTTCCCATAACCTGATTAAAAGGATGCAACCAGGGTGCGAAATCCCGGCAAGATGCGGAGATTTCCCCACCACCGACGATTTTACCTGAAAAATTCCCGTCTACCAAAATTTATAATTTCATTATAAAATATCACGGAATGTTCAGTTATATATATATATATATATATATATATATATATATATATATATATTACTGAAACTAATTTATTATTTTGGTATTTCTATGAAAATAAAAGCAATAGAAATAATAGAATAACAATCAGATCTTCGGTATTGTGGCAACACTGCACGTATTCACGTTACAACTGCAGTCAACAATGAAGTCTCAGATTAACTGCATTGTTGCCAGTTAACTTATCCTACCTTCAGACCCCCCCTTCCAATCATTAATTTTTTAATGATTTCACACCCTGGATACAAATATCTGACAGAGAAGGACATCTTGTGTAATGATGAGTACAGTTTTATTGTTTGTGATAAATATTCGATGAGTACTGAATAAACAACTAAATAAACAACCAATAAAAGAAATAATAAAAGAAGGAGCAGCGGTGATACTCGTAAAGCTGCCATTTTACGGCAACTGTCGTCTCGCTATAACATAAGCGTGCAATGGCAAACTGAGCTTGCTAAGTTAAAAAGAAAAGAAGTCCCTATATTTAGCATCAACATATCTTAGAAGTTCCTATACCCAAAATGTAGACCGCTTTCTGGCTTAACGCCGGGGAAGTATTTTGCTTTCCTAATGTGGTATTGGTTAATGTAACTAAGGGGGAAAAAACAAACAAATAAAAAATAATAAAATAATACAAATCTGAACTTTTAAATTTTTATAAGCTGTTTTAAACTAATGAAAACGACAATTTACCTGCTGCAAAACGGCGCTGAGCACATTGGCAACACTGTGTGGAACATCGCAATGAGGCATATGTTATGTCTTCGCTCAAAGACTTATCCTGACTAAACATAAGCTGTAACTGCACGAGATAGAGGCCGAAGGTTTATAGTGTAGCCTGTTAATAGCCTGATAATTTAACATGGTAGTTCCTTTTCCAAGTGTCAATGTGAGAAGCTCTCCCGTGAGCAAATAGCTCAAACTATACCTTTTAACCTTGAGATTGTAATTAAAAGTCGCCACGTTTTATCGCTAAAAACCGGATGCCTTTGAGTGTTACCAAATGCTTACTTGCCTAGCGATAGAGACTCTCTGTCTGTCCCACACTATCCTCGTAGACCCAATATCGCGGGTTCATTTCGGCCAGGATAAATGGATTTTTTTCGGACGTAAAAATCCTAAGTAAGGCTTCGATTGGAAGGAAAGTAAAGCCGTGGGTCCCGTGCACGTAAAAGAACCTCAAGCCTGGAAGAGGTCTGTGAGCAAAATTTATCGGCAGTTTCATGCTCTGAATTGAATGGAGGCAGTCTGACCACATCAAAAATATCTTAGCTTCAGACAATAGCAGTCTGGCAACTTAACTACAGCTGCGGGAACATTGACCAGTGTTAATTGTTATACCCTTCTTTGACCTGCCGGTGGTTGACAATGATATCGTGGTAGAGATACTGAGATGACTTGTTCATTAAACGAGGTTATTACCTGTTAGCTTTTCGTTTGCCGATGGCTAAGAAAGGAATTTTGTTAGTTTAGAATCTAGTGCCGATAACACACTAGCCAGAGTTTTACCAAGCTGGATTGACGTCAATCTAGCGACAAGTGACTTTAACAATGCAGCCTGTCAAAGTTGTTCCTTTGTATGTGCTCTAGCATTCTTTTCTCTAGCCACGAATCAGGGTGCTGGAGATGCCAATAGTAGCAGGCACAGCGCTCCTATCAAAGCCAGAGAACGTAAAATAAACGGGCAATACTTTCCGTAACTGCACAACACCCTCAAAGGAAACTGTCTGTTTTGTTATTTACTATGGAAAGAGAAAGCATTTCGCGTACATATTTGGACCATCTGTTGGCATTTTTTTGTACAAGTACATATGCTGGTCTGCCACTTTTATGTTTGTCCTAAAGAATAATGCCTCTCTTTTATAGGCGTGATTTGAAAACAGATCACATTAAGATATGCAAATCAAAAGATATTATGAAACAGAAAGTAAGAAAGGTCAAGAACAAGCAACTAACCCTATCTCTGCAGGCCTCTTTGATTCAGTAACCATGTGAACAGACGATCGAAGTGAGGCCACCTATGGTGACAAACGACTTAGTTACTTCCAAGAAGATTGCTTCAGACACAATTAACTCTACAAACTCTGGAGCCATAGCTTTCTACCCTCCTGCTTTTCCGTTTGTCTTTCACACTTCCTGCCACTATACTAGCCGATCCACAACTTGGCGGCTGCCGCGCAGAAAGAGGTTACCATGTCCTACAAAAGACGTTTTCCCTCCCCACTCTGAGAGGGAATATATTGACTTTGAGCCCATATATTTATTTATTTATTTGAAAATAATTAATTCTAATATCTTACCTACATATTCTGATATATTTCACTGCTTATATTTGTAACAATATTTATTTACCTCTTAATAATTTTGTGTAAATATTTTCAGATTAAAATTATTCATGCAACTTTTGGTATTATCCTTTGACCTACTTTACATTTCTGTAAATGCGCTAATGACTTTTCGTTATCTTTAAATTATAGAAATAATATTACTATAATATGAATGCAAATAATTATCGACTATTACATTTTTTCTCGCTAAAAGGATGTATAAATAAAATCGTTTGTGGTATCAGAAATATACGAAATAAACCTAACGTTTTAAATGGACATGTGAAAATGAAAAGGATTTAATATAGCTCGAATGCTAAGGTCACACACATGCTCATAGTAAAAACATTAGGCTTAAATTTATCTAGTTACGGCGAATCCTCGCTGTTGCGGTTAGAATCTTCTACCAAGTTTATTATTATTGCCTCCAAAATGCTGTTACTCCTCCTGAATTCTCTTCGTTAACCCATAGTTTTAGGTAAACTAACTAATAATACACCTATGCAACATTGTTACAGCAGAGAGCGTTAATTTAACGGCTCCTTCCCAACCTAATATTCCACACTGAATTATAGAATGAAGCGGAGCTACATAAACTGCACGAAGAACATAATTAGGTAAGAAAGACCCAAGAGTGTAGAATTTGCGTATTGTTTTTCGCATTTTGGTACACACGTACAATTTATGTATATCCCATCTTAAACTTTGTCAATAATACCTAAGTATTTCACATAATCTGAAACAGTCAAAGAAGGCAAGTGCAGATAATAAAGTTATAGTTGTGTATAATAATTTTATCGTAACTATTTAATATTTGTTCTGAGCTCTGAGATGTTAATGAAAATTTAATCAAGATCATTAATTAGAAATATTCAGAGAGCTGATTTGCGTCTAGCCAATCCTTAATCACATTAATGTCATTGTTATTATCTATCAATCAATGAATGCTGATTTTTAACAAATGTAGCAAATATCTGTTTTACTTTCCGGAACTTCAATGATGTAAATAGTTGTTTTAAACTTTCACTTCACTTTAGGGAAATAAAGAAGGAAAAGGATTTTTGGATGAAGAGGAAAGTAAACTGAGTAAATCTGTGAAAAAGTTAAGATTATGGGCCAAAAGATAATATAATTAAAGTCGCTTTTAAAATTGCAGGAAAGTTTTAGAGCAAGACAGAGAAAATTAAATTTATTACGCTAATAAGAAACAGTGGAAGGCTTAGGGTATTTGAAATGGGAACTCATTTTGCGATGTGTAAATAATTTTGAAGTGCAACATGATCATAGAGGTAGACTTTATTCTTTGTAAAGTAGGTAAATGACTTGTTGATAAAAACAGAATATCCAGCTTTAAACACGAATAAAAGAAATGTTTATGTCATAATGGAAATAAATGTTTGATAGTTCAAATCTTGCATATCACGCGCTCTTTCTCACTTCCAGATTTATAACATTTTTTCTCTACAGTGGTTGGCAAAGGATATGAGACATCGTTTGGCCGTCAAGGTCACCATTTCTGACACCCTTAGACTTTTTCTTATAGGAATTCATAATGAACCAATGTATTGAATACATTCAGCTGTCAAAGTGATATTCCTCTCGGGGATTCTGCAGATTGTATGGAGCTTTTCTGGAGTTGATCACAGGGGAGGAAAAGACACTGAGTAGGACGTTAAAATAAACGCTGTGAACTGTGCAACAATTCTATTGTTTCAGGACATCAGCATGGTCGAGGCATCTACGGAAATTCAAGTTTTATCAGCCGGAAATAATCGGAAACAACCAGAGACAGACTGGCCCATCTGAAATCGGCCCGCTCAATTAACACATCTCCAGAACCTATATTCCACCAACTAATTCCCTCTTGATCAAAAACTTATTCTGTTCCCGTTAACCATCCACCCCCAATAAACCCGCCACAGGATTAATTAAGTTGTTTTTATGAGATCGGAAAGTAAATTCTTAAACCAAACAAAAAATTCAGTGCAGTTATAAGAAGCACAATAAATTAATGAAGCAGAAATACGGATATAAAATCGATAACAGAATCGAAATTGTTTTTGACGGCCCTCTGCAAGAATTTCTAGAACAAATAGAATAAAGAATGTTATTAGAAGACGAAGATTCAAAATTCAATATCAGACTTTATTAAAAAGAAATAGTTAAAATGGAAGGGGCATTTAAAGAGATGGCAGAGGAAACCTCCCAATGAAAATATTGAATTAGATTCAACCGGGTAGTAGAAAAAGGGTACGACCCTAATTAGCATGCGTGAAAGAATTTGTAAGCAGCATGTGGGAAACGGGACTGCAAGATGAAAACTAAAATAACTAAAAATGCTGCAGAAGAGATACGAAAAATTAATTGAAAAATGTTTTTAGCAAAGTACAGCCTGGTACATAAAATAATAAAAATAGAGGGAAAGAGACAGTGTCTAGTTTATTTAGGAAGGAAATGAATTAAAATGTAATGTTACATTATTGAGGAAAGGGAAGACTATTGCTCTTAGGGCGTTCTAAACCAATGGTAAAACAGATATCAAAATTCGTGCAGAAATACAGATGTAACAAATATATATATATATATATATATATATATATATATATATATATATATAAACATGCGCGCGTATGTATGTGTGTGTCTGGAAATACCTGATTAATGAGTTACTATTGAAAGATAAACATGCAATGTGATGCAAAAAATTTAAGTTTTCTAAAACAACAATTAACTTTGACAAAAAATTGTAAGTTGTCCAAAAGCTATTCGTGAAAGTGTCGGAAATAGAGACCATGTTTAGCTTCTCAAATGTAACTGAACTGCAGCACAAGTCAAACGTAAGAAACTGAATAACGACGAATATACACAAATGATAAAAATAAACAAATCTCCGTGGCAACATATCACAATGTACATCAGCGTCGATAGCATCATTCAATTGTCTGAAAGTATTAATTATTATATATTATTATTATAATGATGATAATAATAATAATAATAATAATAATAATAATAATAATAATAATAATAATAATAACAAAATAGGTTATTGGAACATACCGAAGCGCTTTGAATGTTATATTTCAATAATAACCCACAAACCAGGTATTTCCGGACATATGTATATGTCTTCTTTTTTCTTTTTTAGTATGATAAACTCGTCCCCAAAATTTTTCCCATTGTTTTTGTTACACTCTGTAGAGATATTAAATGTGAAACATATGAAACTGTCAAGGGTGTATAGAGTCTTCGCGGTTGAGCTGGTCCGCTCGAGCGCTGTACTTTGGACAGCCGAGACACGTATTGTCTCTCTATTTCTTCTAACATTGTTTCTCCGCGTTCATTCTCAGTCAGAGCTTGTGCGTCCGTGTGTTTAAATATGTGTGTCTAAAAGTGTTTGTGTAATTAGTGCATTCAAAATGCCAGAAAAGAGGTATGCCTTAAAATATTTTTAAGTATGATACGTATGTCATTACATATTCGTAAGAGGAGGATAAAGGGCTCGTTGTAAGACTATTTGTAAATAAATTTTAGGCAAACGAAATGTATAATCTAGAAGAAGCGACGAATAGAATGACATATTTATGAGGTAAAAATAGACGAAATTGGAGAAAGATTATAACATACTCTTTAAAAAAATCTCTGCTCTGACTAGCACAGAAAATGTAAGTTTCGCAAACCTAGGATTGGAAAGCTACAAAACGGTTAAAAATGAAACCATATACCTACAGTCATAGCATTTTCTAGCAATTGAAGCCGCATGATGATGAAATTCAATTTAATTTCTATAGTTTGATTTTTCGGAGTGTTGAAGACAGACATTGTACTTCATATTCTTATCCGACGAAGCATGGTTTGATTTCAATGACTATATTGCGCAGAGCAGGCATGTAGCACAGAGAAATCCGAGCTTACAAACGAAACTCCCTTGATTGGTGAGAAAATTGGTGTATGGTGTCCCTGTGAATATTTATTGTGACTTTAATTGTATTTATGTAGTGACAATATAACTTAAAAGAAAGGGAACATTTCAGGCGCGGTTATACTAGTCAGATATCGTCGGGTTTCGGCTCATTCGTGAGCTGCTACGTTTGCTGCCGGCTACCGACCAAGCTCAGGCGCGAAGGCTCTGTATTTATACCCTGGATTTACACTTAGGGAGATCTAATTAAGGTATATACTTTTTCTTTTGATTCCTTTTCCATCCATTTCTTTCTTTCTTTCTTTCTTTCTTTCTTTCGTTCGTTCTTTTTCTTTCTTTCTTTCTTTCTTTCTTTCTTTAGCATATGATATATTCACGTTAAAGAATCTGTTCTGCTGCAACAAACTAATATGCAGTATTTATGTAATCATAAGGTACTATATGGTAGTATTAGCTATAATTCAGTAGCGTGAACGTTTAACTTATATCTATGTTAACTTAACGTTTAACTTATATCTATGTTAACTTAACGTTTAACTTATATCTATGTTAACTTAATATGTATTTCTAAGAATATTAGTGTTGCTTGTGTATTATCTCATGCTGTAATCTTAAGTATACTTTCTCATAGAAATATTATTTTGATCTTATGAACACGGTTCTCTTTCAGGTGCACTGACTGAAAGTTTGTTTCAGAAATAATACAGTATATTTGTGTATTAATACTTGTTACTCATGTGGAGCAGGTCAACTGGCAGGCCAGCGCTGGCGCTCCAGATTCGGACGCCCCAGCAAATTACCATCCCTTGGTGATGTGGACCCCACGGGCTCGTACTGCCCAGTACCTGAAGATTGGCTTGATCGCAAGTACGGTATGCAGAAGCAAATAGCCTTAGCGATCTCTTTTATAGAGCTACTCTATAACACCATAGGGAAGTTCACCAGTGTTATTGGGGCTGGCGGTTTGTTCTAACCACTACACAAGTTATGTTCTAGAAAAGCAAGTGCCTGCTGGTAACACAGTAAATAAGGTCTCAAAATGCTTCTAAAATTACTGAAAGCTATTTTATTCAATAGCTATATTTATTGTAAATGAGAGAGAGAATCTTCAATCATTATTTCCGCTTGGATTCGCAGATAAAAATCATACAAAAATGTAAGCATTAGCATGATATACCTATAATACACAGTATTTCATATTGTTCTTAATAACGAGTAACATTGTATTAACCTTTAGAAAGGGACTAAAATCAAGAGATCTATTAGTCAAAACGTTATAAAAATACATAAACAGCTCATCACATTGTGTTTCACTAGCTATCGGCCCCTGGTTTCCTCTTATAACTTTCAAACTAATGGACACGATTCCGTGAAATTTGACATGGGCATATCTTGGTATGTGAAAAACAAAATGGCTTCATAGTAAATACTGAAAATTTTGCAATTGTAATCAGATAGGAAAAATTCGAGTTCATGGTCGGAACATGAATCATTGATCTTACGATCACAACCGACCTCGATTTTTCCTCGCTTTGCAAGTCATTGCCTAACACACAGTTTGTATGAAAACATTCACATTTAACATGAGTTACCTTAATAGTGTGATTAACTATAAAGCCTGGGTCATAAGCACTCATCGTTTGAGTCGTTTCTTACGGATAATATGCGGTAACGAATTCCAGATGATGATTATTGCTTAAGGGCGCAAAACTGCTATGGTCATTAGCGCCCAGTAACGAATTCCAGGGGTACATAGACTTAGATGGAAAAGATTCGCGTTTGGGTCAGACAGGTCACGGTAGCTCAAATGAAGGACATTGGCACAATAAACCGAAAACCTGTGGTTCATATCCCAATCGTGACTTCTATTTTTTCTCTATCTGCTTGCGTTTGTAAATCTTAGCCAAACACGCGGACTTTATGAAAAGTATATATGTTTATATAAATGTTGAAAGTGGTTGCCATTAACATCAAAGCATTTATGTATTTTGCGAATGACATTCAACACATCGGACGTCACGGTTCCAATTTCTTGCTGAATGCTCTTTGGCAGCTCCTTAAGAGTCCGTGGCTTATATCGACATCCGGTGAGAATAGATTGGGCGACTGTACCGAAGTCCTTCCTTTCAATGAAGGAAATAATTTCAGTCATTTTGACACTGAAAATACGGCAGGGAGCACCATCCTGCTGAAAATAACCAGTACAAGTTCCTCTTCTTCTAGCCGATTCACAGGCTCATGGAAGATTTCTGTGTAGCCTGTGGTTTGCACCGTTGTCTCGAAGTGGGAGTCAATAATGCGGCGCCGCAACACCCCCCCCCCCTTTGTGTAGTGAAGAGCTATCTCGTTTAGGTGTGAAAGGATTCCTCACTAGCCCAAATGCGGGTGTTATGGGAATGACGTGCCGACTTAGGTTAAAGATTCAAGAGGAGTTCAGCATTGCCGAATGAGCGGTGATAAACTGTTGTGTCTTCCGTTTGGTGGGAACTTTCAAGCAAGACGAGATGCATGCAACTCTACTTTTATTCCTGCAGTGCGCTGACATGAACTTTTCCAAATATCCATCTCCTGCGATAAATTAAGGAAAGACATTTCTGGGAGACTGCAGCCTGTTTTTCATTTCTTGCACCGTTGCTTTTGACAGTTAATGTTCCAGTGGTTTCCAAGTACTTAATGAAGATTATGCCGAAACACCAAACTCTCTTTGGCTTTCCTTTGCTAAGGCAGTTTTTCAGTACATACGGGCAATAAACAAGCGATGTTGTATACTCGTTCATATTGCATTGCACGCTCTGTTTTGTTCGTATTGCGTTGCACTGCACGTACTGTGTTGCTCGTAATACAAAGGCACAATGGCTTAATGATCGCATAACAACAGCGCAGTCATATGACCATTTCTCTCGACCATCAAGATATGTTCGTGTAAGATTACACCGAGTTACCTCAGCTAGTTTGAAAGTTATAAGTGAAATTTAGTGATCGAGAGCGACTGAAACACTAAATTTCGCTAAAGCTATGTACTCCGTCCATCGAAATCTCAAAGTAAAGTATTATTCTGGTTTCCAGCTTTGTCCCACCCCTTTTTTTGTTATTTGCTATCAAATTTAGAGCGAAGGTAATGCGCGCAAACTGTCTTTTCAACTATTGTCTCTATATGCACTTTTTTGATATAATTTTATTTCGTCCTAATTATAAAATGAATGGTAACGTAGCAATAACAATAAAACATAACACACAGTATTACAAAAAAGATCATTACTCACATTTTAAGAAGCAGCAGAGGCTGCAGTTGTTTCGATTCTCTCCCTAATGCACGTCGTTCCTATAAATTATAATGTTTTTCTTGTTCGTGCTGAAAAATTCAAATTCTTTGTCTTTAAAAATCTTGTATCAGATGTACTCTTAGTATTGAGCAAATCAAGAAAATCGTTAATGACACTTTGTTTAGAGTTCGGGACTCATTCTGAAACCATGCACTCCACCAAAATTCTTTTCTCGCGCTTTATTTTCTTTCTCGGTGTTGTAAACATCCCTGCTAAAGTTTTTTTTTTCGCGCACTATAAAAAGCAGACACAGAAACAACCGTAAACTTGGCTTTTGTTTTTACTGTTTCATTTGTAGCGGACGTGGGGCGTTTTTTTAGTAAATTGTTTAAAGAGGTTAAAAACAATGCTTTTTTTTCCAGCACTTTCCCAGAGGTTTTATTTGTTTGTGTTTGGTGACCCAGATATCAGTTCAAACTCTGCTATGTCTGTCATGATAATTTAATCACTACTGATAGTGATCATATAGCGGGAGTTTAATAATGCATTATAAAATACACATGGATTGGTCGAGGAGGTCTAGTCATAGCCTCCCCGATCACCTGACCATAATCTTTTGGATTTTCGGCTAAGGGGACACACCTATAGACAACACACAAACAGTGCAAGAGCGTGTGTACTCATACACTGCATATAATCAAATCCAAAAGCGGTAAATATTCGCACGAATACATGCAGACTGAAGGATGTGTGACAGGTCACCTCCTATAGTGGCTGCTCATCGGAGAGTTGAAGAATAGGCCACAATCTGAAATTGTTTTCCGGAAATATATTCAGAGGAACATTTTGCTAGTTATGATCAATTCTACTTAGTGCGAAAATATGCGCCACTTAATCCAAACATTCTGTATGAAGCATAACTTCTTCTGCGCTTTGTATTGGGAAGTTGAATGTGACAGGGATAGGCCTATAAAACAACCTTCCGGCATGTATGGCATAACCAATGCTCTGCATTAGATTCTTGGAAGTGATGTAAACACTTTCCCTCCAATTTGACCTCTCCGACTAAAAATGTCTTATCACTTCGTCTCGGTTTATCTGATTAAGGTTAAAATACTTGTACGTTGTACAAAAATAATGGATAATTCAAACATTTGAGACTAGCAAAAAAATGTCAATTTGTTCCACGATGTTAAAAATTAAATTCATACCTGTACTGTTTCTGTACGCCTATATGCATGTTCTCCCATTACAATATATAAATAGTTAACAAGAAAAACAACGGAAGTTTTCAAAAACTATTCAGAGACCGTATTAAAGGAGCAGACGTAAATGAAGAAGAATTCAGAAATAGAACCGTTACGCTATATTATAGCGGTCTGTTAGGAGAAACAAATTACAGCAGGCTATTGCTTAATTACCACCAGGCACTTGCTATTTCTTCGTTTTAGAAAGTTCTGCAGTGCATACACCTGTCCCTTTATTATTCATATGTAGTAGGAGATGCCAAAAGAATGAACATAACTTGTGTAGTGGAACATTCATTTCGAGTTGCTCATACAAAAGAGTCGCGCTTTGGCTGAATATCTCTGTTTATTTTTCAGCCCTGCATCTGTCTTTTCTGGGAAATAACGGTTTAAGATGCACCGGACTAGCTGAATTCTACATGTAGTTGTATTATTCTCTTTTGTTATTAATTTTTTTTCTAAATTTAGAAAAAATGCATTTTGAATGTTGAGTCACCTGGTCTGGTTAATATTAAACACTGGTTATATGGGTATATACCTCTATACTAACTGTTCTTTTTCTGTAGCTAACCACACTACAGCTTGGCGCTATTAGATAGAGAAGTCGCATGCTGGGTTCATTGTCTCTCTTTAGCATCATGCAATGATCGTGGATATAGAGTACTCATGAAAACCTTGAATGTAAGCGCTAGAAGGCTGATCGAATGAACGATCCGGTTGTTAGAAGGGCATATTTATTTTATAAATATGATCAAAACTGTTTAGTAGGTGGAAGAATTCGTTAGGTTGCTACTCTGCGCCCGAACAGTGTTTCCCACTTGGACTAAGTGAACCGGATCAACATTTTTTGGTGAGATGTCAAGTGATGAGGGAGTCATTGGATGCAGACTTTCATGCGTCAAACGTATTTTGGCCATGTAATGATAATTTCCAAAACCAATTAAAGATAGTTCTGTTTTTTCGGATAAGTCTGAATATCATCTGAATATCATCGTTAGTGGTCACAAGATGTAATTGTCCCAATCATTGGTCATCTAGCAGCGATGTTTTTCTCAACTCTCTAGCTTCATTCCTTCACGGAAATGGAGAACTGAAATTGTTCCTGTAAACATTTCGTATTTTGTGTATGTATTTCCAAAATTGGAACATCTTCAGCGGTCAGAAAACAAAGCATTTCCTCTGCTTTCCTTTGCTTACATTAATTTGCTTTGTTGAACAAAAAAATAAAATGCAACAGTTACTAGTAGCACGCTACAATTACGTAGCAGTTGATCAAATGCACTGCGCAATGTAACCAGGGTTACGATTTTCTTATTCATAACGTCTTTCTTCTTCTTTGTTTTTCAGCACTGAATTTGATTTGGTTGTCATTGGAGTGTGTAAATACACCTTGGCACTTAAGCCACAAGAACTTATGCACAGTGAATTTTGTTTTAGCTTTAGAGCTTTAGTGGGGTTTAGAATCTTTCCTAAACGCTTAGGAAATAAATCCCCAAAGGGAAAGCATCCTAATATAGATCCTGTTTGTCCTTCCGGAGCTGTCACACTCAGATGTGTTTTGCAGTCTCATCAGATTGTTCTCCATGGTGGAGTTCCATCGTCCTAAATGGCCATGTACAGTAATCATTCCAATGGTCTTCATGCTGTACTTTTTAACACTACCTTCTAGGTCTTCAGTCAGGTTTCTATCGAATGTTTTAATAACAATTTTACCCATTTCTTGGCCGTTTTATTGCGGATAAAGATTCTGATCCTATAAAAACAAATCTATTTTCCTTCTTATTTTCGACTCTCAGATCGTTTTTGTGTGGTCAACTCTAATAATGAATGAGCATTAACTGCTATGGTTTGTTGGAAGTTTATATAATGAGCGCTCAATCAATGCATCTTTGCTAAATTTGATTTGTTTTATTTGTTTTATTTACGGATGATCTTTAACATCTCAGGTTATCCGCATCCCATTCAATTCAGGGCGTGAAAAGGCCAGTAAATTTTTGCTCAGAGGCCTCTACTTTCAGGCTTGAGTTCTTTTACGTGCCGTAAATGTACGACACGGGACCCACTGCTTTACTTCTTTCCGAAGGAAGCCATACTTAGGATTTTTACGCCCGACAAAAATCCATCGACTCTGGTTGGGAGTCTTTGTTAAAAGTAGTAAAGAGAAGAAAAAGAGGGGAATTAGGAGGAAAGGAAGGAGGAATTAAAGAAGAGAAGAAAGGATTAGGGAAAGGGGAGGATGTAGTTAAAAGGGAAAGAAGAAAAGAAAAGGAAGTAGACAAAGTGAGATATAAAGCATACAAAGAAGGAAAATGAACGGAAAATATAGATGAAGAGTAATAAAGAATAGAGGTAGAACGAGAGAGGGAAGGTGATTAAAGGAAAGACAGAAGAAACGAAAATAGGAAAGAAAAAAAGCGGTTAGGAGAACTAAAAGAGAAATGCAGAAGGTTGAAATGACGATGGAGAAGCAAGGAACAAATGAATTAAAGGAAGAGATTGAATAAGAAGGGAATAAGTTTTAGATAGGAAGGAGAGGAGTGAGGGAGAAACGAAAAAGAAAGAGGAAATAGAGAAAGTAAAGGAACACATTTTCAAATTTGATTTCTAGATAATGTAGCAGTATCTTGCTCTGTAAATGCATGTTTAGTACTTATTTTGACATAGCTACTCTTAATTGCATAAAGAAAGTCCTGTTATTGTTATTAACGAATAGTGCCTGGCAGCCTTTCACAAATGAAGTCTCAATATAGAATTAAAAGCATGACTCTGACACGTACATTTGTCATGATGCTAAAGAGAGAAAAACAAAAGAATAGATGCCTTGGGACCTGGCCGCTGTAAATTTGATGTATTGCTACCATAAAGGCTGTTGTTTGCTAGTGGAGAAAGCTCAGTAAACATTTATTTACATATTGCCTGTCACACTTCACTAATGACTCGTGTCGTTATTTTCCTCTGGTACGCTGCGGCTCTCTGTCCCTCACAAAAGCAAGTAAGAAAATAATGTTAATACTCGTTTTAGTTTAAAATTCTTCACTTCTGTTGGCCTTTTTGACCTTTCTACTTCCGTCACTTTTACTACGGTCTTTCAGTGCACTCTCTTTCTTTATTTCTCTTTCTTGAAAGCTAGAGCAAAATGTTGTGCGAAAATAGGTCCCCCTTGCACATTGGTTTTGAAGAAAATATCTGTATAAGTCCCCGTAATTAAGAATTACTACATTGAGAAATATTCTTCGTCATTGTATCAGCAATGGAGGCAGCCGAAAGATTTTGACAACCAGACGAACAATGAGCAAGTCATTCAAATTCTGCCCAGTCATGGACGATGCAAAAAATGAAATGAATTGCCGAAATGCTTGAGCTTTTCAGAATAACTAACGAAATAAATAACACTAAAAAGGCTCATTTTAACTTACTGCATTATATTTTTTATCTTTTAACTTCATGAAAAAAAAAAAAAAAAAAAGAAGTAAAAACAGAAACCATTGCCTTGTCTACATTATGCATCAGCATGTATTCCATGAGATGTTAAAAGAGTCCTCAAAAGTTGCTGTTAGGAAGTCTGTCGCGACAGAAATGAATGAATATTCAAAGCAAACTAAATAATCAAAATTCAAAGCTTAAGCTCAGTAGTGCCGTAACTACTGGGAAAGTTTTACACTGCTCTTGAATAAATATTTTCTTTCAAATTAACCAAAATATTCTTTATTAAGAAGACAACGTAAACAAAATATGCAAAGCGCAATTCGAAAGCAAAAGCGAACGCTCAAACAACATAAAAATTAATAAAAGTAAACTACATAGTTTCTATTACACATATTATACAAACCTTCTTTACTTCTCTACGTAAAATAAAATATTTATTTCAATATTTCATGACAAAAATTTAACAAATGATTTATACATTTCTTACAATTGAGACTGATCCAACCTTTCTTGAGGCCCTAACCTGTCATGTCTCTCTGGGCCCTGTTTCACGAAACAACAGTAGGCTATTGGTTACTAGCCGTAATTCCACCAGTTCTAATAAAACCTGGTTCACGAACATTTATTCCACAACAGTGGAATCGTAAAATTTTGTCATTAGTCACTTGTCAAAATTACTGGGGTAGCGATTGTATCCGAGCGTCGAGATGCTGTTCCGGGGTTGTTTATTACTCCGTGGACTGTTTGTTGATGCGGTTTTGTTTATGCGGCATGTATCTATTTAAAATCGTATATTCATGTCAAGAAATGACACTGTAATCTACCACATCTAAAAGAATCTCTAGTATTCAAAACAAAATTAATGAGCATTAATTGAAGTACTATTTGGACAGTTCTCCAACAAAATTACGAAGAAAAACAAAGCCGAAATATGGAAAATAATAACTCAAATTGTGAAAGCGTTGGGCCAAGAAATATTACACATGAGTGAGGGACATATTTTGGGCAAACGTCAAGAAAGCTACAATGGTAAGTGCTTTTATTTTACGTTCATATGCACCATTCATATTATTAGCTACAATTAATGGTGTAAGTGGCTCAATTTCTATGGCATTTTTCAGGTGAAAACAGATAACTCAAGAAGTACGGGAATGGGTGGTGGATTTGAGAGCACATGTTGCATAAATAACCCTTAATGAGCTTTATAATTGAAATGCTTTGAGTTTAATTGATAGAATCAATACCAATACTAAATGCAAATTCGCCATTCTATATTCACGGGTAGAATTCCACTATTTAACAACACGTAATATTACAATACCAAATGTTTCGTGAAACAGATCACTGATAAAACAAAATCGCACGATGAAATATCACTATGTAACTAAGTAGTTTACGCTCGTAAGTTCTAGAAACACACACTTATAAAATAAACAAGTAATAATAGAATGGAAGCTAGGTTTACTAGATCATGAGCTTCGTAAAACAGGGCACTGGTCATCGACATGAGTTAGAGCCCTATTTCACTACTTTTCCTCTTTTTTCTCTCTTCATTTTCCTAATCCATTTGCCCTTTACTCTTCCTAAAAATTCACCCATACTCCTACTTCTTTCCCACTCTCTGTCAACATTTTTATTGCTACAACATTTTTTCCCCCATTTTATTCCATTTTGGATCACATATACCCTCTCCTTGCACTACACCAAACAATGAAACATACCCTCTGTTTCGCCAAACATAAACCACATTTCTAAATCCTTTAAGATACAATGCCCTCGTTCGCATCAATCCTTCCCACAGCTGTCAACGTTCTTCTCCCTTGTCCATCTTTATGTAATACGTTGTACAATCTCAAAGAACTTTTATTCTCAAAACTTGAACTTATCTCTCGTTTATCCATATCTTCTATCATGCTCCGTACTTTCCTCCAAACCTATTGAATTATTTTCTCCCTTCTGCCATACCGACATCTTCCAATGTTTCTTTCAGTTTCTTCCATCAGTTATTGTGGAAAGCTATTCTTTGGTATTTCATACAAGTGTTAATTATACAATCCTCTACTTTCAGATTCATATATCAATATTTCTGAACTCTTTTAACCACCTTTCTTTTTCTATCTATTGTATATAATTCTGCCAGTCCTACTCCTCTTGGCGATACTTCTCTACATAGTTTTACCATTCCTTGTGTACGAAGTAACAAGCTTTAGGTTTCCCTTTGCATAAAAATGTGATATTATCAAATAAATAAATAAATGGATTTGTATAGATCTCATAACATTAGACATTAAACAATACTTTAAATGAAACAAAGATTAGAAAAGCAACA
This sequence comes from Metallyticus violacea, assembly GCA_030762175.1. Classification (NCBI taxonomy): domain Eukaryota; kingdom Metazoa; phylum Arthropoda; class Insecta; order Mantodea; family Metallyticidae; genus Metallyticus; species Metallyticus violacea. The sequence continues at coordinate 44,340,398 of CM060840.1, read as the reverse complement.
GGTTCTATTGTGATAAATATAGAATTATTAAAATATGGAGATTTATCTCTACAACTACTGGCAATCAAGGCAAATACCAGAAGAATCGAAATCATTCCAGGTTATATCGATCTTCAAAAAATAAGAATTACAGAGGCATCAGTTTATTGAAATCATTGTATAAAATATATGGTAGGATAACAAATATGTATCAGAGTAATAACAAAATCATTGACAAGCCAAGAACTAAATGGATTTCGCTCGGGAAGTTCAGCATTTGATAACTTTTTTTTTTTTTTTTTAACCATAATGCAGATATTTAAAAAAAGAAGAGAATTTAATTTTGAAACTCATGTTACTTTTATCGACTTTGAAAAAGATTCAGTAGAGTTAAAAAAACTTAATTATGATCAATAATGACCAAACAAGGATAACCTCATCATTTGATAACAGTGGTGCAGAGTTTATGTAAGAAATTCTATATTATAATTAATACAGAAATTGCAAAAAGAGAAACTATTCTAATTAATAAAGGGACATGACAAGGGTGCCCTTTGTTGCCCATAATTTTTAAAATTTTATAATAAAAACAAAAAATGTTAATATAAACATTAAGGTTAATTCTCATGAAGTGTGTAATATTCTAATGTCTGCAGACATTGCAGTTATAATACAAGAAAATGAAGAGCTCCATACATCGTGTAAATCAAATAATAGAAATTTAATTTCAAAATCTTCAGAAAAAAGACGAAGATGATGACATCCTATGGAAAAAAAATGTGGCATGCTCAAAAATTATATGTTAGATTACTATCCATAAGAAAAAGTATTTGATTTTAAATAACCTTATGCATTTATAAAAATTTTAAAAATGTAATAGATATGCGGCATTATAAACAGAACTTCGAAAAATAAGGCAAGAAAGGACGAAAATAAAATTCAATAAAATATAGTGATTCCCAGCTTAATTTATGGTTGCTGAATATGGATCCTTACAAAGTAGGATACAGAGTTTAGAAATGAATTTTCTAAGAAAAACTAAATACAGTACAAAATTAGACCACATAACCAATGAAGAAATAAGGAAAGAATTAAACGTAAATTTCATTCATGAAAAATAGAAAAATACAGAAGTAATGTGGTACAATTTAACAGAATGGATAAAAACAAATTTATAAAGTAGGCATTAGAATATAAACTATCATGAAAAAGAAATGCAAGGCTACTTCTAAAGGGATGGACAGATTTACTGTGAAGGTAATAGGCAGAATACCTAATCATTGAGAAGAAGAAGAGGAAGAGGAAGAAGAAGGAGGAGGAGGAGGAGAAGAAGAAGAAGAAGAAGAAGAAGAGGAAGAGGAAGAAGAATGAGGAGGAGGAGGAGGAGAAGAAGAAGAAGAAGAAGAAGAAGAAGAAGTAGTTTAGCGTTGCTGCTTTAAACGGTACCGTCATGGATCGTTTGAAAACAGAGCCATTTCTTGAGGTGGTAGAGGAGATGCTAGTTTTGTGGTGGTTACTAAAACGGTGTTCCTTAATCTTGTTGACAGTTCTGTGAGGGCGCGCGTTGTCATGAGGAAATAAAAGTTCTAACAACAGTATCCCATTGCGCATGTTTCAACTTCGAAAGCATTTCATAGTAAACCTCTGGCTGTGATTGCTGTTTCCGGTTCCTGAAATTCACACAAAGGACCCAGAAAACGGTATCCACAATCTCTATGCTGACAGGATTTGCTTAAATGTTTATTTTTTTTAATGGTGAAGTTGACAAGCACCGCTACCTCACGTTTTCTTTACAAATTATAGTAGCCTCATAATTTTCGTTGAATCCACTGTGAATTTTGCCTGAATTAAGATCTCCAGTGTTGAGAAATCGAATCACTGACTGAACTCAACAAGCATGGTTATTAATTCTCGTGGCCATGTCCTGTAAAGAGGAACGGCAATGAACTATGACAGTAATCGTAGCAACCTTATGAGACAGTTGAAGATTCTGCGCATGTGTAGTCCGCCCAAATGCTGCAACATTTGATTATAAGCGACCGTCCCCAGTGTTGAAGTAGTTGGATAAATTTGGTAAATCAGAATTACTTTTATGAAAGTCTGCTGAAAATGTGATTTGGGAAAAAATAATTGAAGTTGTGCAATATATTAAACATCACATTTCTTTTAGTAAACATTTTGTGATAGAGTCTGTAGTTTCAAGGAAAATCTCCTAGTGTACAAAATGCCTTGGGAAAGCTTATCCATATAGTAGCGATGTTTCCGGGTTGAGGAAGGTAATTCATTCTGCTCCTACGGACTTTTCTTCGATTATATTCTCTTGGCTGAAATGAACACTGTAGTTCTTTGAGGTTATGGAGGCTGCGCCGGAACCTGGCAACTTTCCCGCCATCTGTTAACCGGAGCAATAACTAGAGAGGCTGTGACTTGCTCAGAATTAGATTTGGACGTTTAAAAATATATGGATAGTAATTATTGGCATCTGCATTAGCCAGAAATTGGAAAGAAAAATATTGTGAAAAAGGATAACAGTATCTGGAAAAATAATCGATGTGCAACCCTACGACAAAAAGCAATTTCTAAAATATTCAACGGGGAGGCAGTAAAATTTGTTGGTATGGAATAAAACTCAGTCTGAGAATGAATTCGCATGCTTTGCTCTTTTTAGCTTAATGAATTGCGCTTGTATTTAGAAGTGTGCTAAAAATGTAAGGAATTGTTCCTGTTACTTGTCTAGACATAGGGCCTAGATGAAAGCTCGCAATGAACTTTGTTCTACTCCCAAAGAGAAAGGTGCATATAGTTCTCCTTAGTGTAACAAATAGCAAACTTGATTATCATACATATTTTTATTGTGTTTAAAATTTGTTCATGATTCCAATTCCTTTAAATATCTTCCAGATAAGTAGTCTGTTCACAAAATGAAAGGCTGTTCAATAAATACGGCTGTTCGATCCAATTTCACGCCCATATAATAAAACAGACTTAACACGTATTACAGATTCTAATCTTTAATATCGGGGAAATTTGTTTGGATTTCCACAAGGAGGCTAATTGTGAGAAAACAAATCTTCACATCCTAATTCTGGTCTTAACTTCATCAGACCCAGTCCTTCAATGTAATACTCTCTAGATATGGGAATGCTCTCTTAACATAAGAATGATGTCTGCCTTATTATTTTTATTCTCATTGTTTTTCTGTTCGTTTAAATACACACTAGCTGTACATGCATTTTATGCAAAACGTAGTAATTTGCCATTTCTATCAGAGAATCTATGGGCCAACAGACAATCATCATCTGCATATTCTAGGCTTTCAAATCTCTCGCTGAATCCCCACCTCTGCGCCATTCATATATGCTTCGGTCAATATTATCATCCAAAGTCAAAATAAACGATAAGGGTGACAATAAACAGCCTTGCTCAACTCTGCTCCCAAAGGGGAAAGGTGCAGAAGGCTTTAACAAAATCAATAAATGTAGACTGTTCAATTCCAGTGAATGTTCCATGCCTATTCCCATTGTATTTATAATATATCTATATGCTTTTGCGTTGTGTTATCCTAATTTTTTTTCACTTTGCCTTTAATTCGGTTTAATATTATTCTAGTAAAACTTTTGCTTGAAGTGGATAAAGTAATATTTCACCACTTGTAAACAGATGCCCTTTCTTAAATATTTTCTCTCTGCTAGAATTTATTTATCATAACTTTAAAACTTATATTTCTTGATTTTGTAATGACTGCATCAGAAATTCTTTTGAATCCAAGAACTTGTGAAGAAAATAATATCAAACTCTCTAATACTAGAATATCTTTAGAATTTACGAGTTTCGAAAGATGGAATCTTTGCGAGATGAAAGATTTCCAACTCAGTATTGTAGCAGCAATAAAAAGGTCACTGCGTTCCATCCTGGAAAACTACACTATTGACACGGTGCTTTTCACTAATACGGCAACGGATGTACGACACGCATCGAGACATGTAGAGCAGAATCTTCTGTGGATAACTGAAACAGGTTCAAGCTATTTTATCCGTGTCAGCTTTTATTTCAAGTGTTTTTATTATTGTGGACATTGTGGATTCTGTGTGCAAATAAACCTAACACGTGTATTTTGAGAGTCTCATATATGGTCAGTCTGATTTAAATTGTGCAGATTGCCTCGCTTGAATCAAACTTAGAATACCAGTACAAACAGTTCATACCTGCAACCAACTCTCTTGAGAGATGCAGTAGATAGACGAGAAAATCGCCGTAAAAATTACTGACATAAAATACGGTCATATATTAGTTCAAAAAATGTCCGTAGCATTATTAGAGCTACATCACTTCGTGTCACCAACCTACACGATCGTACACGAACAGTTGACACATTTTAAAACAAATAAAATTCACTTTTTGTGAGCAGTCTTTAGTAATGGGTGATGTCCTCTTGAAACCAGATTAAAGATCTTGTGTTATAAAGTTGTTTTCACAGCTTGCCTAGAAGAGGTTATCTGATACCAGATCTGATATCAGATACTATACTTTAGCAATTACCACTTTCCAGCGATATAAAAGGCATGAACATATTTTAAATAGTTTTAGAGACATAAAGTTTAAAAATTGTATAGTTTTTTGCACACCAGTGCGTATTTTAACATTCTCTTCTCTAATTGAAATAGAGTTTACTTAAGCAGCATTCTCTCTATATCTTTCCCCAACTAATTTACCAACGGAACACATTATTGATTGCTATTTGTTTTATATTTTTCGCCCTTTAAATCATAAGCAAAAGTATAGAAACAGATAACGGAAGGGAAATATTACATTTCTGTTCATGATATATTCGTATTGGGCCTCTTTTTTTCGTTAAATTAGCTCATTAGGACGTCATGAAATATCTGTTCAGTCCACATCTTCTTCCCTGGGCTTGACTTGCAAAGGAGAAGTTCTGCGGGGGGAAAGAAAAGAGACTGTCAGATGAAGCGAAGTGTGGAAGAGAACTCAGGCTAATGAGGTCAAGATACTGATGCTTTACGGACTTGCGGTGCACTTGTTTTCGTTTTGGAGGAAGATGTGCATCTTACTTTTTCTGTGATTCTGTGTTCTTTCACATGCACCGTCCGGATACCTATTTATGAAAGTGCTTTAAAAATGTTCAGGAAACTGGAGGCTACAAGAAACGTAACGCAAATTTAAAATATGAATGAACGAAAAGGAAAGGAACAGGATTAAGTAGTTTTAACTGCAGAATGGTTATCTTTCTACTGAACAGCTGTCTACACAATGAAATGATCGCGATAGTGTATGAATAAAATAGTTATTCATATTACTCATACTAAAAATGGAAACTAAAGCATTAAGATTACTTTTTTGCTCATATTTTAAGATTCCATTTTCTGTATAGCTGCATAGTCTCCCGTGTAGCTTGCTTCACATAACATATTACTACAGAAATCCAATACAAAGTATCCTTGCTACTCGCTCACATGTGCACCGATGCGACAATAGAGTGATACCTGTTTCACTTTGTCATTTTTGGCTAGTGTACACTTATGCAGAAATCTTTTCTGTTTAATTTGTCAACATATATTTTAGTACGGCTTCACAACGCTGACTACTAGCTGACATAATCCAGTTTATTAATTTATGAATGAATAGTGTTTAATTCCCGTTTTTGCTACAGAGGCACCACAGGCAATGGGCACTGATGATACATGAGATGAAATTATATATTGGGAAACGGTTTATTTTTAAAGAAGTAATCGTTCCAGGCCTAAGTTTTAGGGTACCTCCCCGGCATTTGCCATTTATAAGGACTAAGGAAAGCCTGGAAAAAACCTCAGTCAGGGAGGAAGGTCCTGGCGGGATTCGAACTCCAGACCTCCCGCTCACGAGTCCGCGCCTTAACGACCTCGGCCACCCGTGGCGGTATTTATTAATTTGGTGAGAGCTGTCAGAAAATTGTGTTTACAAAGACTTGTCAGTAAAGGAGAATTTTTTTCTCCCTTCCTCATCATGGAGTGGAAATACGTTGGTGAAACAATTTTCAGGAAAATAACAGATCTCACAAGTTGGTGGGAAAAATTATAAGGGCATAAGCGCAAGCTTCTTCGTACAAGAGGCCAGCAAATATCATTTGCCAGTTGGTTGCGCAAAACGAAGTCGCTTCTTAAATTTTGCTTCCGTCTGCAGAAATCCGATATGGAAGCGTATGCGATGTTGCAGCAAGCTTATGGCGATAATGTTCTGCCACAATCAACCGCACTTCAGTGGTTGAAAGAGTTTAAGCAGGGCCGTGTTTCAATAACAAAGCAGGGTTGATACTCTAACCATCCAGGGAACGAGACCGTGATTAACCCAGCTGCCTTCATTGTTCAGGAAGATCGACGAATAACGGTGGATAGACTGATATATATGTTACGATTTTTCATGGTAGTGCGTTTATCATCTGACGCGACTGTGCCAGATGTGTGCCGAGATTGCTGACGCCTGAACAGAAGATGGTGCGAGTTGACTGTGTCGGGATCTTAAACGTTACGTAGTGCGATTTAGCGAGGAATATTGAATTCCATCATCAACGAGACTTGCTTCACCATTACTGTCCCGAAAGCAAACAGGCGACCTCAGTCTGGAAATCTTCTGGTTCTCCGACACCAATGCAGCCCAGGGTTATTCGATAGACAGGAAAGTTAAGGAGATTTTTTTCTTCGACTGTTCTGAAATGGTTTATCAACATGTGAGGAGTACTATTGACCGTCCTGGCCGAACACATTCAACGAAAACGACCTGAGCTGCATTTATCTGGTTTACGCCTTCCTACGAAATGCACCCCCTCATTTGGCCAGAAAGAAACAAAATATGTTCATACCGTGCATGCAGCCAGCATCTAGATCAAGGTTACTTTTTTCTGTTCCATCGTCTCACCGCTCTTGTGAAGAAGGCGGAGGGGTTTTGAAGATGAAATAAATAAAAATAAATAAAACGTTTCCAGGACTGATAGATACGTTGGGTCAAGTACACAGAACTCTATGGGGAATACTTTAAAAAACGCCATACCAACCGTGATAATTGCCTAGTATTCTTCATCGTTCATTCTTTGTACGTGACATCCATTTATTCCTGTGCTATGAATTTTGTCAGAAATGCTATGCACTTGCAATCTGTTCTGCTGCGTGTATTTTGCTTCTACCTCTAGCCTCCTGGCCAATTCACTTTTAAAGCCCAGTTGGTATGGTATTTTTATAGAACATTATTTATTTATCAGTTCTGATTTTTTTCTTGTTGTAAAAATGTAATAAATATATATTTTCCTGATTAATATCTACTTTACCCACTAAGATAATTGACTGCTGAAGAAGTTAGAGGCTAGGGACTTGTTCAATAATTGTATTTTCAAAAGCAGTTTTAAATCGTACTGGTCACAAAAAGACAATGCCCCATCTGCTTAGAAACATGTGCTTCTCCGCTGTCACTGTCCTCTCTAGCGGATGAAATATATAGCCAAAAGGACATATAGGATGGTAATAAAATGGTGGATAGCTTTGAAGTTCGTATGGAGAGGGGGTGGGAAGGTCCAGATAAACACAGCGTCTAATTAAATTACTTTTCGAGTTATACTTTTGTCTCGTCCCATTTCACCTCCGAATAACAAAACATTGAAACTGTTCTTTTTTAAATTTGTAATTAATTCAGTCTGAATGTGCAATGGATAAAGAGCAAAAAATCATTATATTTATACATATTATAAACATGAAAAATAAAGTAACTCTACGAACAATGTAGCTAATACAACAAGAACTAGAGAAGCAGAAATAGATAAAATACTTAAATACTAACTCAAATATCTCAATATTTCGAACCGCTTGTGTGTAAAGGTAGAAGACAAGAGCAACATATAGTTTCTTCAGAACAAAGAGAGAACTCTGTTCAGTAGAAATTAATCAAGTGTTAGTTAACACTTTGTATAGCTGCATTTTTTATTAAAAACATCGTATGACCCCAAATATATACAGCTCAAAAACATGTGTGCTCTTATTATGGACAATTGAGAGTTTACAATGAATTTTTGTAGTTTTAGCGCTTAGACTTAAAATTAACACGATATTTAAGATGCATTCGTTCAAACTATTCAGAACTTTAAAACAGTATCTTGCTTTCAGAAATCTGTCATTGGATATATCACCAAGAAAAAAGGTTTTATAAGTGAATAAGAGAACCACATCATTAGAACATACATGATATTTCGGCACATTTGCAAAGGAGTAAAATACCAGCGTTTGCCTTATTAGTCTCTCTGAAGTTAATTGCACACACGAATTTTATTATTATAAGAACGTGCTTTAGAAATGCGGTTCTATGAAAACGGGAAAAAAAAAAAAAAAAAAAAAAAAAAAAAAAAAAAAAAAAAAACGTATTCTTCATATCGCTTTGCTTTCTAACAGCAGCAAATTAATTTACGGACCCACCAATCTTTTTCAAAGACGGCAGAATTAATTCAGTTCTTCATGCTGCTCCACTTATACAAGTCAGCAGCACTAATTAAACAGAGATGAGCTGAGTTTATTATCATACGCTTGTTAGAAAAAGTTTGGTAAAGCAAAAAGTGTGCAAAACTCCAGCATGAATGCAAACTTTGTGCATGGCATGTGTTTCTAGAACTCAGAGCTTTAAAATAGTCACGTTCTTCACACTGCATGTTTCTGCATGAATATTTGTAGTTTTAATGTATAGCATTATTAAAATGAGTGCCTCTGTATAATGGGAAATTTGTAACGTTTTAAAAGAGAGAGTAAAGTCGATGGTTGCTTTCTACGTCTTTAGAAACTATAACTTGCTTATTTGGTTAATCGGGTGTAAAATGTATAGGTTCCTAAGAATTAATTCAGCAAATTCTGAAGGAATATAAAAAAATACAGGTTTCCATGCTTATGATTTTTGCTAATAAGTAGTACCTGTTTGGCACGCTTTGTTTACGTACACAACATTAATTGAATGTTTGTAATCTAAGTGTATTTAAATTGCGATAAACGGGTAATTCATTTGCCTTTATTATCAATTTTTTAACAGGCAGTTAATTTTCTATTCCACAAATTACTTTGAAAACAAATCAATGTTTAACTTCAGGATTAACATTTATTTAGAGTGCTTCTTGTCCGAGAAGTATTTTATTAGATATTTTTAAATACATTTTTTCGTATAATTCTCAAATTTTTTGTCCTAATGTTTAACATCGGTATCATTTTTACATCCTTTTTCCATTACTGCCTTCGTTATGTAAAGTGCATCTAAAGATTTACCCATGTGGTTATTAGATTACATTTTTCAAGAAATAGACATGTTTATCTATATGCCACAATCTTTGAAATAGTTCAACACATAATATATTTCGAAAGAAACCTAAAATAGTTTTGCATTTTATAAAGCTAACCAACGTAACTGGCTTAATATGGGATGTTATAGAAACTTATGCTAACGTAGTATTTTTATGATACTTCATATAGTTTGTTCTTTATAATCTGATTTAAATGGCATAAGCATAAAGTTTCATATTATTTATTTTCATTTAACAAAACAATATCAATTAGGGCTTTAACTTTTAACTCATTGAAACAATACTTTGTTTACAGAGGTCGGTAATAATAATAATAATAATAATAATAATAATAATAATGTGCAAATTATTTGCTGATTCTATAGTTTACATTTGGAAATTAATTGTGTGCACACGTAGTACAGGAACACGTTTGCATGCCTCCGAAATTCTCATTTGGGAAGTTTTTAAATCCTCTGGATGTTTACTATAGACCTTTGATTTAAATGAACCTATAAAAAGACATCTAAAGGTGCCATATGTGGAAAGTCTGCTGGCCATTTGTTTAGTTCGTGGTTCCAATCCAACCTCGAGGAAACTCGGTCTGCAAATATTCATAAACAATCATTGCAATGTGTGCTGAAGCCTCATCCTGCTGAAACAATTTTGACAATAATCCAACTAGAGAATTCTGAGGTTGCTGTTTAAATGTCATTGATAAAAGAATGGGTTTGATATGCGATATCTAACATACCAGACAATATATTTGTTGATGGACGATTTCTTGCATTCAAAGGGATTTTCTATGCCCAGTAGTGTGAATAATGGTAATTCACTAGTTCATGGTTATGGAATCTTGCTTCAGCACGCCACAGTACTTTTGATAGGAAACTGTTATCGGCATTTATTTTAGCTAGCGTTACTTCTAATGCAAAAGTCAAGGCTATCTTTGTTCTGAATAGCATTTATGATACAATCTGTAGTTATTTCGTGAGTTTTGCCTTTACTCTCCAAAATTTGAAAATATAAACAATGGGATGTAGCAAAAACAAACTTGCAATGCATGAAAAAATATTACTATTGGTTTTAAGACCTTGGTTGAGTTATTTGGTAGGGAATGTTCTCACTTACCCTGACAGGTGTACGTACGTACCTACATTGTCCTACCGAAATCTGTAAAAACAAATGCAGAAATTCTGTGAAACGAAACGACCAGTCGTATGTTTAAACTTCTAGTTAAATGGTGTACCAAATTTTTATGAGGAATCTTTGCCAACGAATACCCATCCTATTGATAAAATTATGGCTACATTACTTTCAGAAAACCAAAAACTAGACCCAGAAAAAGAAGTTCAGATTTTGTTTATTAAAACGAATGCATTTTTAAATGTTTATAATAGTTTGATTTTATATTAACATTTTAATTACTTTTTACTGCTTAAGTAATTTTTATTTTTACTATATCTGAATATAAATGATTATTATCCGAAATTATACCTCTCAATCTCGGTAAATGGGGGTTTCACTGTACTATCTGAAATCACTTTGACAACATGGGTTTACGGTACAAGTTTGTACCTATTTATTCCAGTTTCCCTCTCTCTTCTCTTCCCGTTTTGCGAAAGCCGGTAGCTTATTTTTCAACTTAGTTAAGTAAATATTCACTCTCGTTTTTTTCACTGGACATCCTCCTTTATATTCGCATTAGTTGTAAATTATTCGTTTTCCCCTTTATTCAAATGGGATCTTTTGGATTGGCTTATATTCAAAGGAGTTACATAGAAGCTGGACTGCTCTATACAAGAGGCACTCATATATTTGAAATGTTGATCATTAATATGGAAATAAATATAGTATATTATATTTCTCTTTTTCAGCGGAAACAGTTCCACCTCCATCGACGAAGGAGCTATGGAGAGGTAGGTTAATTTAAAAAGCTTACCTAATTACATTTTAATAAACAAATAAACTAACTAGTGACCAGGTAACTTTCAATGCAGTTTTTTATGGTGTATATTTTTTATATTTATAGTGTTTATAAATTTTACGAACATAAATGTGCAGTAAAACAAAAGTGTGAAACAACTCTACGTGGTGTATTTGTCCACTCTTTGTTAAATATGTAAAACATTCGTCAACTTAGAATTTTCTAATACACAGCATATTTAAATACATATTTTGAAACCCCAAAATATTGTTACTACATTGAAGAAACAAAGGACAAAATAAAAGGTGTAATAATTGTAATTAGAGCTAATCAACATTTGTGTTTTTTGGTCGTTTGTATTAGTATAAGGATTTAAAATAAAAGTTTAGTTACAAAATACCTTATATTTCATTGCACTGTACAGGCTTGTTCACATACGAAAAATACTAACTTTTTTTTTTTTGGTACAGCTTCATTATCTTTGGGAAACTTTAATGCCTAAAACGCAAATAAAACCTTACAATGAGAGTGTAGGGCCTGCTATTAATATAAATAGCGGGTACACTCACTGTTTATTTTAAATAAAATAATACAAACTAAACAAAAAGCTTATTAAGGACGAAAACGTTTAAGAACATTAAATTTTCCTAATTAACTAATCGGCCGTAGTATGATAAAAAGCTATGATCGGTACTAGTGTGTGTAGTGACGTGCACAACATTTTCTGAAAACATAGCGAACGAAAATAATTTAGCCCCTACTTTGAATCCAATTTTACCAACTGCCAACAACGTTACGAACCCTTTTTTTTTTTCCTGCGTTCCAGGGATACGTATATGAACTTATTAATATTTCGTAAACCAATACAATAATTTAATGAAAATATATTTGTTCCATTCAGAACCGTGCTTTCTTTTGTTTTATTTATTTATTTTTTTGTATAGTAAATTATTTTAAGAGTGTTAGGAAGGCTAGGTCTCAACAGAGTTTTATTGTGTGAAGAACACTTCGTTGACTTTAACCTGTCGGTGGTCTTAGCTAACAACATAAGCAAAGGATGAAAGGAAGAATGTTTTTTTCTTAACTCAGGGGGCCCATGCAGGAGGACACTAAGCTTGCTGTTTGGATTCACACAGTACGTGCATTTTTTTTCTAAGAAAAGGAAAGCCAAAATACGATAAAAATCAACTTCTAGATATACCGATAATCATTTTAGGCAATTTTTTTTAATACACTGCTGGCCAATCAAGTTGCTGCACATTGTGCTTCTTCACAATAGTCGTGCGGCAATGTTTGTCATCTCGTTCTGTTGTTTGACGATGCCGTTGGAAGATCCTTCACATCTGTGCGCTCGTTCTTCCTCAATCCACTGATCTCATACTCATTTCGCTGTGGACACATTTCGTCCAACACTAGCACCGATTTCTCGGAATGACATCCTGCATTCTCCCTTGATTAAATTCAGACACCTACTGTAGTATTGCTGTTGTATTTTCAACAAGTCATACTCGTTCCATGTAAGAGAATGTGGGGTCGGTTTAACGCATCTCATGGGCGTTGCAATTTTAATGGCCAGCAATGTACGTTATTCAAATAGTCTAATTTCACCGAGTATATGTATGTTCCGTTAATTAATTAATTAAATTGATGCCTTCCTGCTGGAAAACGTCTTATTCGCTCTGTTAAGAGTTCGAGACAAAAGAAAACGATCTATCTTCCGAGATACAGTTACCTGCTAATACGGCACTCAAAACAAAAGACATGGAAGCTAAACTGTAAAGCAAAGATATGGATAAATTAGTTAGGACTTACGGTTTAAGCGAAGTAAATTGTTTATAGTATATAGCTCTAGTTCAAACATTTCATCCCCCCTTCCTCGGTAGAATTTTATAGTAGATACTCTAAAAAATTATAAGTTTACTCTTGATTTTGTACTAATAATAATGCTTAACATTTATTTCAAGGTCACCTTAACTAAGCTGTTTTTTGTTCTGGAAGAGCGGCATCCAGTATATCTGTCCTGTTTCTCTTTAAAAGTCTACGGACATACCGACGGAAAAAAAATCACTTTAAAAACAGGAAGGTATTAAAGACAATACCTGTGAAGCTCCCCTAGAGCTTTAGCTTGCCAACAATTTAAGACCCCTCGTGGACTTGTAGACGAGTAAAAAAGTTTATCGCACCCTACCGGCCTTTCAGTTCCCAAAGGACGAGTGTTCGATATTCATACGTAGGGGTTAAATCGAAATTGGAACTGAAGCAGAGAGGATATAGAATTCCAGCCACCATTTCAAAGTAAACGCTGATTCTGTATCGCCTGCGTAAACTTTTCATAAAAGACTGAAGCCATTAAGAAACGAGAGTTTGTTTTATTAAGGTTGCTGAAGCAAATGTTTCTAGATAAATCGAAGATCAAACCTTCTTTTTTAACTTTATTCTCTGGAGAAAATGTTGTAAATGTATTAGGAAATCGGTAATTAAAAGTGAAGCCATATAAATGTTCTTATTTTTAACAGGCAGCGGTTCAATATACACCCCCCCCCCCACCCCTCAAACGACGTTTAACATTTTTGTTCAAAACTAAGAATCACAAAAGCGTTGACCAATGGTTTTATTTTCATGGTGTTTAACGCCCGTTTTGACTACTGAGGCACCACAGGCGGTGGACACTGGTAATATATAAAATGAAATGATAAATTGAGAAAAGATTTTTTAAGGAAGGAAGCGTTACATGCCCAAGTTTAGGATACATTTCCGGCATTTGCCATTTATGAGGACTGAGGAAAACCTGGAAAACCCCTCAATCAGGCAGGAGGGCGGTCGATCCTGGCGGAAATCGAACCCCAGACCTCTAGCTCGGGAGTCCGTGACTGAACGACTTCGGCCACACGTGGCGGTCCACTAATGTTTAGATTCGCCAGTTTAATAAATGCAAAATAAAAGAATTAAGGTCTAATAATAAAATGAACGCGTTTGTCCTAAGACAATCTTTTTTAATTTATGTTGTATCAAAAACGCTTAATTGTGAAAATCAAGTCCGCTGTCTAGTGATCAAAGTTCCTGCATGAAAATATTGGCGTAACGAGCTAAATTGACAGTCCTGTCATGGAGATTTGTTCCCATGACGACCATATTTGGTTAGGTTTGTTTTAAGTTTAAAGTCTCCCGTAGGAAACATAACCATCATTCATGGAATAATGTAATCGAGCCTTCCAAGAGTACCAATCTCAGAAGTAAGCAACGCATTCGTTAGAATGAGGGATTATTCCACATACAAATCCGAGTGGACATGTATGTTGGCGTTGAGGGCCATTCCATTCTTTACCACAAATTCTCTGGTATTGCCGATTTTTCCTGCTAATTTATGAGTTGTTTTCCATCGAGCTATAAATATTCATTAATTAAAAACTCTTTTTGTAACTTGTTACAGTGGGTGTCCACAATGCTCTACCCTTCGTGGGATTCGGATTCCTAGACAACTTTGTCATGATAATTGCTGTAAGTACTAATGTGTATTATAAATGATACTTCATTAAAATAGAATGGAACGAGAACAAAGCAAAAGCTGCATGGGTGTACTTTGTAATTGTTTAAGTAATAAAAGACAAGCAAATGCAGTTAGGCAAAACATTGCGGGCAACTAATGCAGAGGCAGCATTATTGAACGAGTGTATGTTTGGTCTGCTGTATAGCGCCACTACTGCCGTAATTTGTGAATATGCGGAAGGTCCCTAAGACAGTTGACAGTAGCAATCATTAACTATACTCCGTTCATTCTTAGAACGGGTCTTCATATAAACAAAATAAATTGTATCCATTCGCTAAAAACAATTTAGTTCTAAACGGTATTATTCATTATCAATAATAATGATGAAAGTAATATAATTTAATTGAAGAGGTTGCCTAATGGAAATTGGCAAATAATCCTCATTCATGACTCTCACTGCAACTTGATGTTGATTCACCAGATGTTATCACTAGAGATCGACAATAGGTCGCAAAGGCCGTCCATTTCCCAATTCGTGGACCTAGCATGTTTTCAAGTTTAAATTGGCAATTTCACAAGATAAACTAATGGATGTGAATGAAAATCTTCTAAAAAAAATTGTTAGAAATGTGAGCATTTTTATTGCAATTGTAATTGCAGAACTTGAGCCATTTGCGCGGAAATTACATTTGATCTGCGTTCCTACTTAAGAAGTGCTAGAAGTTAGGGGAGGTCTAGGACGAGCCCAACCAATGGTACACCAAATGTCTATGGTAGTTATAAAAAAAGCCTTGAGGTAAAAAAAAAAGAACATTTTAAATAAATTGTGCCGTTTGTTAACTTCACTGCATAGCACATTACCTTATAATATCATGCCAGTGATCATGCTTAAAGATAAATTAATTATATATTATTTAACTTTGGTATTTAATGTAGATTTTCAGTGTTAAACAAGAAATTAGTATTTGACATGTGTTTCTGGTTGCATTATTATTATTATTATTATTATTATTATTAACAAAAATGTCTAGATAAGCTAATTTTTGACAAGTATTGAAGTGTAGTACAAATCAAAATGTGTTCTGGTTTTCAACCTGAAAAATCTGGTCAGCCTACCAAAGCAAGCTAATTCCCAAATGTAGAGAAAGAACAAGAGCAAGAGAGAATGGCCATAGAGGATAACCCTACCATATGGCAACAAGGAGCCCTCCTTCTGACACAGTATGATGATCTTGATATTCCTTCTACTGTACTGCTTAGTATAATATTAAACTATATGTATGAATTGTGCCAGAAACTTTGCAAAGATTTCTTATTCACCTGATTTGTTTCTGTGGTGTTGTATCTTGTTGAAATTTCATTGATTTTTATAGGGAGACCAAATTGAGCTGATGCTGGGCAGTGTGATGGTGCTGTCTACAATGGCTGCTGCAGCTCTGGGAAATACTATCTCAGATGTAATGGGCATTGGCTCTGCATGGTATGTGGAGCGCATGACAAGTCGCATTGGCATGAAGCCTCCAAAGCTATCACCCATCCAGCTAGACATGCCTTTATCTCGGCATGCTGCCAATATGGTAAGTAAACACAGCACATTTACAGTATCCAAATACTTAAAAAAAGTAGTATATAGCATACAACTTTAAACCAGTCCACCATATTTAACTATTTAAACCAGTTACTTATTAAGGAGTATTCTACAGATTCATAATTTTTTGGGGTTGCTCAAAAATAATTATGATGTAATTTCAAGAGTTGCACTTGATTTTAAGAGTAATTGAAATTAAAATAGAGTAATGAACAATAAGCATTTAAATATAGAAAATTTGCATTTATTATTATTTTTTATTGTGTATAATTGATTAGACTCTTTTAATTTCTTACATTACCAGAGAAAGAAAAATATTGTATACATTTAATTCCAATACATATTGTTGAAAGAAGACTGTTTATACTTTGCTGCCACAGATTTGTCAATTTTATTAAAAGTACTGTAAAAGCATAACCAAAACTTATAAATTTAATAGTGTTTCCACAGAAGAATAAGAAAAAACAGCAGCAAATCAGAACTGTCTAGCTGGGGAATGATTAAGTATTTACAAAGATGCATCTTTAGTGAAAAGTAAAGAATTGGGAGTTCTTCTAAGAAAGAAAGGCATCACAAATTTGAAGAGGAAGTTGAAGCCATTCACTTTACGTTTGATCATTTATTAGATAATAATATTGTGCATTCATACTAGCACCAAATACATGCAAACAAATCATAATAAAAGTGCAGCGTAATAAACTCTCAATGTATTTTGTCATTTGCAATTATTCTAAAAAATGAATGAGTAAATATACTGGCCAAAATGATAAACAAGAAGAAACAAGAGTTTCATCTGTAAAGACAGTAATCTTCTCAATGTGGAAAAATTCTCTTCGTGGTCCAGTATCTACTAATTGTAGAAGAGAAATCAAATGGAAATCAGTAAGCATTTTTAGAGTAGAAGACGGAGCTTAGATTACAATGGTGTAATCTAAGATCTCAATCTGTGCATGGAAAATGTTTTCAAAAGAGGACCCAAAGTTCTGCACTTTTTAATGGTAGTGCATCTGCTTCCATGGAAAGGAGCATTCTCTTTCGCGAATTGAATTATAGAAGAATCACGGCTGTTTTAGCATATGAAAAAATACTGAAAAATTACTGAATTCTAGCTCTTTATGCTATCTTGTCAGTAGTATATCTTACCAAATTTTGACTCTCTTTTATAAATGCATACCCTTTCATTCTGATTCTTCCAATCTTACAGATTTATAGAAGTTAATTTAAAATTCTAGTAGAGGAAGCAACAAGAATGTGGTTACTGTGCTTTTTTTTTTAAATGGTATTTAATACCTGTTTTAACTATTGAGGCAACATAGGCAGTGAACACTGATGATACATGAGATGAAATGATAAACTGGGAAAGGATTTTTTTAAAAAGAAGGAGGCATTCCAGGTCTAAGTTTAAGGTACCTCCCCAGCATTTGCCATTTATGAGGACTGAGGAAAATCTGGAAAAATATCTCAGTCAGGGAGGATAGTCCTGGTGGGAATCAAACCCCAGACCTCTCGCTCATGAGTCTGCACCTTAATGACCTCAGCCACCTATGGCAATCGAACATGCTTATTAGAATTCAATTGGTTTATCTGAAGAGTTAACTCAATAGAGGAATGCAAAATATTTGTTGTAGGCATACATAAAATAATCCAAGAAAAACATTAAAAAAAAATTTAACAATAAGATCCAACTAAGATTTGAAACATAAAATACAATGAATAGCACCAGGCGAGGAACAGCTGCAGGTCAAATGCAAATGCAGTGAAACAATGAAGTATGTAATAATTAGTAGTTTTGAATTATATGCCTTTTAACACCAAATTACATGTTATCTTCTAATAAATTGTTCTGTAATCTCATTTAAGAACTGTGTGACTTTAACAGTGATTTATGTCACCGTTTAATATGCACATTCATTAAGAACAAAATTGAGGTAGAAAAATGAATGAAAATATTGTATAAACTCAGATGAAGCTCGGTAAAATAAAATACACAGAAAAGTCATAGATCATATCTGGTTGTAGGTAGATCTTCATAGAAATATAACAAAAATCTCTTCTTTTTGTACCTGTTGACCCTATGCAGAACAAAAGCATCTTCTTGCATACAGTCACCAAGACTTTGATATTCTCTTTGTTAGTTAATTCATGAAGCAATAGCATAGCATTTTAAACAACCAATAATGTTGATGCATTTCTCTAAATGTAAACAAATATGTGGGCTTGATTATTTGAACATTTTGCTGCTTTTTTTTTTTATTTATTTATTTAACCTGTTTTATGGCAGATCAGTGGGAAAGCTTGTTCAAATAGAAAACTAGATTAATAACTCAATGCTGCATACATATTGTGTGTTTTGTTGTGTAAGAATTGGAGCTTCCTCTCAAATAGAAGGGACTCCATTATTATCATTGGTTCCAGCAGTTTTTAAGTGCACATCTGGGTATACTAGATTACTTGTACTTCTCCAAGGCAAGTTCTTCCTAAGTGGACAATGTAAATTCCCAAAATCCTAATGTCATGCATGAAACATCTCTTTATGGTGAAAAAATTGGGATGTGGTATGCTCTATCATGATGCTACATTATTATCACTTCTTCTTTCATACAATGATGGATAGGAACATCTCCCATGGATTTGTGAATCAGTGAATATGAGGAATTCCATGCTGGCTATTTTCAGCAGGATGGTGCCAACAATCACTCTTTAATGTCAGTATGACTTAAATTATTTCCTGCTTTGAAGATCATGTCATTCTAAAGGACTGTGGCTACCTAGATTGACTTCACTACAGGTGAGGAAAGTATATTGCAAAAAGCCACTATTCTTGTGGAACTGCAATAAAACATTTTATGGGAATTTCAGGCTGTGACTACTGATGTAACATGAACAAATCTTGATGCTAATGGCAGCCATTTTCAACACAACTATGACATCACTAAACTTCTCATATACCAGGATATGTCCAAGTTAAAAGTCAATAAATTAACAATGATGAGTTTGAAAGTTATAAGGGAAAATCAGAGGCTGAGAACAATGAAACATCTCATGTGAATAAAAATATAAAAAGCCACATAATATTTATTTATGGGGCTTTAATGCTCATTTCTTATCCACATATCCTAGATATACCATCCAGGTTTTAACTTATCAACATTATTATTATTATTATTATTATTATTATTATTATTATTATTATTATTATTATTATTATTATTATTATTATTATTATTATTATTATTATTATTACATATCTGCCTCTTTGAAATGTAAAAAATGTTGCTCATCAAATCCTTATATGTTGCCCATATTAATGTAATGCAATTTTCTAATGAAATGCCATTTTGTTTTTTATATGTAGGGAAGAGTAATGGGAGTGACGCTTGGTTGCTTGTTGGGAATGTTTCCTTTGCTGTTTCTTGGCCACAAATCAGATGACAGTCAGGAGAAGGAAGAGGTCACGTGAATTGAGTTCACCTCAAGTACTTCAAACAGTAATACTCTTCACTCTAAAAATGTAAAACTAGAATGCCTTTCTAACCTGAGAATGGTACCAAAACCAAAAATATGAAGGTGCTTTAATAGATGTATACTCTAACTCTACCACTGTTTTTTTCCCCCCCTGTTTCTCTAATATTTATCATTAATCTTATACACAAGTTCATATGCTCATCCATTTACCTTTCCTTATACTATATTAATGTTTTAGTTTTTTCCTACATTCTAGAATAAAAATACCTAATGTTACTAAATAAATGTGTTGATGTCAAAAGGTGCTTTTTCCTTTTAAGAATTTTCTTTCAGTATGCACATCCTTCAGTGTGCTGTTGCTGCAAAATCCTGGATATGTGGTATTAATGATATTTTAACATGGTTACAAAAAAAAGCTTAGAACACATTTGATTAGTACATAGTAACAACAGCTGTATCATAAAGAACTGAAATATCATTGATCAGAGACTTTAGTAAAGTTTAATTTATATATATATAAAAAAAACAATGGTTTGTAAGTCATATTCCATTATAATAAGTAATCTAATATTTGAAATATTACTAACAGTAGACAAATGCATAAGAAAAATGCTGACTTTCTCTTAGGGAGTGAGATTTTATATGCCTTTAACACCATTAAAATCTAGAACTATTTTACTACTCACTATATGGGATTAGTAGCTAAAATGAGAATAGTTAGTCTCATTTACAGATTGTTGCTACATGGAGATTAAAATGACGATGTATCAATAAAGGGGTACTGTGCAAATATCATTTTGTCTAAGCCAGTAAATTTAGTTTAAAAATAAACAGCAAACTGAATTCTTTCAGTTCAAATTAAAATATGTTTTAACATCTGTATGTATTCAAGGTAAGTACAAGATTCAGAAAACACTGTACACTCAATGGACTTTCATATTAAGAAACATTCACTCCCAAATAATTTTCTTGTTTGTAATTGTTCTATGTATCTAATATTCATTGTAATATGAATGATTCAGCATTCTACAAATTTATGTTTAGACTGCACATTCCTTTGACAGCTACACAAATGCCTACCTTAATAATTATTACTGTCTTGCAATATTGGTTCCATAAGAGCAACAGCTTTTTTTATACATCTGACCTTTAAAATCTGTCTTGTGTATGCTTAATCTACAACAAGGGTGGCAAATACAGAGTCAAATTAGAAGTTTCCAACCAGCCAAGAACAATCCAGAGTCATAACATAATGCCATCAACCTATAACATAATGCAACCCTTTGCTGCTGTGCTTTGAAGGTATAGTATGACTCAGATTTGATTTAGTGTAGATCATCCATGATCTACAATATCAGTTTATAAGCATAACCCATGGTTTAAATACTATTTCAGCATTGAAAGGAACCAAGTAACAAATATGTAAGAACCAACTTACTGTATTCTTTGTGTGAAAAAAAAAAAATACTGTTACTTAAGAATGTGGGCAAACAAATTTTAAATTTGAATCAAAGTTTTGCATGTATATACTTTTCTTTATCACAATATGATTTTGATATTTCTTCCTTTAACAATTGAGGATTCAGGTTTTATTTAAATATAATTTGGTCATCATTTTTCATGCAATTAAAAATGGAATATTCCTAATAAATTTCCATTTGTTCTTGGTCACACATTTACTCTCTGCTTTTCTCTTCCCAGAAGAAAAATATTACATTATTTATACTGACATGTAGTAATACTAAAAAGTAAAGTACTGTTGCTGTATAATAGACAGTAGAGCCAAACAATAACAATATGCGTGCATTAACATCTTACATCTTTTGTATGTATTTACATTTCTAGTTTTCTTTAATTTACAAAGAAAGAAAATGAGGGGGGAGGAAATAAAATTATATAATTATGTAATATCTGCAAAGCTAAAATGAGTGCTGCATTTTTATAACAAAATTATTTATTCTGCACCTACATGCAGGCATGTAGAAGCCATTAACGAGGTGCTAAAAGTACAAGATATTTTATATAACTTGTTACAGTTGCATGGTTTTAGTGATCTAAAGGTATATATGTATAGCTTTATTTGTTAAACTTAGCAAATAATTTGCTCTGTTATTTAACAATAAACGTTCTAATGTTATTTTATTTTACATGTTAAAATTCAGAGCTCAAATTCTAATAGAATTCAGTGGAAGAAAACTAATTTTAAAGAACTTTATGCATCCATTGTAGCTCAAAACAAAATTGATGTGAAGTAGTGTTCACTTCTTGTACAAATGTGCACATGAGCACTCAAACAGAAAAATAAGAAAGCAGTTTAGAATTGATTATGAAGCACTACTTTTCTAGTTCTTTGTACTCACCTCACATATCATTATTAGCACTTAAATTATGTATTGTGTAATTGTAATATTTTGTATGTTTATATGTATTATAGTGGAAATGCTCTAAATTTGTTACTAGATAGAGAATGGATGCAGTTATGCAAAAATAGAATAAAACCATAATATAATAAGTGACGAGAAGAAAGGGGAAAAAAATGTTTTGAGGCCTGGAACAGCAAAATTTAAAAGGGCGAAAGGCAGTGAGGATAAAGACCTTGAATTAAGCCATACATGGATGTACTTGACAGCCAGGCTAAAGTAATTTTAATGTTTTCCAATTTCTATTTCTTCAAGGATCTTCCTTTCATAGTAGTTATTGGATGTCACTAGAATACTTTGTCGAAATCAGTATCATGATGAGTTTCAGTTACGTGGCTGACTACAGCTAATATTTTGATGTCTTGAGTTTTTTGTCTCCCTTATGCGTTTTATCTTGTAACTATAAGACATCCTGTTTTGCTGATAAAACACATCCCACAGCTGCATGGGATATGGTAAACTTCTGCTGAATGCAGTGGGAGTTTATCCTTTATGAGTTTTATAATTTGCTTCATTTTTTGATATGGGCTATAAACCGTTTTAATTTTATACTTTCAGAGAATCCTTCTGATTTTTTTTTTTCTGATTCCTTGTACAAAAGGTAGAAAGGCATGTTTTTTCTTTTTCTCTTCTGTCTGTGTCTCTTTGCAAAAATGTGCATTTTCTTGTCTATAGCGTGCCTTTAGAACATTATCTGTGGAGTATCTATTTTGCTGTAAAGTTTTTGTTAAATGTTCTTTTTCAGTTTAAATGTTCTCCCTATCAATTTTGCTCTATTTGTCGGAGTATGTAGAACCACAATCTTTAAAATACTGTTGTTTAAAGACCTAACAAATATATAACTATGAAAATGAAAACAAATAATAAAATATTGTACTGGGATTTAAATAAGACCAACTTCGCTATATATTCTAAATCTAGAAACTTTTATCTAGATTTTGTGCTAAAATTCATGTTTATAGCATTCATGATTTCAGAATTATAGACCTAAAAACTGAGGCTTTTCTTCTTCTGTTTCTTTCCAAATTTTTCTTATGTGCACCTTTAAAATACATAAGAAAGAAGTAGCTGATTTTGGAAATGTTACCATCAGTTAAGCTTAAAAAAATTTTTTAAAAAAAATAATAAATAAAATAAAAAAAAAAGTGCTCTCATCATAAGGATGGTGTTTTGGAGAGTTAGAGTCCCCAATGTTCCAAAGCTCCTGGCATATCAAAGGAATAGTAAGCTCAATTTTCCATGCTTTTTAATTGCATAGTGAAACTATGTGAACTGGGGAACTTAAAATTCAGATGATCTTATGGAACACAATCAGTGACCTGAAATTAAAGTGTACAGCATTAATTTTTCTGTTATTCACTATTTATTTTGTATAAGTTTTAATCATCACTTCACTCTTAGCAATAGCTGTGTTTTTTGCAATGTATGTGTTTAGTGCAAACAGATACAACTTTAAATAGAAAAACATAGCATCAGGCAATAATTAGCAGAAGAAATCTTGTGAATGGGGGTGAACAAAATATTTAAATAATAATTAATAAATACAATAAATTTCATTGCATTGAATATAATCAACAAGCTGTCATAATGGATAGAATATAAAACTTGTGTAAAACAACTAAATAAATGATAAATCTTATCTATTACTGAAGCAACACTAAAATGCATTGTCTTATCTGTAACTCATCTATTGTGTCAATGCAGCTCCAGAACAATCATATAAAAGCACAGCCACATTCCATCAATTATATTCTATAAGAAATTGCTCACTATTAAAGCATAATTTTTTTATGCGATATCTTTCTTTCATGTTCATTTTTTTATATTTCTCAAAGTAGTGATCATTGGAAACATATCCAAGTAAGTGATACAAAATAAGTGAAATTTGAGTGATTTTATCATAAAAATTGCAATCTCTCTTATTGGTATAAAATTACAAAGAAAAATCATTCCATGAAAATGCCCTCAAGTTACCTCTATCTTAGAACATTAGACGTGAATACACGATCAAGTAACATTTTGCTGCTGCAATAATGAATGTTATGCATTAACTTCCACTATTGTTGCTAATCAAGATACTCTTTCCAGCATTGCCAACAGGAATAATAATAATAATAATAATAATAATAATAATAATAATAATAATAATAATAATAATAATATGTTTACGGAATTTCGGAATCCACACAGTGAAACTTTTGTTAATCTTATTTTGATTTAAAGTAAAACACTAAAAATCATGTCGTCACATTAAAACTCTCTTTAAGTTTCACAAGTTACTTTTATAAGTATGTTTGTGAAACTTAAAGAGAGTTTTAATGTGACGACATGATTTTTAGTGTTTTACTTTAAATCAAAATAAGATAATAATAATAGTTTATTCACCATTTGGTAATTACAATAGGCTTTGTCAAAAGAAAAAAGGAGAAAAAGGATTAAAGTCTATGGATGAAGAGCAACAGCTTATTTACATTATATACATTGTAACTTTTTTTATTTCATATTATTCTTATTTTCTACTTCAAATTCTTGTATGCTGTAGAAAGGATGTTTAATTAACCATTTATATACTCTCTCTTTGAACAGCTGAATATTTACAGTGCTTATTCCTAAAGGAAGTGAATTGAAAAGTTTTGTTCCTGTTATTTTAAAATATCCAGACACCTTCTGCAACCTATGATATGGCATATCTACTCTGTTCCTGTTACATGTGTTATATGTGTGTATTTCACGCCTTACATTACAAATTTGCAAATTCTCTTTAATATGTACCAAAACACCATAAGTATATAAATTAATAACTGTAAAAATTTCTAGATCTACAAATAATGGCTTAGAATGTTCAGTTTACTTAGAGTTTGTTAATATTCTAATAACTTTTTTTTTTAAGCATATCTCTCATAGTTTCTTCAAATTCTGAATATTAAATTGTAACTCTCATTAGGTCCTTCAGACTCATCTGTGCAGTAGTTACCATTTCTTCTAAAGACTTTTTCAAATATGAGGAAAGAAAAAGTTTTCAATGTTAAATCTGAGCTCTTGGAGAGCAATATGGAATCTTCGAACTTGTTTAGTGCAAATTTCTCAATTTTACATCAAGATGTTATTCTTGTCTGACATCTTTCATAGCTATCAGTACACTCCTGTTACAGTTATGTATGGTGATAAGACTAATAAGACATTTCTTGAATGCCAAAACCTGTAGATGGAGCAAATTACTAGGTTTTCATTGGTATTGGTAATGATGGAGATTTCCTCTCAGAACTTTGAGGTCAAAATGAGAAACTGAAACTCATGTAAAACTAACTTTGAAATATGCCTCTGATTTTCTCTAATATTCTTTTGAGCTTCACACAAAACTTGTGTGAACACTTGCAAGCAGTCTTAAAACCCAGTGTGCAATAACAAATGTCAGTTTTACTGTTGCTAATATAAAGGGATAAAAAATATTCAAGATCTCTGATAACTTTCTAAATATACTATTTCAGTCTTCCTTCATAACTGCAGTAACACTGTTAACATTTAGTTTTGTATGAGCTGTGATTGTAGCATCTTTTAATGATGATTGCCTTTCATTTTTGAAGCTTTTGTACTCATGAGCAATACTAGAGAGGGCAGAAAAATTTCCTTATAAAACTTCTGTGACACTAAATAAGCCTGAGCACGTAATATTTTAAGTTACAATCAATATTTTAAAGAAGCATACAAGCTACACTGCTACACATATGCAAAACTAAGCAGCCTTCAATTTCAATGTGTGCCACAGTCTAAACTGGAAGTAGTTTAAGGGTATATAGTACACTAAGAAGAAGAGAGCTGGAAAACTGTTGCAGAATATAGTAGTATAGAGTTTGCATCTAAAAATGTTTTGTGATTATTTCAGACTTATCTAATACATTCAGTTATCTATTTCATACTTTTATATTCCTAGTATATGCCTTAAGATTTACTGAACACATACCAATTCAATCTGTCTTTAATGTAATTGAAAAGTTTGTGTATGTTTTTAGGCAGCTATTGCTAAAAGTATATCTTTTAACAAGTGATAACTTTGTTAAAAATGTAATAGTTTAGGGAATGAGTTTTACTTTTAAAATGTGCAAAAAATAAATTACTTTTGATTATTTATAAAATAGCTAAAAATTTAAAGGTCTACTTTTAAAAGTGGTGTAAAAAGTACGCTTTCAATTGTTCAAACAAATGACAGTTGAAGCTAATTATATTTAGTTAAAAATGCAGAAAATAAAACAATGAATGGCAATTATAAAATAAGAGTATGACACAAAATTTAATATTTATCTTGTTTGTAGGATTGCTAACTCAGCATGGCAGCCTCCTTTCACAAACATTCCTACTTGCAAATAGTACTTTTAATCTTATTTTGATTTAAAGTAAAACACTAAAAATCATGTCGTCACATTAAAACTCTCTTTAAGTTTCACAAACACACTTATAAAAGTAATTTTGGTACATGTTTCGTGAGATACATTCCTCACATTGTCAACCAAAACGACACTCGTGTGTTTGTGAAACTTAAAGAGAGTTTTAATGTGACGACATGATTTTTAGTGTTTTACTTTAAATCAAAATAAGATTAACAAAAGTTTCACTGTGTGGATTCCCAAATTCCGTAAACATAGTACTTTTAATACTTGCAATAACTATTCCTTTCAAATTAGAATGAAGAACTTCCCAAGAGCCTTTTTATTTGTATACATATGTACATTAGAAGCTAAAATTAAAACTAATTATGAACTTTTTATATTTCAAAGCAAGCAGTTGCTAGGGAGGGAATTGGAACACATAATCACATGGAGTGTAAATGCTTTTTGCCATGTGTACAAACTGATGCTTGAGTGAATGTGTGTGAAGCAAACAGTTTTTACTTCAGCATTCTTGGGAAAGAAAGTGAATCTCTGAATGCCACCAGTTTCCCAGATTAAAGGGCATATAACTTAATTCCCTGTCCATGCTGTTCTGGGAATCCTTTATGATTCTGAAGTGAAAAGTTTGTAGACATTCCTTTCAGGGTTGAATTACCACTTAGTTCTACTGATTATGGTATGTGAAGTATACTTCCTCACAGGACACAAGAGACTCTCAGTTTTAGCAATAAATGAATAAATCTACCTAGAGTTGAATAAACACAATACTCATGAGTGTATTAATATTTTATAATAAATAGTTAGTCAATTTCTGGCAGAGGAATTTATGGTATGAATATTTTGGAGAAAATAGCATTACTACAATAGAAACAATTTCCTTTATGCTCTTACATTTGCATTACAAGATGCAATGCTAGGAATGTTAATATGCAGATATTTAGGAATACATTTTTTACTCCTCAGCAAGAATTAGTGGCATGCTAAAACCTTCACGAATCAAAAGTGATGTAATCCATTTCTGATCAGGATAGATACCTGTTTGACTCCCCTGTCCAGGTTTTCAAGTTCTAGTGCTTCAATAAAATGATCTTTATATGATTGGGATCCAACAATGGTGTATTGGGCCTTACAATTGGTAATTATTTATCTATTCCCAACACTCAATTTTTGCAAATGTACCGTGGGCCTAAGGCATTTATTATAAGTACTAGGATAAGATAAAATTTCAGCCAATTTTCTTCTGTGCAGATGTACAGTATCCAAACTTTCAGAACATTCATTAGTATTATTCTTTGCATAACTGTATCTCATTTGAAAATGACATAGTTGCATGTATATTTTTTATATATTGAGTTTATTATCTGTGAGTGTAGTTGCTGATCAGACTGTACAGCATCAGGAGTGGCTTTTGGAAGAGATATGTTGTTAAGAGCCATAACTCTAAGTTATGAAAACATGTTTATAAGTTGCAACTGTTATTTTAAGTTAAATGCAAGAATTATTCATTGTCCATTTTTATATTTTGTATATCATTTTTCAAAGGGAAAATGCAATCCTAAAAATTGAACTGGAAGTTTAAGGCATATAACTTGCAAAATCTTGGTTGAGATTTCTTAAATGTTTAAGGATTCTGTTACACTTTGTTAGTACTTATATTTTCTATAAGTTAATTACAAATTCCTTAAATCAAATTATAAACCAAACAGATATTATGAAATGGAATGGAATTTTTATTATGGAAGACTTTACTTTTTAAAGTTGAGTGCATGTGCTATAGCTAAATAAATTTTAAAAGTTGGTCCTTTCTTGTGATAGTACTAACTTGAGACGAAATAACTAAGTAGTAGAATGGTGTTGGAGGGCTTGTGTGTTATTTACTGGTACAGATTTTAAGTAAATTATTAACAAATGAAGTAGAATTGATATAGAAAACTTATTATATGGTGGATAAAATCATAAATGTTATGGTAAAGGTTTATCACACATGAGCTCTTCTTGAATGGAATCAATTCTGCATTATTCTCAGCTGATATATATATATACACTTAATTCTATTCAGGTAGCTAAGGGTTTGATGCTTGCTCAAACAGAGGGTGTTACTGCTGCCAATTTGCTTTCCTGTCTGCATCATTCCCAATGGTGGTAAGCTCTGCTTCATAAGTAAATAAATCTCGAAGAAAACTACTCAGGAGTTTATAAATTGAGCTAACTCATATATATTAAATTTTTTCATCTAGATCAAATGTATTAATGAAACAATTGTAGCTATTCTATTTGAGCTTTGAAATTAATGAGCCAATTTAAATGGTAGTGTACAGGCAGTTAAGTTGAGGAAGCAGCAATTTGTAATTAAAGGATGCTAAAACAAGATTGATTTGTCCTTCTAAGTATCTTCTCAAATGAATACCAGGTACCAAGAGATATATCTAGATTATAAGTTGAGAGATTTTTTTAAATAAGAATTTTGCATGAATTGTACATACTTTGCAGAAATTTTATAGATCTCAAAGGGCTGCCTTCCTATCATATCTGCCTTTTGGGCATCATTACACTTAATGATGTAGTAATGACTGCCAGGACAGCATGTCATACTTAATACAAAATCTTTGTTGAAGAAAGGCAAAGTATGATTTATTGCAAAGGAGAACGCATAAGTTTAGATGTATGTTTATATTTGTTTTCATGTGAAATACATTTATAAAAATATACTGCAGCTAAAAAGTTAAAAACTACTTAAAACAGTGGATCATTTATTGATGAAATTATTCTATTTAACAATGGTTTAAGCAAGGAAACCTTTTTAATGTTGTTGCTTACTTCTACATCTTGTATTATAGTTCATGCATAGCTGTCTTAGCTATTTAAATTTACCAAAGGTTACTTCTTTCACCTTTCCTTCTTTGTATTAAATCTCTTTACTTTTTCTCTTAGTTTAAACACATTAAAAAGATTGAAACATGTGATGGAAGTTTTAAATGGTACTTGTTCACTTCTTGCAATGGTATGTAATTAAATGTAGCACAAATGATTGTTTAAAATGTAATAAAGATTGTGTAATCCGTCTGCTAATAAATGAGTACTATAGAATGTACATTTAATGATGTCCTAATATTTATTTATTTCAAATGGAAGGATATTATTCATATAATCCCCCTCTTCCCAATATAATTCTGTCTCTTGATTGCTTTTCCTGAACCTTTAAAAGATGCAAAGTCTGATTTGTCCTCTTCATTCATTATCCAGTTCAAATCACAGTGCAGCACATATATTCCCAATATGGTGAGATGCTGAACAAGGTTGGTTTTTGTGGTCTAGTGGTAGCCAAACCATATACTCGACCCAAGATTGCTGGTTCAATCTTGACCAGAGTTAATGGATTTTTTTCAGGCATAAAATTCCTAAGTATGACTTCCTTTGGAAAGTAAGTAAAGCTATGGGTGCCATGGTGTAGACTTCCAGCACATAAAAGAACCTCATGCCCGAAAGAAGAGGCTTCTCAGAAAATTTATTGGCCATTTCATACCCTAATTGAATGGGATGCTGACAACCTGAGATATTGAAGAGCATCCATAAATAAACCAAATACTACTACTATGCTGAACAAGACAATGATGATGCCCTGATGTCAATCAGATTATACAAGTTACTCTGTTGTAACTCCTGGTGGTCTAGTGGTAACCATACTTTCCTCATAAACCCAAGATTGTGGGTCTAATCCTGGCCAGAGTCAATGGATTTTTTGGGCCTACGAATAAGTATGGCTTCCTTTGGAAGGGAAGGCCTCTGAGAAAAATTTACTGGCCATTTCATGCCCTGAATTGAATGGGATGCTTGACCTGAGATTTTAAAGAGTGTCCGTGAAAAAAACAAATCAAATTAAAGTTACTCTGCTCTGGAAGGATGCTTTTATTTCAAGGAATTTTCTTCTTAGTGATAAAATGTAATATTTTGGTGAACTGACATCTGTATTTATCTGTGAATTTTTAATAGCTATGTATTGGGTTTCATGGCTTTGTCTCTGTTTCATGACAGCTGTCACCAGTCAGAGCAGTAACTCATATGAGGGGGATGTAATATCAATGCAATTGAATCAAGATCTCAAAACATTGTCTTACTACATCCAAACATCTCTGGCATCTTTTTGGGAAACTATCATTCAAATGCTTTAGTTCTTGCTGGAAATACCCAGATTGGCATTCAATATCAGGCAGGTATTAAAAAAATAGTATGATTAATTCATTTGTGAATCTTTCTGTATTTATGATATTCTGAAAAAAAAAAATATAGGGTCTGTTACTCTGTATGCATTTACTGTGCACCATACACCAATTTTTTTCTCAAAAAGAAATCTTGTGTCTAAAATGAGTTTTTCTGTACACCAATATCTGCTATTTTAAATCAAAACATGACCACATAAATAAAACCGTACTTCATCTGTAAATAATATTAAATGTGGATCATTTACTGTATCATTTAACGTTTGATAACTTCCAATTACAGAAACTTACCCCAATATCAGAATATATACCTGCAATTAATGAACAACAGTGACCTTGTCTGCTTTAAAGTTTGACTTGACTCAGTTTTGAAAGATGAACTGATGTGTCCGTGAATGACAATTTTATAAAACATTGTTGTAGCAGGACAACATTTCTAACACGTATAATAAGGTCATGCAGTGGTGGTTCTAGATGCTTTAAATTAGGGAGGGGGGATTAAAACAGAAAATTTGAGTAATAGAATTCAAAAGAAAAGTAACCAGAGTTATGAAAATATAGTAGGCAGCATTAACACAACCATTTTTATGGAAATTTATTCATTTACGCATATATATATATATTTATATGGCATTAATTGAACATTTAATATATTTAACACTATGAACTGGGAATCCGAAGTTAGTTAATGTAGTGCAGAAGTCCAACCACAACAATGATTCAACATTAATACCTCATATAATTTTATATGAAGTAGAAGTAATGTTGAGCAGCAATATTGTCTACATAGCAACTAGCCTTTAATCCCTAATACATCATAATACTAAAACAAAAGAAAGAGGAATATATAGAATCGTGAGTCAAACAAATGTGACCTTTAGTGCTGAAATGTCCATGTTCTTCTTTTCTCATTGGAGGATGAGTTTAAGACATTTTGGTTCAATGTGTTCACATTCATCACTTTCATGCTCTTTAACTTCACTAGTATTATTTTTAGACTTTGTCAAATCTCTTAATTTAATCCTAATCCTAACCTCCTAATCCCACTGCTACTATTAGCATCATATTTGCACTGATCACAGGGAAAAACGTTGAAATATGAATTTATTTCAACATCCTGCTTTCAAGCCTTGCAATTCATGTGATATAAAAGAACTGTAATGGCATTAGAGACTAATTATTATTTGTACGAAAACTGATGCAAAACAATAAATACTTTTTATTGTTGTTAGAATAACTGACAATGTCAGATATACCATTTTTCAATGCTAAGACATTGTTGGTTGTATCGAATGATCTAAAAGTGCCAACTGTAGTGTGCATTTATTGGATGTTCTATGCAAGTTAAAAATGTTGCTTTTAAACTTTTTTTGTTGGTTGTAGTGTTTAATCACAATATGCTATAGGTTAAAAATAATATACACAGTATAAATAAAATGTTAAAATCCACGTACACTTCATTAAAATTCATTCAAATAACTATTATTAATTTATTAACTGAAATAAATTATATAGCAATTTATTGAAGAATAATTAGGGACTTTTTAAAAATATTTCATCAAAACTAGTGGAGTGAGATGGGCCAGGCCCTCCTGGTCCTAGATTAGAACTGCCTCTGGGTACAGGTTTATTTTCATTATAATTACAATAACATGCATAATTTGTGTGGATATTACATCTGTTTTTCTGGGAGTTACTGCTCTGACTGCCATGAAATGGGTGACAAAACCATAAAAGATCCAGTATGAGTGTTATTAATTTATAGTCATCTTTGCATGGATCAAAACATTGCTTGTATGCTTGCTTTCAGGTGTCTAGCAGTACCTTATTAAATTTACTCACTTTCCAATAAAGCCTTTCTTAAGACTTTTCTTCAGTTTTTCTTTATTGTTTCCTAGTTTAATAGTAGTTGGAGTATATTTTTATATATTTTGTGTAGTTGTTTTTGTTAGTTCTTAATTTTTATAGCAAACTTATATTTGCATTTTGGAAATATCATAATTTGTTTTTCAAATGCTTATATTCACATTATTTACTAAGATGTAAACTTGTAATTTTCTAAAGCCTTATTCCTTGTATTTTCAAGCCTTTGTTTATGGTTTGTTTCATAGTAGAATATCATCTAGCATAGGGCAGGCCTAAGGCCCAGGGCACTGATTCAAGAGAACACCAAAATAATAAAAAATATCATTAATATAGGTATATATTTAAGAGAAAAATTTACAATTTACAGCAAAAATTATTTCAAGTTAATGAATCCCCTTTCAGCCTTTCTCACAAAATGCTGTTAACACCAATTGAATCTTGAGTTGAAAAGGGACTCCAATTAGCTGGTGTTAAACTAGCAGCCTGGGTCAAAAGTACTCATAGAATTAAGAGTAGCCTCTTAAGAAATAAATCTCTTACAGTAGAGAAGTTGGTCCTGGTGATGTAGTGGTAATCATACTTGCCTCCGAAACCCAAGATCACAGGTTCAATCCCGTTCAGTATTGATTGATTTTTTCAGGCGTAAAAATTTTAAGTATTATTTCTTTGGAAGGGAAATAAAGCCATGGGTCCTGTGTCGTACATTTACAGCAGGAAAAAGAGCCTCAAGCCTGAAAAAAGAGGCCTCTCAGCAAAATTTGTCAGCCATTTTATACCCTGAATTGAATGGGATGCTGATCACCTGAGATGTTAAAGAGTGTCCATAAATAAACAAAACAAAAAAAAAAAACAGTATGGAAAACCTTAGGGAGTTCTTAGAATCAGATGAGGGAAGTTCATGCTTGGAGGAAGACATGGTAGCTCAGTTGGTTAGTGTCAGCATGGAAGGCTGAAGAATCATGGTTCAAATCCTAGCCAAGACCCACATTTATTAATCTGGTTCTTCCTTCTCAACTAATGTCCTACTTAGGATTAGTGTTAAAGAACTATTTCTATATATAGTCTTCTTTTGTACCAAATTTTTTATCTGAAAGAGTACAAGCATGTAGGAAAGTCTTATCAATATATATGCAATAAGTTATTAAGTTATTGTTCATCTGACATCACTTTTGGTTAATGAAGACACGAACATGCAATGATCAGCTTAATGCACAGGCTCATTAACCTACCCATTAAATAGAAAGAGTACTCCAAAGAATACAAGCAAATAGAAAGAACAGCAATTAAAAATAAATTTAGCAAAGAACTAGTTCATAAAAATTTTCAACAGGAAAACAAAAGATCATTTTTAAAAAATTCACCTATCATCCGACTGCTACCCATAAATTTCAAAATATTCTAAAAGATTTTAATATTAGATTGGCACCAATAAACAGATTTAATCTTAAAAATCTCCTGAATAACAATATTAATGAAAGTATTCAATAAAGCAGGTATTTACCAAATAAAAAGTGCAAGATGTGACAAAGTCTATATTAGGAAAGAGAGAGAGAGAAACATAGGCACACAATTAAAAGAACACTTCAGGAATGTAACATGCAAACAAATGGAGAAATCAGTGGTAGTATCTCGTTTCTGGACAGAAAACCACAACATAGTGAAAAAAACAATATTATTAAAGTCAGGACAGGGATCTATGAGCTAGCAATTTGGGAGAAAATTTATATTTGTAAATACATAGACAAATTAATGAACTACGACATTTTCAAGGATGAAAACATAAACTTTAAATTCATTAAATATCCACCAGGACAGAGTATGCATTCCCAAAGGAACACAGTGAATTATCCAGCCATCAACAGTTAACTGAGGATGCAGACCATAGTCTGCAAAACATGTTCTAAATATAAACAAGTAGAGTCATTAAGAGTGTGTAGTTTGACTTAAATCATACAATAATTTTAATTAAACATTACATCAACTGATGTCATGACGTTTGTGATACGCACCACATGTTAAGTGTCAGATCTGGAGAAGTGGAGGCCAATGAAAAACTATTCAATCATTATGACCAGTTTTTGATAGTCTAACATTGAGTCTACAAAATGTGGGGGTGACCATGCTGATGGAAAATGAAACCAAGACTGTTCTGCTGGAGCCATTGAGTATATAATCAATAGGAAATTCCCATTATTGTTTCTTCAACAAAAAGAAAAAAAGTCATATCCCTTCACGTGGTTTACTGCACAGAGCACCTTGGGAGAGTTGCACATATATTCTCAGAAGATGTGAGGATTTTTAGTTGCCTGTATTCTGACCTTATATTTGTTTACTGTACCAGAAAAATGGAAAGCTGCTTCATCATTAAGTACTAAGGATTCCACATAATCAGTTTCTATTAGAATTTGCATATTCTTGCACAATGAATATTGTTGCATTTTGCCACTTGGTTTTAGAGCCTGCAGCAATGTGATTAACAAGGACGATACCAAAACTGTTTGTGCAGAATCTTTCACATAACATGCAGTTATGAATATGCAGTTCCCTGCTGCCTCTGATGGTGGATTTCTGCAGAATTCACATGAAATTTTAACTTGTACCATTTAAATTTTGCTTTATTTATTATGTCTTGATCTTTCATTATTTTTCATTCGTTTGTTGCTTTCACTTGCCAGTAGGTGTTCTTTGTTTAGGATAGTATTCATATTCTTACGCAATGGGCATTGGTTGTCATTGACTAATTAAGAGATCAAAACATATCTTTTAAAAAAAGAAATTATTTTAAAAAATATATGTGAAACATTAAGAGTGTTTAGTACAACATATGTCACATGAATTTATTTATAATTAAGAGATGTTCTGATGGCAATCATGCCAAACAATTAAGCAGAATTGGGCAACTCCAATTTTTCTTGGTTTCAATAAAAGATGTTTGAAACTCTTTAGATCTTCAAATGGCTTTCCTTTAAATTATTGTTGGATATTTTGTTCTTGTTCAGTTATACTTTTGATGTTTCTGCCCTTGTTGAACATCTTTGGAGTGTGACTCAATGCACTGTGTCTTAAGCCCAACTACTGAGATGGTGAAGCTTGTTCAAGCCATTCACACAAAACTTCATCAGCAATTGTAATACTATAATTTGTATACATAATGGGTATTTTGCTACCTCATAAGTGCATAAGGCTGAGCATATATAGCTAGAACAAAAACATCTGGACTGACACCACAATGGATTTCTGCAGTATTGCGTGATGAGTTGTGGTGTCATCATCTGGAAACCCATTGGTCTAGTATGTAATGGAAGCAAAGCATGTCACCCCCACCAAGAAATTCTGCACCCAGCCAAATACTTATCTTCTTCGATCACTGAGGCCCAGGCTGCCCCTGTTGGACCACTGTTAATTCCAACACCTGTACAATGACTGGGCAACCTGTGACTGCATATCAAAACAAATGACCAGCCTTCAAATCCTGCAATAATGCATGACATGTTCCAAAAAACACCATCAGCTTCAAGCGGAAAGTTTTGTGCACTACAGTTCTGACATCTATGCAAGTAATTTTTGTGTGTTTGGCCCTTTGAAGAGGAACTTAAAAAGGCAATGTTTTGGGCCAGATGCACCTGTTAAGGCAGCAGTGCAAGGATGTATGCAATGGTATGTGGCAATTTGTGACAAAAACTGAGAATGTGTCATCAGTGGAAGGGATACTTACAGGTATGTCCTCTATTTTGTCTGTAATTCAATTCTGATCATTTTCTTTTGACTGACCTCATAAATATCATCCTTTTAAGATCATTGTATGACTGAGTCGAACTACACACTCTCATTGCTCCGCTTACTTGTTGAGAATGTGTAGTTCAATCATACAATGACCTTAATTATGATTAGCTTCACTGTACAAGTTCCAATTAACATTTTTAGTTACCCTATTAGTAATTACAAATACGCTATAGGGTTCTGGTAATTTCTCTTCAGGGATATAAAAACTTCATCATAATAAAGCAGAAAGGAGAGTTTTATTTTTTTTAACAGGCTTACATAATTGGAAGTTCTATAGTTACAACAAATATTAATGACAGTACAAAAAATATATATGCTATATATGTGCAGTAAAAAGATTATTCATTAGCATTATTGGAAACATTTTTGAGCACCATACAAGACATGTTCATTTTATATTATCAATGGTTGCTCTAACCATTGTCTATTTTTTCTTTGAAAATTGTTATTCTCAAAAATCTTTACATTTACAAATATGAATAAATATTTAACTTAGTAATTGCTAGTACTTTCTAATGGGAAGAATATAAACTGAAGGCTTTTTCCATAAAGCCAACTATGTCCTTCTTCAGTAATCCAAATAAAGTTGGTGCTATTCATTTCAATGAACTGATCTGATTGCTCAAGATCTGTTTGCCATAAATTTAAGCTGAAATAACTTGAAGAAAGGCTTAAAAGTAGTTCCTTCCAATCTGAATAAAATTCCTGATTGTGCATCACAGAATCACTACTATTTGTTAAATTTTTCCCAATGGTAAATGTATTGTTAGTGTGGCAGTATTCATTACAAACATGAGAACAATTATTAAAGCAGGAACTGAGAACAAAGTTAGCTTCTTCAAAGTCACTTTTAGATGTCATAGGGACGACGTTGGTGATGAGAATCGGTTCTTGTGGATGGAATGAATCAGCTATTGAAAATGTTGAACTAATAGAAGTGCCTGGAATCTGGCTAACAATGAAGGCAGATCCTATCAATGTCAGCACACTTGCAGTGTAGCTTGTCAAACAGACTGCTGAAACCTGTGAAGAAAAATATAATTTAGTGACAAAACATTGGTGATAATTTACTGTACTGTCAGCAAAAGCATATAAGTTGTACTTAAAAAAAAAAATCCAAAAATAAGTCTCTTCTATACTTTCATCATTATATGATTTAGTTACCCAAACTGTTTAAATAAACTATTTTGATCTTATACTGACAATAATTTCCTCTACAGGACACTATGGCGGGGTTATGTAACAATACTACTGAGAAGACTAGAATTTGATTTACATTAAGATGGAACTGCTATTAATTATCCATTGTGCTGCTGGAGCAACACGGAATGGTGATTTTCAACAGAGTTTAACACTAACGTGGCATCACAGGTGTGGACACTGATGATACTTGAAATGATAAATTGGGAAAGGGCATTTTTGAGATGGGAGGAAGCATTTCAGGCCTATGATTAGGGTACCTAGTCTTGCCACTGATGAGGGCTTAGGAAAACATCAAAAAACTTCAGTCAGGGAGGACATGCTGGAACAGATCTACCTTCCATAAATTCTGCCCTAATGACCAAAAATTAATGATTCAGTTTCTAGGTACTAGCTTTTTGTATTTATAGAGGTGATGCTGCTATCCTTGAAACCAACCCAACACATGCGTGCTAATTTTTAAACTAAGATCAAAGCTTTTATGTCTTTTGTGCTCAATTATTTAATGCAATGTTGATCTCTATTTGACTTGATTCAATTTTAAGTTATTGGTCTTCTTAGATTCTGCTATTAAAAAGAGCAGATAAATTAAAATATAAGCAAAGAATGTTTTAAAGAAACCTACATTTTCTTATATCATCTGCTGCTGTACTAATAGGTTTGCAAGCTTCTTACATTTAAATATTGAAATATAAACATTTAGTAGTACTAACATTTATTTTTAATATTGTGCTGCACTACTTACAGTTACAAGCATCTGAGCCAAGGCTGCCAAGTCAACTGTGTCCAGAACATTTTCTAGCTCTGTATAGGAGAACCAGCCTCTTCGTTTTCCTTCTCTGAGAGCAACTTCTTTTTCTATCTCCAGCAATCTTTTCCAAAATGCTGTTTCACTTACAAAGACTTCCCATTCCTTAAAAAAAAATTAACAAATAATTTTCTTCCTTCTGATCATATAACTAACATGGAAAGCAACACTTGCTATCATTGGAAAAGTAATTATTTGTGGTTTCCTTTTATTTTTAAAACTTTTAATATTCCATGCCATTTGAAACATACAATCAGGATATACAACCCAAAAACTGTAATATGGGTAAAGGCGAAAGTCTAATACAAATACAAATCTAACTAATCTAACCACCCTAAGAGTAATAACTGTCTTTGGAGCTTAATATCTATTACTGCATTAAAGCCTCCAAGTCATGGATTCTAATAATAGTAACAGTAAAATGGATTAGATATACCTTCTCGATAATGCTCTCATTGAATCATATTTTGAAGTACAACAAAACCAGAGTATCTTTAAGAAATTCGAATATTAGTACTCACTATTGCTTGTAGGAAGTCCCTCTCAAAGCGATTTACATCTTTTACAGCCATTCCAGCTGAAGCTGCCCATTCATCATTGAAAACTTCATCTGGTTCACCATCATCATGTAAGAATTTGCTCGCTACCATCTGAAATAACATATAAATTGTTGTATCATGACAAAAGGCATAAGAATTACCATTGGGCCAGGTAGTGCATTCATAATGATGCCTGAGCATGATATGGAATCCAAAACTGTGTGCAATAAACATGGATATTTATAGTTTGGTTTGTTAATATACCAGTTTTTTTCTATAATCATTAGAGTCTGAAATGATATGCAGTACCTAATTTGTATGAAAAATCTGAAAAAATAATTATTACAGAAAGCAAAAAGCTGCATTATATTGCTATATTTATAACAATGATGCTTATATAGCAACTTTAAGACCAAAAAAAAAAAAAAAAGAATGCAATATGAACATTGCTAGGGAAAAATTGAAAAAAAAAAAAATATATATATATATATCAACAATGCACAATGATGGATATAAGTGTTTTAATTTAGAGGAGATACTTTGGCTTTTATGTGGGTACATAAATGACCACATATGGAAAAATCATGAGTATATGCAGGGCTCATTTTGGTACACGAATAAGATATACTTGTTGAAGTAGGTAAAAAAAAGCTTTCAATGCAGAATGTGTTTCAGATACAAACTATGGAAGGAGACCACTCAGAGAGAAACTTGTGCTTTAGTTGCCAAATCAGTGGCTCAGGTGTTGATTAAATCAATAAAATAACACACCTTTGAATTGCAAGTGCCATGATCAACAAGGCACAACTACATAAAAAGTCTCTACATAAAAACCTTTTCACCTTATGACTGTTAATGAATTAACAGATAGAGATTTTGGACAGCCACCAGACTACATGTGCCTTATGTCTGCAAATAATTCCAAACAAGTGAAGCAGAAGGAAGTTTTCTTTGCAGACCAATACACCTTTTACTGCAGTTCACTGCAGATATTGGAACATTTTTACTGGGTCAATCCTGATAGTCTAGTCGAACCTTACTTGCCTCATAGACCCAAGATTGTGGATTCAATCCTGGCCAGGGTCGATGGGTTTTTTTGGGCCTAAAAATATTAAATATGGCTTCCTTCGGAAATGAAGTAAAGCCACGGGTCCAGTGTTGTAAATTTATTGCATGCAAAAGAATCTCAAGCATAAGAGAAAAGGTCTCTGAGCAACATTTATTGGCTGTTTCACACTCTGAATTGAATGCAATGATGACTTGAGATGTCAAGAGTGTCCATAAATTAACCAAATAAATAAATAAATAAATAAATAATCATCTACTGGACTAAGGAGAGTTCCCACTTTTATCAAGAAATTCAACAGAATCCTTTGCATGCGATGATAAGGATGGATGTTAATGTAGATTATGTTTGTTCTATTTCTCTCATAAGTAAAATACCTGATTTTGTCCACAGCTGCAAGTGGCATGCATCATGAACATTGTCTGGTTCCAATAAAATGGTGCCCTGGCACACTTTGCTGCTGTCGCCTATGATCGGTGATGTACATAATTTTGAACACAGAACTGAACAACCATCTATAGCACAAATATGTTGAGGGCTTCATTAAGGAAAGGGTGCAGCAACATCAGTATGTATCTGACAATGCTTTAAAAGCTGCTGTTTGTCCCACCTACCAAGAAATGATGATGAAAATGCTCATTAAAATTAATAATAAACCATGGCAGTATTAGCCTCTGCACAGATCATGGTGGAACTCACAATGACATCCTAGAGTGTTTCCGTTCATATTTTATAAATATAGCTTAATAATAGATGTAGTGAGTCTTTTTGCCTGCATATATAACATCAAATACAAATACACAATAATGCATTCATCTTCATGCTTCATTCCAATAAGCCTTTATATATTAAAATGCATGTTGTTACGAACACAGATGAGAAATCTATTACTAATCTAGTTTACCATGAATCATATATTTCCATTTCTTCATGAGACATCTGTTTGACAAACAAGTATTTAATAAGTTAGGATTTCAAATTAATGCTAATTATCAGCTGCTGAAAATCTTAATTCTTTAGAATAAACACCACTTTCTTCACAAAACAGACAAAATATAGATTGACCTCAAATAGTTTTTACAAGAGAATATGCTGCAAAGTAACAATTTTAAATACAAAAATTGGAACTTTCCCTCCAATTACTGATTTTACATATGAGCAACAGCAACATGCTACAATACTGTATACCCTCTAGCTATAGAAATGCTATCATTGAACAGTTTTATAATTATCTAATATACAGGATGGAAATGAAATAATCTTGCAGAGTGAAGGGAATGTTAGAATATATTTAAATGATAGAAAGCACATAATATATTTGTGATTAAATGCATGGATAATTAGAAACTGGGTTGAAAGTTTTCGATTGGTAAGCTCAGGATTGTTAAACTTTCAGGCAAAGATAAACTCTTTTCAATCTAGCATATAAACACAACATGTTTATATTGACAAACTCTTACAAGTGGGATGTACATAAAACGTTTCAAAATGTTGTTTATATCTAAGAATTCTGCATTTGCATGTTAACAATTTTTATTGGTAATTTTAAAAGAGATAAGTCTCCACACATTATGAACCTGCTCAAAACCTTTCTTCATACAATAGTTTTGCAGCTCATTTTCCCATAAATTAAAATCAATCAAGATGTTCTCATTTTGAAAATCTTGACATTGTGTTAAACATAGTGCTCACTAGCAAAATCTTGACAAAAAGTCAATATATTCAAACATACACTCCAAATGGATATCCTCATAAAGGTAAATCAGTACATTGTAATAGTAGCTGAAATTGTTTCACTTATAATGGTACCATCCAATGGTAGAAATTCTGAGCCTCCCTTTGGACAGCTTGGCACAAAGGAATGTTGTTACCCATTAAGATGTAGGAATACAGTATTTTTATCATCTAAAATCAATTGCATTCATGCATAATCCAATTTTATGTAATGTATTACTGTCACCTGTTAGAAAGTTAAACTGGTGAAAAAATATACAAATATGTAAATGTGGACAAATGTGTTGGACTTTATAAAAAATTAGGGCAATTATTCCAAATAGTTCATTCAGCACTTAGGTTCTTGTTGCACTCATTTACTTTGTTGATCATGACTAGTTGCTTATGATTTCTGTCACTACATGATACCATGTATGTTTTGCTAGAGTTAAAGGAGATTTGCCATCACTATGATTTACCTGCTAACATAGTAACACACAATTAGCTATCAATTTATATTTAAGAAAAGGAGGCGAGCTTAAG
Organism: Metallyticus violacea; assembly: GCA_030762175.1. Classification (NCBI taxonomy): domain Eukaryota; kingdom Metazoa; phylum Arthropoda; class Insecta; order Mantodea; family Metallyticidae; genus Metallyticus; species Metallyticus violacea. Next base: position 44,298,117 of record CM060840.1, on the reverse strand, counting down.
TCATCAGCAAACCGATGGGTTCATGAGTTTCTAGGATTTACCCAAGGTTAGCATAAGTTAGGTTACTGTGTTTGTAAATGAATTAATTGCTAATTTAATTTTTTCCGAGTTTCAGCTAAATTTGCGCTAGAATCCCAATTATGTTGCCCATTCTTAAATCTGTTCTGGTGGGGGTGCAATCATCACTAGTAGGAGGAGCCTGGGGCTAAATAAGTATTGCACCGCCTTGGAGGGTGGGAAGGTTGCTTCCTAGTAGATGCAAATGCTTCAGCAACATATTTATAACTATAATGCTTATGCTGTTTTTACCTTTCTGGCTGCAATATGTTTGTTCCTTATTACAGTAAGTTATTTTTTCAGGAATGTTTCAACATCATTTTATCAATTCTTACCACTCATTGTCTTAATGTGCCTGAATTGTGGCACAACCATTACCGCCGCATACAAAAGCGACATATGTACAAGATGAACTATTCCAAACTGTTACCAAAATTAGTATTATCTGTATAACAACATAATATATATATCATGTACAGTTAGTAATATGCTGTATTGTATTGAATATATTTCTTCTAATTTCCAATTTACATGCAAATATACATACAAATATTATACTTTTACAAATTCTCCTACCTTCTTCAAAACAATATCATAACCTAATATTTTATATCAAATTTCTCCTACTAATACATCTATAAAATATATTTAATTTTAACAATTTCATCTAATTAACTACTGGACCCTCATCTTCGGTTCATCAGTGGTTTCACACTGAAATATCCAGCAGACTTGGACTTGACAAAACAAAATAATTTATATCTACAATCAATTTTTTACACCTTCTGATCTCTACAATACCTCAACTTGGTTCATCCATATCTTAGCTACCTGGTTACATGTATGATATATGAACCCCCCCTTACAATTCCCCGCTCCCCCTCTTCTGTGTGTCTTCGAACTCCTTCCATATACATCTCCATTTCTCCCTTACCTTTCCCAAAAATTCTCCATTCTCATTAATTTTCTCTATCCTCATTATTTTAATTACTATTATATCATAACATAATTTATCCCATTTATCATCCCAAATACTATCCCTCCATTTTTTCACCATTTCACGTTCTAATAAACAATGAAACATACTATCTTCTTTCCCATACATTATGCATCCTACCTTATAACTTTTTCTTACTCATTTAAGGAATAATACTCCTGTACACTTCCATGCCAGGCCTATTCTTCTGAAATGGTCACAATTATCTATATACTTCTCACTTCCCCAATTTTTCTTTATCTTACCGTATTAACTCCAAATATCCCTCATTCCAATTTCTCCTAATATTTTCCCCACTTCTTCAAACCAACTCTTTCTTTCCAAAACATTTCTTTGATATATAAAACACTTTTAGTATTAATATGCTGTATATAAACTGAGAATAATTTTGCTGATTATTTCCCCAAGTACATGCTATAGAGAGTGGTATCTACAATATTGGTGTTTGCTATATGTGAATTATCACAATGGAATCAGTTCAGTGCAAAATTGTCATTGTATGGAGATACTATATTGCAACTTGGACTTGATATTTGACATGTCAAATATACTATGCATAATGTGATACATTACCATAGAGACCAGGAACAGTTCTGAAGGAGCAACTCGCTGCAAATACTCAGGATTACAAGTCTTCAGTCTTTCCAAATATAATAGAGCAAGCACCAAAGAACAGGGTGAGACACAGGCATTCCTTGAAAACGCAGCTGCCTCTTCCAAATCTAGACGTTCCAAACTCTTTCCACTCTTAACCTTTGAGAACAATTCTGAAGCCAGCTCTGAAAAGAAAAAGCTTACAAACTTTTAGTTTAATTTAACATAAGAAAAGACAATGCCATAAAATGTTGGGACATTGTACCTGAAACAGGAAGACTGAATCGTTCCGTCATCGGCAATTTACCATAATAAAGTGTTTTCTTTATCCGGGAAAGAAATCGCTCATGGTTCCCCATTGCCTGCAATAACCAACGTAAATAAACAGCTTATGTTGACAAATACTTACATTTGTTATGAAATGGAAAAAACGAACATATTTCGTAACGGAGTTTTTATTTTTGGTTCTGCTTATGTAAATGCACAAGCTGCTGAAACCCTATAAAATTAGATATCTTACATGATTACCTACTTTAAATTTATTTTTCGTACAATCGCGTCTTCTTTTTGGCGTCACTGTTATGCAGGTCATTGTTAATTTTTGGTCTATGTTCTGTTATGTGGAGAACGTGCCAATTTATAATTTATTGCCACATGCAACATTAAAACACCACCCAGTATACAAACAAATACTTGTATGACGTCATAGATTCGAACCGTTTCGAGGCAAAGACCTTAGTCCCGAATTCAGCCGTTCAAGCCTGCCCATTTCAAATCAGAATGTGTGATTGTCGCAGCTACCGTCAGAAGCGCCACAAACCGATTTTCACGTTATTAATAATTTTTTGTATAAAGACTTCCATTTTCGAACCTGAGATAATGTTCAGTTGTCTTGTAACATATTGTATTTTTTTAACTTAAATTCTGGTTTATTTATTGAGTAAACCAAGAAATCGAAACTAGTAGATATGAAGGTCGTCATATTTTAAATTAATATCATGTATTATATTCTATATAATCTCAATTGAGAAAGTATCATCTTTGTCCAGTTCGTTTACTGCAGATTTAAGTTCTTAAAAATTATCTGCATAATATCCAAGCATTAAGCCAGGTACCACAATGCGTGACTACGGGTGTAAGAAGCAGTGAAAGATGAGGAGTTATTATTATTATCATCATCATTATTATTATTATTATTATTATTATTATTATTATTATTATTATTATTATTATTATTATTATTATTATTATTATTATTATTTTCATACATTGACCTAACGTATCTTAATGTTTCTTCGTGACAGACACTTTGAGAGTTAACGCCGTCTCATCCGGAAGACGTATGTTCATATATTTAGTATAAAAGTTCATTACACGGGATAGTTCACCTTATAAAGGGAATATCAGCTGAAACAAATGCTTTGCATAAATCTGAATTTTTGGGAATGCTGGAAGACGAGGATACCATTGATGTTCCTATAAAAATTTGCTTCAACGGAACGTGACCCAGCTACTAAGTGCTTACATACTGACAAATGCTGTATAACCTGCAAATTTTGATGTACATTTATAGATTTAGCACTCAGCTGACAAAATAGTGTTTTGTCATCGTTGGTAAAAGTGTTTTCAAACTCGAGTACATACTGCTGCAAATCTTCTTGCACATTCCATTTAACTTTCTGCATTTTCAATTCACACAATCATACTTCATAAATTACGCTGTCTGTTTTACTGATTCTGACCACGAACAATCAAGAATTCTCATATCGGTATATTATGTTGCTACTTTCAGAAAGGAGAAAGAAAACGCAATATCAAAGAAGTCATCTCGAGATTGAATTCCATTCTTCCCCAACTATGAACTGCACCTGAATCATTCCCAGCTCAAGTTGAAGTGACGAGTTCGTATTTGTATTCATTTCTTTGGAGAGAAACATTTTTGTGGTTAATGCTAAAGAGATGAGGTCGGGAAAGTACTAAGATATGAATTCATGAATAAAAAATTGAAAATATTTATTTAAATAAATATTTTTGCAAAATATGAGTTTAATGTGAAATAAGATTTGACATATACTTTGTCGGGCCTCGATCAGGGTATTGCATTTTGCTTTAAGAAAGTACTCATTAGGAGGAAAAAGCAATTTATTTACACAAAAATCCGGGCCAGAGGAAAAGAGAATATGTCATTTAAAGGCGCAAGTAAAATATTGTTCATTGCATGCAAACAATATGGTAAACTCTCTCGGTTCTCTGAAATAAACTCTACAAATTAGAAGTGCCACAAAATCATTTAGCTTTAACTGCAACTGTTAGGGAAATGTTAGTCAAATAGGATATATGAATGTGATTTTACATTAGTAAATTAATCTCTCAGAAATTTAAAAATGTCAGATTTAGTTTTATATTGAAATATATTTATTACATTTTTATTTGCTTGCATTATGTATTAATTGCCCATATGGTTTCCTCGAAATACTCACTAGTTAAAGCTAGCTTGACATTTTCCTTGACAGGAACGTTTCTAGTTTTTAATGTATTTACAAAAATATTCTTTCAATACATACAAATGAAAATGTTTATTGCTTCAGCCTTATAAGTTGTTCACCAGTTTATTATAAATGTGCATTTTGCCTATACTTAAACAGCGTTTCGTCGTATAAATCATTACTATTACATTAATTAAACGAATTGTATCTTTGGATAATTTGTACCAAAACCTCGTAAATAGTATGTTTTAATGTGGACCGTAGACTTGCAAATGTTTGTTTGGAAATTGAAGACTAGCTGCATTTGGCCTTTAATTAGTAACATCATTTGAATAATCCGACTTTGCTAATCAAGTTTACATCCTCCTCCTCCTCCTCCTCCTCCTCCTCATCATCATCATCCTCATCATCATGATCATCATCATCACCACCACCACCACCACCACATGCACCTCCTCCATCATCATTTCGTTCGTCGACGTCGTCGTTGTCTTCGTTGTTGTATATCATGTTCCGGTCATATGCATCAAACTTGACAGGGATATTATGACGACACTGATAATAATGCGCCGCTCCTAAGACAACACAGGACAACATGCAGATTACGGAAGTACACATTAAAATGCACCCATGTTCCAGTCAGCATTCGAATTGGTGCCGTGTAAGTTAATAACAATTTACCGCTACGGCCATAATCATCACGGCTGGTTTCAATATTCGTTTTTATTCGTTCTCCTAGGTCCAAAATTAATAACTAATACCATTAGAAGAAGCTGTCGTAGAAAAACAAGGCATTTCAAATATGTGTAACTTCAAAGTATTTCATGAATCAAGTGAAAGTTGCATTAGTGAAAGAGTCTATATACTTAGCACACGTGTGTACATTTCATCATCATCATCATCATCATCATCATCATCATCATCATCATCATCGTCGTCGTCGTCGTCGTCGTCATCATCATCATCATATTTTTGTCATCCTCATATAAACATTCCTATGCAATTTCCTGACATTTTCAAAACCTTTAAGCGTTGGAATAAGACGGTATTCTTTAGGTAAGTATCAAAGGAGAAATTGAGTAGAATGTGAATGAAATAGGATTTAAAATAAACATTTAGAACGATGCCAATATTATCATGTTGATGGCTATAAGTAGAGGCTAAGTTGTAAATGGCTTTAGCCTCTTCGGCCCCACTATCACAGTTAGCACAATGACAAGTCTACTGCTGTCCGATTTCTGTATCATGAAGACTTAACTTTACTTCTTTATGTAGCCTGCATATTTCTTAGGTTTTGTATCTATCCTTTCAGCGTAATTTCTCAATAATTGCAAACATTTACATTCATTGTACACTATTAAAAGTACCATACTATAATTTAACACAGTGCTTGACATCAGGCTTCATGTCCACAAAGCACAATTTTTCACAGCTATTCATTGTCAGAATTGAATAACCTTCTCTACCTAAGAATAATCAGGTATTCTTTGCAAATGGCTCAAAAGTAAGAAACTCTTCTGGAGCTGGAGTTTATGGATAATCTCCAAAAGCAAAGAACTCTGTAAGTATTCGGAACTTTGTTACAGTGTTCCAGGCAGAAGTAATTACGCTTCTGGCCTACCTAAACTTCTGTGAGAAGAGAAAGCATGTTAACCAACGCACACTCATCTTTACAGATAGTCAAGTCACATTTAGTGCACTCAAATCTCATCGGGTGAATTCTAGTCTTGTAATGGAATGTCTCCAAGCTCTCCTTCAAAAAGATTCAAATAGTACTTTTGTTGCATGCCTGGATATCAGGCATAGAAGGTAATGAAGGAGCAAATAAACTAACTAAAGAAGAAACTATAATTGATTTCATATGTTCAGAATCTTTCTAGGGCATTAGCAAGCAAACTGATAGAATTGTAGTATTATATCAATGGATCAAGAAAGAATATCAGATGAAATGAAAGTACTTTTCCTGTAAAAAAAAAACTGAGTAAAGGTCTTATTAAAATATCCTATTGCACCCTGACAAAAGATATACTGAGTAAGGGATAGAGAGCAAAACTGGAAAACTGTTGGAATGATTACAGGATATTGACTATTCCTGAAACACTTACGGACAACGGGACTCTAAGATAGAAATCCCAAATACAGTTTATATGAAAGGTCTGACTAGACTTCAAAACATATCTTACAATAGCACGAAGATCTGGAAAGACAAAGAACACTTTTATTAGGATATACTCCTTTAGAAGATATAGTTCCAAAGCTTATAGGAAAGATTCTAGAGCTCACGGAAGCTCTAGGTCTGAAATTCAGATTGAAAATATGCAAAACGGGATCCTGTGACTCAAGTGCCGAGGTGTACCTATGCAATTCAACATCAATATAATCTAATATACATCTTCAAATCCAATTTTATAAAATACAGCTTTCTGCAAATCATCATTAATTTTTTAACAGTTTACAAACATTTAGTTTGTAGTTGAAGTGTCACACATAGAGAGACAGACAGACTGACAGACAGACAGAGAGAGAGAGAGAATTTATAATCCCAATAATACATTTTAGGCTGCAATGGTCTAATATTAAATATTCACGTGCCTTAATTTAAGGCATATATTATTAATGCCTGCGATAATATGCTATGTGCTCAGGCCTGGATTAGCATTAGTCTGTTATAAAGAAAAAATGTATGACTAATTTAAGGGCCATAGATTGTTGAAAGTAGCTTATCGGTATTTAGAATGCAATTTATGGCCAAAATTTCACATAAAATGTATAATTATATGGCACGATGTTTCAATGATGTGTACGATTTATATGAAAAATTGATAAGAAACATATCTAATTATCTCAATATATCGGCCCCAAAACTTTTTAAAATTATTTTAAGTAGCATAAATATATTTTTTCTTTTTCCGGAACGACCTTTTGGCGTTTAACTCAGAGATTTTTACTTGGGGGGGAAGCAAAATAAACATACTACATGTTATATGCAAATGATGTTTAATTCTAGATCGGGGTGCTCTGGTTTGCATTGCGTGCAGAGCACTTAATACAACTATGTACGCTTAAGTGTTTATTCCCATTATTCTCAAGCTTGAATGCTTTATTGTACTCTATGAACAAAAATATTTGCATTTGTTCACAGCCAAGGAAATGGGAATAATTTAGGATCAAGTAAATCAGTCTATTTTCTTATTATCTGTTATATTCCAGTTGAAAGACTCCCAGGTGGGGCATCCCGAAAATACTATATTTGAAAAAAAAATTACTGTGTGTTTCTTTAAAGAAACGGAATCACGTGCACTTATATGTACTACATTGGAGGTATTCATGAATCGATTTTTGCTTATTGTATTATTGAATTGTTATTATATTTATTTACATTTTGTATTAATTTGCACTACTAATTAGCTGTATTATATGTTAACAATTTGTGATAAATTGATTATTGGAATTATGGGTAAAAGTTTATAATAATTGACCATAAAACAAACAAACAAAAAAAAACCAAATACAATAAATCGATAAAAACAAATCGCAAATATCCCCCTTATTAATAACGTCTCTTAGCTTAGCTTGTTGGGAAATCAACCTCACTAGCTGGGGTGAACAAAATTCTGCAAGAGTCAGAGTGATTGTTTAAAAAAGAAAGCTACACTCAGAGCTTAGGGGAAAATAAGAATATAAAATATATTGAATACCAGATCCAACTGAAAAATATTATCTGCTCAAAAACATCCTTTCCTCCTGGATTCATAGGTTGCGCAAAAATGATTTGGTTTTTTATAATCATGCACGCCATGGGACTATCTGAGCAAAGCCTAGGTAAAAATTATATATAAATAAATATTGGAATACTAACTTAGATGATCTTGAATCATAAGCGAATAATTCGTCATAATTAAAACAATTTTATCCCTAGGTCTTTTAACGTTTTATTTTTTCTCACCCAAAGTATGGCGCAGAGCGCATGCTTGAATTACTGCGCATTCGGGTATGTGTAACATGCAGCAGAGCCATACTCCCTTAGGCTTAGGGTGTAGAGTCTGGGTGCGAATATCATACGTCATCTGCTGTGAATAAAAAGCACAGAAACCTGGCAACTATGGAAATTAACTTTGAAGTGTTGGTTAAATAGTTCGAATATAGAGAATATTTTTCAGATATGTTTTTAATATATGTGTGTAACACGCAGTGGTCAGATAAGTACAATACTGGAGTTACTGACAAGTTAGTATAATTTATAGAGCCTGTGAAAGTTGTCTGTGTTTTGGTTAACATTGCGCTTGCGCATGAGAAAGTGGAGTACGAAGGGGTCTAATGGCATGGGTTGGTGTGTATATTGTGGTAGCGTTTATTTTCTAATATATATAGTTATATGCAACCTAATTTCACTTTTAAGGCATCATTTTAACTATTATTTTAATTTAGATATTTGTATCCGTTTGTCAGACGCAAAACAAAGTGTGTTGCCACTTGGCCACCGTCGTTGACATTTGTCAGCTGTTCCACATCTGTCATTTAGTAAAGGACATTGCGGATGTCATTTAGTCTTCTTTAATTTCGCAGAAAAATGAATTCAGGAATGTTACTGCAACCATTATATTAAAACAAAATTGCACTTGATCGTTTCTCGGCGTTCAGGGGTGAGCAACGTTAATTTTTAACATTTTACTATTTTTATTTAAACCAAGAGTGAGTTAGTTCTTTGTCTAACGTTGCTTAAAACCATTAACTCTATTTAATGTTATTTATTTCCAAATTTCAGACTGGAGTCGTCGCTTCCTCCATGATTTGATGGCTAGCCTGGACATGCCTCCTTTGAAAAGTGGTGATTCAAGGGGTCGGGCCTCAGTTCCTGATCAGCAGTTCCATTTAGCTGCGCCTAATCTAAATAGCAATGAAATGCCAAGCACTTCAGCTACTGCTAAGAAGTACTCGTCTCGGCATTATGCATCTAAGGTTTTATTGAACCTAAATTTTCTTCGACAAAACACAAGGTTTTGTGATGTGGAAATTGTTGCTGGTAATAAAATAATGAAAGTGAGTACTGGATATTTAAAAGTTATATAGTTTGAGTATGCACCACTTAGGTGATTATTATTATAACTATTCTCTGTGTAACGAAAGCTAAGCAATGTCAACAAATACGAAACATGCATGTTTATTGACCTTAGCACAAACACGTATATTCTTTCGCCTTTGTAAAAAGCTTACAAAATAACTGCACAGTTTAGTCTTTTATTTAGGTTATTAATATATATATATATATATATATATATATATATATATAAATATATATATATATATATATATATATATATATATATATATATATATATATATATATATATAATTATTAATGGATAGTGTTAAGAGGGATTTTTAAGCAATTATTTGAAATGTGTATGAAATTGCTGTTAGCTCCTGTAACTATTGTGAAACTAATAGAGAAATGCTCACTTCAATGTACACAGCTTACTCCCCCAAATCTGTCCATGTACAGTCATAGTGGCTTATCTCTTGCTCTTTCCTGCTGTTCTAGCTCAGCATGAGTGTGGAAGGATATAATGTTTATTGATAATGCATATCAGCTTTTGATAGACATGGTTTTATGTAGTGTATCCTACCTTTGTGAGTAATCTTTTACTCATTTTTATTTGTAATGTCATACTTTCTCAATTTTACTCAGACAGGAATTTATTATATTTGGATTTTATATACAGAATGCCTGTAGGTACTCATTGTAGCTAAATTCAAATCATTCATATGATCTGTTAAGAATAAGCCTAATCCTTGTAAATTGATATACAAAGTTCATTTTCAGATATGGCCCTGTAAATGCAAACTTCATTTTCAGATGCTCTTTTTACAGGTGCCTCTCTAATGTACTCTCTAAGCAATTGTTTAAAATCTGATAATTGTGCTAGTTATAGAATTAGCAAATCTTTCTAACTCCTATTTCATAACTTGTTATTTACATAAAAACTTGTGCCTCCAGTATAATTTTAATTTTATAGAAAACTCTACAATTCAGAACTGATAATCTTTTACATTAATTTGTGCAATGACATATCCCATGATAATCATTTACATTTTAAAACTTAGGCCTTTATTTTAGAGCAAATAATTAACAATTTCTGTTTGTCCATTAATAATTAATAGTGTTAGAATGGTCATGGTGTAAAAACTTTTGTAATATGCATGCAAACTTGCCATTAAAATGTGCAAACCATGTCCTAAAAATATCATAATAATGACTATGTAAACCTAAAGTTATTAATAAAAAGTAGAAGTGCTTGATTCTACATCCAAACTATCAGATGATTTACAATTTACCATAATTGTGTTACAAATAGTTTTTACAAGGAAAATATTCCTCAAAGTATCTTCTCAAAATACTTTTGTGTTTTGAAAAAATTATTCCAGCATCACAGGAGCAGGATCAGATATATATGTAAAACTTGAGACTTATTCAACAGACTATTTGTAGATATACCTAAAGATTTTCATTCAAGAATGTCTCTTATTTTTTAAAGTTGTCTTCTGTATCCAGGTTTCTTGGAAGAATACTTTTTATTTGTCATTTATTTTCTGCCGCCCTATATCACCGCTAATAGGCATGCATTTAACATTGATTTAAGGCGAAACCTACTGTTTTCATTAATTTAATGGCTGCAGGCAGAGTGAAAAATGTGTTAATATTAAGGAAAGCTTCCTCATGCCATCTAATTTAGTTTAGTTCCTGGAGCATTCAGCAAGTTCGCTAAGCAGTTACAGAGACCTACGAACATGGCACTTGTCATATACAATTACCTAAGAAAACATTTTTTGCTATTTAAATCAATAGGACATCACTTGATTCTAATGAATTAACAACTTCTCAAACTGATTCTAAATATAATTGATATTGTTGTATGATTTAGCTGAACTACACACTCTTAATGCTTCACTTACCTGCCATAATATATAGAACCGGTTTCGTGAACATTTTGTTATCATTGACTAGGCTAAATTCAACTGTTGGATAATTTGTTAAGCCGAAGGAATGTGTACTCTGCTCTGGTGGCAGTGTGATAAACTTGTAGTTTATGTTTTCATCCCAGACAGTGTCTGAGCTCATTAGACTGTCTTTGTATTTGTAGATGTAGATTTTCTCCCAAGTTGCTAGTTCTGTAGGTCCTTGTGCTGATTTTAATAATTTTGCTTTATTCACTATGTCATGATTTTTTGTCCAAAAATGATATGCTACTGCTGATTTCTCTATTTGCTTGTACTTTATGTTCCTGAAATGTTCCTTTAACCGTGTGCCCGTGTTTCTCTTTGTTTTTCCAATGTAGATTTTTTCACATTCTGCATAATTTATTTTCTAAATACTTTTTTTCTCTTGTGGAATACTGTCATTCACATTGTCTATTAGTAGGTTTTTAACATTAAATCTATTAACGGGTGTAAACCTGATATTAAAATCTTTCAGAATATTCTGAAATTTTTTGTAGCCTATGGATGATGAGTGAATTTTTTAAAAATGGGCTTATTTTTTCTTGCTCAAAGTGTTGTGGTTTCTATGATACATTTTTGTCTCTTGAATTTCTGCACCTTTTTGTGTACTAGATCTTTTTTAAAACCATTTTTAACCGCTGTCTCTTCTATTTTTTTGTATTCATTAAAATATTCTTCTTTACTAATTTGTAGGTTAACTAGCCGGTGTGGTAAACTGTTGATAACTGCATGTTTGTGTGCTGTGGGGTTAAAACTGTCAGCTTTGATGTGATTATTTGCATGTGTATTCTTTCTGTATATGCCAAGTTCCAGATTTCCTATATTTAGCATAATACAATGTAGCTATTATCTAGCTCTCCCAGTGGATTAAAACAAGTTCAACTATCATTGTTTTGAATAGCTGAACCCTGAAAAAGATTTAATACTTTTTTATCACTTTAGAGACTAATTTAGGAGAACACAATCTAAATCTTTCTGCAAGAATGACATTTTAAATCAATATTTATTAGAAAATATTTCTTTAGTGTTTTCCCTGATGTTATCATATAGCTTGCTGCATCCATAAAGATAAAAGTACATGGTAATATTTTATATAATCAAAGCCACATTAGTTTCATAGAGTCACTCACAAGTTAAATCACTAATACTCTGTTATAATGTGTAAGACAGCTATTTAAAAGATGTAGTACACCTGACTCATGCTGATTTAGAGTACCCACTATTTTATTCAAAATGAAATGCTCTTCTGTATCACTGAAAGAAACTTATTGGGTAACTTAATTTGCATGGAGAACATTACATCACTGGTAACATATGCTCTACTCAAACCATTTTGATCATGCACATGTTTTATACATTTTTCTAAAAAGTCATGTGGAACTGGGCTATTTTTTTCCCCATAAAGGAATGTCACCATCAAAAAAAGCAAAAGTGGTTACTTCTGTCAGGAAAGATATGGCCATCTTATTTTTCGCTATTCAAGGAACATTTACCAGCATGTCATACTTGCACATAGTACATAACTGGGCAATACTGTAGAGATATCCTGAAAACTCTGCAAGGCCGAATCATACACAAAAGATGGCATTTAGGAGCAACAAGGTGATACTGCCTCATGGCAATGCATGGCTGCACATTGCAAAAATTGCTGAATAATAACAAAAATCAATGTGAAGTGTATCTGTAACCCTTCCTATAGTCCAGATTTAGCCTCCATGGCTTTTCTTTTTCCCCAAATTGAAGAAACACATGGGAGGCATTTTCCAGCAGCAGTGGTAAAGGCTGCAGAAGACCTGCCAAAATATGATTTCCAGCATGCACTTGAAGACTGGCAGAAATGCTGGAATGGGTACATTGCATCCAGCTGGAACTACTTTGAGAAAAATTATCGCAATTATCACAGCAGCTGGTGGACTGGTGCTTTATCATGTAGCAAATAAACTGGATGCAGCATTCCATGCCTCTGTTCCTTAATGGCACTGCGCAGTTAATGCAGTAGTTTGGCAAAATTCTTGCCAGTCATTCTTGCATTCCTTTGAATGAAGTGTATCATTAAAATTCCTTTGCAGTCCCAAAAATTGTCAACATAATCTTTTTCATATACTGTATACTGTCAAGGGTGGCCAAGCTCTTTAAGGCACAGACTGATAAGTGGGAGGTCTGGGGTTTGATTCCTTGACTGAGGTTTTTTCCACTTTTTCCTTAGGCCTCATAAATGGCAAATGCCAGGGAGATACCCTAAGACTAGGTCTCAATTGTTTTCATTCTTAAAAAAATCCTTTCCCAGTTTCATTTCTCACGTATCATCAATGTCCATTGTCTATGATGACTCGGTAGTTAAAGCAGGCGTTAAATGCTATTCAAAAATTGCTTTGTAACCTTGACCTTTTCAACCTTCCTGTGCCACTCCATGCATTCTCTTTTTGAAAGAGGGTCATAGTGGAGAACCATAGTTATGTCTCTTGTGACGATGGATTCCAATATTGCCCTCCTGTTATTATGGCAGAAGTTTGAAAACTCTGATGATTCCACAAATGTGCACTTGTAATTGAACTACTAAAGAATTTGGGGCATCATCTTTCACTGGCCTTAGGCATATGCATTGTTGAAGAATGTGAAGCACAGTTATTTTAGAAAGCTCCAACTTTGCAGTAATTTTTTTTTCCCCCTTCAGATGCTTGCCACTTAGAACTTCTTCCTTGATAAGGGGTATGTTTTCTTCTGTCAACACATCCATCAGTCTATACACATGTGAGCCATTTTTAAGTTTCTCTCTTAAGATCCTGCTTGATATTGTGAACATTTCTTTCATTCCGTAAACAACTGGTTATGCCGAAATTACCTTAATTGAAATGGACTTCCTTACAGTGAAAGTTGTTCATTATTTTAAAGTTCATTGTCTTTCACAGCCTTCTTTTATCTATAAAATTCTGTTTTCTTGAAAAGCCCATGTGTATCATTAGCCAAAACATTGCTACCACATCCTGTTGAGAACATTTCCATTTAGTGGACATGAGTGGTTTTGTTTGTTATTTTTTTATGATGTTCAAGAACTAAACAGATTATGATTTTCTTTTGTGAAAATGAGTAAAGCAAAGGAGATGCCTGTTAAATTAGAACTGCAACAAAATCAAAGAAAGCTCTACAATTTCCTAATTTTTAATAGATTTCTGCTGTTATAGACTGTTCATAACAAGTGATAAAATTGTTGCAGTCATGTCTGACAAAAATGTAGTAATTTTATTTTGTGAAAATTAAAGCATCCAAAAAATAAACAAAACTCTAATGACTACTCACAGAACCTTACTCCTAGTGACCACTGGTGGATTAAGGTCCATTCTTACTCAACATGTTCCTGCAATGAATAGAAGAATAAAGCATATATGAACAGTTTTTTTTACAGGATTGAATTATCTGCTTTTTCACTTTGCTGATCTCAATATTTCCTAGTGTCTATATTTATATTAACATTAGAGTACCAAAACATCATTTTTTATCTTTATTTATAGGCTCATCGGGCGGTGCTATCTGCAAGTAGTCCATACTTTCAAGCTATGTTCACCACAGGCCTTCTAGAAGAACAGAAAGATACTATTGAGCTTCATGACATTGCACCACACATTCTCAGTAGTTTAATTGACTTTATTTACACAGGTTTGTTAACTAAACTATAATTATTTTATAAGTTGATATTAGGAAGAATTTTAGTTAAGAATTGTGCACCTGGTTCCTAGCATTAATTTAGCCTGATTTCTTCTTTAACTATGTTACGGTTGGTGTCAGTGTTACTGGGCTTAACTTCTGGGTTTTCCTGCATTATAGCAGTTAAAATTATTGCTGACATTTCATCCACGCAATGAATTTTGATTTAATGTTAAAATAATATATAGGCCAGAATTGCCATTCCATAAAAACTAGGAATTCAGAACATATACACTGCATTTGACTGAATTAACTGAACAGATTATAATAATCAAGCATTCAATCCTGGACAATTATGTGTGATTTGACAAGAATGCATTTTTAGTTAAACAGTTTATTAATAGGAATAATCAAGAAACTGCTGAGATATAAAAAAACTAAAAGAACATTTCGAAGTCTCTTTAAGAAAGACATTCTTTTGAGCAGGGACCTGTTTCATGAAAATTAACAAGTATAACAATTTGAAAAATATTTTGGTATATTGTGAAAATTTATTGTTTCATACTACTTAGAAATATGTCACATATGACAGGTATAAAATTGTAACTTGTCGCAAGGCAAAATGCTTTCATAAAGCTGACAATTATGTAAAAACAAATTGTCAACAAATGACTGTGTCCTAAACTTAGGTATTCATTTTTTTTTAAACACTAAACTGCATTTACTTAACGTAAAAGTAAATGGAGTTTAGTGTAAAAAAAATTAATACCTAAGTTTAGGATATATTATCACTACATTGTCAACAGCTTCATAAGTACAATATTTAAATGACTGTGTGGGTACGATTATTAAAGCATTAGCTGTATTCATTCAAAACTCTTTGCTACTTACCGAGCATTAATATATACTTTCTCTGCATTGATATTATGATAATCATAATAAATGATATTATATCATTATATATAATATATTATAAATAATGATGTTATTTAAATCTGATGAAGAGCAATGTATGGGATATTACTTATCAACTAATGAAATTACTAATATTAGCACCTTATTATCTGTAATCTGTGTTAAAAAAAATGGTCCCCATCTCCTTGCTGAATATTTTATACATTAAACTAAATGTAAACAAACATAAACAATAAGTTAGCTATGGCCGACAATATTAACTTAGCTACAAAAAATGTCGGATAAGTTATGAAACATTGAAGAAAACATACCTAATTGCTTCTTTCTAATGTAAATTTCAAAGAAAAAGATTAAAAACTTATTTTATGTTTATTGTCTCACAAGCACTATCAAATATCACATTAAGGCTAAAATTATCATATAGCATATTGCTTATCAATGTTGTACATGCTATGACAGGTAAACATTCTCCTGTCAAATTTGTTTGACAATTTATGTCAGTTTATAACTATATAACTATTGTATGCGATAATAGTAGTTTCATAAAACAAATATATCAAAGCATTTCTGACAAATTATCACTTTTTATCAGTTACACTGCATTTTTTATGAAACAGAAAATGCCAAATATAATTTTGTAAATTTTTCATGCTTTATGAAATAGAAACTTGTCAAGTTATTGAATTGTAAAACAGTTGCCGGTTATAGATTTAAATAGTGGGGGTTTTCACTGTGAAATATAACAAATTATTTATGAGGGAATCACTCAAAGGTCACTAGTTTTATTCTTCATACTTGTAATAAATTTGTTAAATTGCCTGTTACCTCTCAGATTGTCTACTTTTGTGAAATAGGCCCCAGTTCTTGGCTAAGCTCTGCAAAATATGATGCAATGTATGTGAATAGCAATAATTTTTACGTTGTGATGTGGTAAAACCTGGAAACTAAGTTAGTAAAGTTATCTTATAAAGTTCACAATATAGTCAAAAAGGGACATTAATGAAAGAAAATTAAGAAAAAAACTAAAGCTCTCTCTATTTTGAGCTGATATTCAACAATGGATGGCAGGTACAATAGACTGTTGTAGTTCCAAAGGCAAAACTGATTAAACTTAGGAATGATACCTGATGATTTCATGTATAGATTTCCATTTGCACTGAGATGTTGATAATGCTGGGTATATGTCATACGTTTGAGTGATGCACAATTCAAGAAAATGTATCCTATTTTTGAATGCATGTGTATATTGTAACAGCTGTAATATATATATATATTTTGAGTAGCATTGTCGACACATTGTAGAGATAGGCAATGGAAGAGGATGTATGTTGCACAGGTCAGCTAAGACCATTGGAATAAAGATGAATGAAGGAAAGAGAGGGGGCTAGAGTGAGCTAGATTTAAAAAGATGATGGAAGTGTGTCTAGACTCGGGAATGCTTGGCTTGGAAGCCAATCGAGAGAAAGGAGCGATAATGCGAGGTCGCACCAGAAGCCGCTCTTGGTCCACCCCTTGGGAAGCCTAGGAGTTCATCCTGGAACCATAATGTGAAGCTAATATTAATATACTAGAATTTTAAAGAATAAACATGAGTTAACAAGCTACGATTCATAAAATGCGTATCTTTTGGAGTTATCTGCCATTATCCAAATTAGGCCCAGGATTTCTTTAATTTCAGCAGATATAACTATGAGAATGTGTTAATGCCGTAACCATGCCATGGATGGGAGTTTTATTATGGTGAAATAATATTTATTGTGGGAGTATTATAGGGATTTTTGGAGATGGTATGAGATTTAATTATTTGTTGTGTGGTTGGATCATCACATAATTGGCGGAAGGCCGTGTATGATATATGGGGACGTCACAATGTGTATTTTTTTTATTTTAAGTAAAGCAAGTACAATTAATATGAAAAAGCTTGTTACTGTACTTGTCTACTTTAGAAGTCAGTAATTTTTAAGCAGTTAAATTCCAAATGGTCAAAAAATCTGAATGTTGAAGCCAATAAATTTGTGTTTTAGCTAACATGCTGAAGCTTTAATCTCATGAGTTGGGGTAGCTAAGTGCCACTTCTTCACAATCTTTATCTCTGAAAATGTAAATGTCAGGCATTAATTTGCAAGTTCTGAGAATGAGTTTCAGTAGTGTTTTATTATAAGAAAAACTGTCTCCACTTTCATGCTCTATTTGATGCCCCTTCGTGTAAGCTACAACTCAACACTTAAATTTCAACTGAAGAAGGCTTTAATGTTAATAGCCCTGTCTATAATTCTCCACTTCTCCTTATAGGCTTTCCATAGGTCACCTACAGTACAAAGATACCTGTTTCCCAATGCCCTTTTAGTTCAAAGGTACAAAAATCCATCAGAGGAACATCAGGTGATTTCACAGGAATATGCAAAAAGGTATGGTGTAGGTTTCTTCTCGATTTCCTCAAGATATTGGAAGTTAAATCAGTCTTTATTTGGATTTGTACAGCATTAAGCCAGAATGCCTGTGTGGTAAATTGAAATGAGAACTTAAATTTGATAATTTTGACATTTCTAGCGACAAGAAAAATAGTCAACTTTCCTATGATAATTTAATTACAGATCCCTTGAAAAATGTTTCCATTCATTCACAGTACAATTTTTCAAAATTTGTTTTACTACTTCAATATAGTAAATTAAATAGGGTTTGTACCAGTCATTAACATAAGAACTTCTGACGTTTTTTTTGATAACTTTTAAATTTTCAAACTGCTACTGCTGCTACAAATTTTATTTTATTATGAGTTGTGACTTTTCTTAAGTTGCTTCGTAGATCATTTAGGCACTTTAACTTTTTATTTTTTGAGTTATAGTCACTTACCAGGATTTATACTTAAAACTGCCAAACAGTTAATCTGACAGCTATATTTTTCTAACAGTAACTTCTTTGTTTTAAACAGTTGCATGTGAGTCATGCAATGTGTTCCAAGCATAGATAGGAAATTTTAAGCCCCATATCGTTGGTATCGGAAGGTTAAACATGTCTCGACAATCTACTTGGCACAAGTCTCATCCTGTTTATCTAGATTTCTGCACTTTGACCTAAAAACCTCAACATTAGAATATTTAAAAGCAGATAAATAAACGTTAATATCAAATTATTGGAATAGATTCATTGATAATTATCAATGCTACAATATGGGTGCAAATATCACTGTAGCCAAACAACTTTTCCAAGCAGAATGCAATGTCTGCTTTTCATTTTAACATGTATGATGAATTCATTATAAAATTGTGATTACTACTAATAGATAGATGTTGACTCGAAATATCTTCATAATGTCAATGAAACTTAGTACCAAGCTGGAAGGTGAAGGGACTAGTTTGATTGGTACAATGTAATGTACAAGAAGGTAAATATCTATTATTATAAATCACTTCTCTGTACATGTAAATTTCATCTAAAAATTTAAACACTACTCTGACAGTTTATTAATGGAAAAGAAAAAAAATATGTTCTTTTGGACATTTCAATGTACTCTAGTGTTTAGACACAAAACAGGCAAAATGACTCCCAGACACGATTAGTTTCCACAATAAAACAAAGTTTGCAGTCAGTGTCATGGATCAGATGGCAAGAAAATATTTTGTTTGTTCTGGGACACATCGATAGATTTCTCCAATGTTCTTGGCTTAACTATCAGATTATAATGAAGGCATGGACTGTAACAATTACATTATAAATTTGATCATCTCCAATTTCAATTCATGGATAATTTTCAAGGCAATGAGAGAAGTGGGATAAGATGTAGAAATGTTATCCTAGAACTTCCAGAAGAGCTACACACCAAATTTAGGCTAGCTGGAAACCAAACAAGGGGGATGGAGGAGGAGAAGTAGAAGATGAAGAGAAGAAACTCAAAAAGAATAATGGAGACAACAGTGCCAAATGAAGATATGTCAAAACTAGAAAATTCAAATTACAATAAATGCAGAAGATGCATATGTAGACCTTGCACAAAAACAATAAAGAAAATAGTTTGTATTGAATGTAAATAGTGTACTGCAATCATATTGCAGTATTGAATTTTAGTATTTTGTATTTTTGTTAGTCTTATATGAATTTGGAAATAGATTTAGAACACACGAGTACACTTTTAACAATATATCAATAAAGGTTTTCCATAGGCACATTATAGTCTTTTGTTGAGCTACATGTTCATTATTAAATATGTTGTAAAGTAGTAATTTATGACTTCATGGTATTGCAGCAGAGAGATGTTTACGTTGAAACCCAAGCTTTTGGCCCTCTTTGCTTTGTGGCCTTCTTCAGGTACTATTCAGAGTCCATAACAGTACCCTGAAGGAGATCACAGAGCAAAGTTAGCAAAAAGCTTGGGTTTTAATGTAAATATCAGTTAGCTGCAATCCTATGAAGCCATCATAAATAATCATTGCCAAGAATGTTTTAAGTCGTACATGAATCATTAATGTTTCATTTAGTATGGAGTAGTAGTTATTATATTTAATATATATGTAACATCGGCAGTTAAAATGACTGCTTAAGTGAATCTAAATATATGACAGGTTCTGGCAGTTCTAGTGTTACAAGATAAATGTGCCTCATCTAAAGTGACCAGAAATTTCCATCTTTCTTCATGCCAAGTGGTTCTCATATATCTTTCTATTTTTTGTGCATCATTCTGAAATGTAACAAGGCAAAATTTTGCTCCCTAACCTATTGACAATTTTCCAAATTTAAACCTCAAATGAAGATAATATTCATAGTTGTTAAAGAGATCCCTAATAACTCTATGACTTTGTGTGACTGGATAATTGCCAGAGACCAAGTACTTGACTTTCCCCATAAGGTTTGGAGTTTAGCTAGTCAGAGGTTGCAGGTTTGCTTCTTTCTTATTCTTTGGAATTCTATGCCCTTTTTAAACACACAGTTGATTCCATGCTTTGGTACAGTGAAAGTTTGGTTTTTCATGTTTCTATAATAGCAAAAAAACTGCAGTTTGCTTCAGAAAAGTTGTGAAGTCATTCCAAAATGGTTAAGTTTCTCTAGGCATTATTGCAGCTGAACATTTGTGTCATATATATTTGTAGCATTAACTCAGACTGAACAATAACCTTTGCATGTTCACTGCTGTGTTGATATCACATTGCTATTATTCCCACAGACAGCTCTTCATATTAGAAGCAACATTGCATTTAATTTCTTCCCTTTTGACATATTCTCAATTCTAAGCTTGTTAATTGGTCACATGGCTTAAAATTAAATTAAATACTTTTTGGGGTGAAGCTAAAATTGTGTTTGCTAGTGAAGACTAAGGGATCACTAAAGATATAATGCATAATAGTCTCTTAAGGTTAGAGCTCTAAAACTAAAGTTCCATTACATTATTTGCAGCAGCAGATAGGAGAAAGTAAATCAATTGATACTTGTGGAATGGAATGACTGGTTCTAAACAATAAGTTTATCAAAAAAGTGTATTACCACAGTGGTTCTTGACAGTCTCTTTGACCAAAAAATAATATAAGGATACTTAAATGTAAATTGGAACTTGCACAGTGAAGCTAATCATATTAATTGATATCATTGTATGATTCAGTTGAACTACACGCTCTTAAAGCTTCACTTACTTTTCATAAATGTATGGAACTGGTTTCGAGAACATTTAGTTCCCATCTTCAGCCAGGCTAAAGTTCAACTGTTGGATCATTCGTTGAGCTGTGGGAATGTATATTCTGATCTGGTGGTGGTGTGATAAACTTGTAGTTTATGTTTTCATCAAGTTTATCACACCGCCACCAGAGCAGAATATACATTCCCACAGCTCAACGAATGATCCGACAGTTGAACTTTAGCTTGGCTGAAGATGGGAACTAAATGTTCTCGAAACCAGTTCCATACATTTATGAAAAGTAAGTGAAGCTTTAAGAGTGTGTAGTTCAACTGAATCAATCAATGATATCAATTAATATAAGGATAGTTTGAAAAGTTCTTGGAAAGAAGCATAATCAGAGAAATGAGCTTTCAAAACTGCTCCTGTTTTTCAACATAGTAGTAAGTGTGCATGCAGTTTGTCCTGTTAAGTTTCAAAGCCTTCATACCATCATGGAAGTCAGATTCTTTCATGCCTGCAAAATACTCATCAATGGCTGCTTTAGATTTTTTTCAGCTTTAGAAAGAAATGGAAGTCATATTGAGTTAAATTGGATGAATAAGGTGGATAAGACACACTGTTATCTCCTTCCTCCCTCCCTCCCTCCCTCCCTTCCTTTTTTTGCAGTGACACGTATGGGGGATAAACATTGACATTAAAAATTACTTTCTTTTTTGATAAACCTGGCTATACTTACCAAGCAGTCAGTAAACAGCTGAGAATGGGAATGAAGGTTTTTGAAACATGTCATGCTTTAAAATCTTGTAATGTTTGCATCAACATTTGAACACTTTTGATTTTGAAGATATCATTCCTTACTATCAGTAGCTGCTAAAGCCATATTTAGTTATTAGTTGGATTGTTTGGGAAACAAGCTAAACTTTAATATAGATTTAAGTAGCTGGGATTTTCACAGTGAAATGTAGTATAATAAATCCTGCAATTATGTATTCACTTGTTTACACTAAACTCCACTTAATTACATAAAACTAAGACATGTTTCAAAAGTAATCACTCCCATCTTCAGTTGTTGACTGACTTGGTAGGATATATTACCACTCCATTGTCTACAGCTTCGTAAATTCAATTTATTTTAATAATATAATGTAACAAATTATTTATGAGGAGATCATCAAATTTCACTTTGTTCCACTTACTTAGATGTGTCAGTGGAATAGTGCTGATGATGAAGGCAAACATGTGCATGTAAGTGGAACAAAACTAGTGAAAACTTTGCTTTTGTTTTAATTTTAATAGTTGCCCCCATCTTACAGATGTTTTTTCTTTCAATATTTCCTTCATCAAAATATGAAATATGGATTCACCTAAATTCCATATAGCTTCAGTAATTTCAGATTTGTTCTACAATCCTCCAAAATGCTAGCACTTTATCACTAACTTCAATCATTATGGCATATTTTGCCCATACACTATGAATTGTCTTCCAAACTCTCATAATCTCATTTAAACTTTGTTATCCATTTTAAATAGTTAAAAATGATGCAATCCTTAAAGTATTCCTCATTTTGATATGAATTTCTCTTGCTTTCATAATACGCTTCATAAAGAGCCTATATTCTGTATTTTCCATTTTTCAACATGTACACCCCAAGATAAAGGTGATTCACTTCTAGAATTCATGTCGAACATTGTATTGATTAATGTAGGTGTCACTTGGTAAAGTGAGATTCAAGGTATTGTGAATTAATTTTTTTTGCAATGTTTCTAGTGGATGTCACATGCCTCTCTCTCTCTCTCACGCACGCACACACACACACACGACAATCATGTAAATAAGACATTGTAATGAGTATGTGATGTTACTCAATGTCTTGGGGCATGCTAATGTATTTAATAAACACACACATGCACTATTACTCCTTAAAACTTATATATCATACTACAGCTGATTATCCAAATGATTAACAAGGAGAATTTGCAGTGCCAAAGAGGATATACTCAGGATTCAATTTTCAGATTTTGTTGTTGTTATGATAAGGTGTACATACTTATACTGCAAAAGTTACAATAAGTCTTATGAATCTTCTCTGGGAACTTTTCAAATTACTCTTATAATTTCTGTCTTATTTTTTGTTATGTTGTATTGTGTTAATATTCCCTTTGCAGTTTTGAAAATATTGAAGCATTTTGACATACATTCATCATAAAAGTTTGAGTATATATATTAAATTGATATTGTTTAATTAAAATATTAATTGGAACTTGCATAGTGAAGCCAATCATATAATTGATATTATTATAAGATTTTGTTGAACTATGATTTTGAGAACATTTTGTTCTCATCATCAGCTGGATAAAATTCAACTGTTGGATAATTCGTTAAGCTGTGGGAATATGTACTCTGCTCTGGTGGTGATGTGATAAACTTGTAGTTTATGTACTCATATAAATTTGCATAAACTAAGCCTATTTTTCTTTCAAAGGAAAATTTTATAAACAACAAGCAGGACTTCCTATGGGCAGCCCCTTATCTCCATTTCTAGCCTACCTCTTCATGAGCAGATTTGAAACACAATCAACTCAGCTTTTTCATACATATTTAAGGTATGGTACAGATATGTCTTCATATATACAAATATGAAGATATATTTGCCATAGTTAACAAAAAACCCATTGATTATGCCTTACAACTTTTGAATATACAGGATAGAAACATATCCTGTAGTTGCCTTCTGTAAGATCGGGACAACAAGGTCGAGAATGGAGTGGATGTCGCTCCGAAACTGGTCCCGTCGTTTTCAAAAAATAGTGTGAAGCATAAGAGTGTTTAGATGACCAGTAGTTGATTATATACATAGAAACATATCGTTTACATACGAAACAGAAACAGATAATATGTTGCCATTCATGTATATTAAAATAATGAAACATCAAGGAAATCTAGAATTTGGAATATACAGATAGAATACACATGCAGATAATCACATCAAAGCTGACAGTTTTAACCCCATAGCGCACAAACATGCACTTATCAACAGTTTACCACACCTGCTAGTTAACCTGCAAATTAGCAAAGAAGAATATTTTAATGAAACAAACAAATAGAAGAAACAGCAGTCAAAAATGGTTTTAAAAAGAATTAGTACACAAAAAGGTGCAGAAATTCAAGAGACAAAAACATATCAAAGAAACCACAAAACTTTCAACAAGAAAAGATAAGCTCATTTTTAAAAATTCACTTATCATCCCTGGGCTACAAAAAAATTTCAGAATATTCCTACAGATTTTAATATCAGATTGGCACTAGTTAAGAGATTAATGTTAAAAACCTACTGATAGACAATGTTAATGACAGTATTCTACAAGAGAAAAAGGGTATTTAGAAAATAAATTGCGCAGAATGTGAAAAAATCTACATTGGAAAAACAAAGAGAAACATGGGCACACAATTGAAGGAACATAAAGTACAAGCAAATAAAGAAATCAGCAGTAGCATATCATTTTTGGACAGAAAATCATGATGTAGTGAATAAAGCAAAGTTATTAAAATCAGTACAAGGAGCTACAGAACTAGCAACTTGGGAGAAAATCTACATCTACAAAGACAGTCTAATGAACTTCAACACTGCTGGGGATGAAAACATAAACTACGAGTTTATCACACTGCCACCAAAGCAGAATACACATTCCCACAGCTTAACGAATTATCCAACAGTTGAATTTAGCCTAGCCATTGATGAGAACAAAATGTTTTCGAAACCGGTTCTGTATATTATGACAAGTAAGTCAAGCATTAAGAGTGTGTAGTTCAACTAAATCATACAATAATATCAATGATATTGTTTAGTTATCAAAAGAGGTGCATTTGCTCTAACAGTAAACATATGGTTGTAAATAAATATAAGTATACTGTTATACTGTTAACAGAATTATGTTAGCCCCAAAGAACAAATATAATATAAAAAATTTAGTACATTGCACAATGAAAGATACCATCCCTACAGAGCAAAAATCAGGAATATATGAGATTAAATGTGCAGATTGTTAGCAGAGCTACATTGGGAAAACAAAAAGAAATTTAGAAATTCGAAGAAAAGAACACTTTAGGAACATTAGATTGAAACAGATAGACAAATCAGCAATAGCAGCTCATTTTTGGAACAAATATCATGAAATAAAACCAGAAATTAAATTACTGAAACAACTTCAAAACCCAAAAAAACTATCAACATGGGAGAGAATTTTCATTTTAATAAATAAGAAGAACTTAATGAATTTTGATTTTCTGCCACTGGATGAACTCAGCAAGTTTCTACTAGAACCACAAGATACCACCACAGGAGCGAACAGACGTCCATCCCCTGTTTTGAACAATGGCATTCAGTCAACAGTTTATAGAAACCTTATAGACATTATATCAAACATAATTGCATGTTCAAAGACTATTGGAAGGAGCAGGCACACAGCTCCTTCAGCAACATTGCCAAATTTTTTTAATGATGAAATAAATTGTTCTTTCAAAGTTGCAAGAAGCAACCACAAAAAAAGAAAAACAATATTCTTATGTTTCTGGGTTATGCTATATAATGTCTGTCTGTCTTTCCTTCCTTACCTCTTTTTTTGTTCCCGTAACTGAATTCTCCCGTTTGTCAGAGAGCCATATAAATCATTGCTCACTTGCAATGCACTTTATTTTTCATTTTTTTCCCCCCCCCTTTTTTTTAAGTACTGAGTTTTCTCCCTTCTGTCAGAGAGGCAAAATAAATAATTGCTTCTCCACTATATAAAATATTTTAAAATGTAAAAAAAACATTTCTTTGCTTCACTTCCAATGAACAAGAAATTACTCTGAGTTAAAAACATTTATAATGTTGAATCAATGATAAAACACTCTTAACGTTTCACTCTCAAAATTAAAAAATTCAGGACATGTTTTGTGAGACCTTTGCTCACATTGCCAACTGTTAAACAACTAAAGTGTTAACTCAATTAAATGTACTTACGAATTCATAGAAAGGATACTCACACAGAAAATTACATAAAAAATTACAGTTTTAACCCCATTCCACATAAATATGCAGTGTTTTATAGTTTAGCACACAGATTAGTTAACATCCCACTCACAGAAACAGGGCACAAATTGGAATACCAACAAATCATAAAGATAGCAGAAACTAATGGATACAACAAAGACACAGTAATAAATCATCAATAAAACCAAAAAAACAACAAGAGATGTTTCCATACTTATAAGTGCAAAAGAAAGGTACAAATTCAAAAGTTTCACATACTATCCAATTTACCACAATAAGTTCAAAAAGATATTTAAAAAACAAGGAATTATGTTAGCCCCAAAGAATTATTTTAATATAAAGAACTTATTAGGTTGCAGAGTAAAGGACTTCATGCCAACAGAACAAAAGTCAGGTATTTACGAAATAAAATGTGCAAAGTGAGATAAAAAATACATTGGAAAAACGAAGAGAAATTTGGAAATCCAGAAAAAAGAACACTTTAGAAATATTCGCTTAAAACAAATTGATAAATCAGCAATAGCAGTGCACTTTTGGAATAAAAATCATGAAATTAAACCAGAGATAAAACTACTGAAACAACTTCATAACGCAATAGAACTTTCCACTTGGGAAAATATTTTCATTACAAAAAATAAGGATAATTTGATGAATTTCGATTTCCCTCCAATGGATGAACTCAGCAAATTCCTAATAGAACCAACAGATGCTGCCACGAGAACATCAAGAGACCCAACCACCACGCATAACAACAGTTTATCTGAAGATGGGAGGGATCACTCCCGAAACATATGTCCTGATTTTTATGTAAGTGAATGGAGTTAGTGTGAAAAAAAAACTGTATTACATTGTTTATAAACTAAAGTGTTAATTAACAGTTTAATTGTTTGGGTGTTGTTTAACAGTGGACAATGTAAGCAAAGGTCTCAGGAAACATGTCCTGAATTTTTTAATATTGAGAGTGAAACGTTATGAGTGTTTTATTATTGTATCAACATTTTAAATGTTTTTAACTCAGAGTACTTCATTGTTCATTGGAAGTGAAGCCACAGAAATGTTTTAGCATTTTAAAATATTTTATCTACTGGAGATTTTATACTCGTTTTCACTGTGGAGTCCTGAATATTTTAAAATTGGGGGGGGGGGATTCTTACTTGAAGTGCACTTTATTTTTCATTCTGGTACATTTAAATAAACAGAGAAATATATAACTACAGAGCAATATATAATAACAGAGCAATAAAAATAGAAAATGTAATTATACACATACAAGATACTTTTGTTTTCAGGTGAAGTAAGTATCTCACAAGAGAATGTTCAGGACCTAATGGTAGCAGCTGACATGCTAGAGCTCAAAGAAGTGGTTGTTGGCTGTACAGAATTTCTGAAACAAGAGCTGCATGCAACTAATGCCATAGGCATCTATAGGTATGTTTTGCAACAATCAAACAGCTTCTTTTTAGTTGTGTTGGTCGGCTTCAAATCTGCTATAAGAATGAAATTATATCTTAAAATTGAGATAAAATTCTTCTAATTCTCTTAAGTGATAAGTGATATGTTTAAAAATTTTTATAGGTTTGCAGAGGGCCATAACTGTGAAGAACTTGCTAATATGGCAGTGGAATTCATTCAGCTTCACTTCCCAAAGATCTGCAATGAAGAAGAGTTCTTTGAGCTTCCGAAAGACTTACTTACCAAATTTCTGTCTAGTGAGCATTTGCGAGTTGATACAGAATTCCAGGTAATATAAATAAAAATTAAAAATTTTAACTGTCAGATACTCAAAACTGTACTTTAATTTATATTGCTGATATTGGCATTCTGTGATAATAATTTTAGTCAGACTGAAGATAAATGCTTTTTGTTGTATTTTTTTGTACTTCCAGGTTTTTCAAGCTGCAATGCGTTGGATTATGCATGATGTTACTCAGCGAAGGCGCTATGTATTTGAAATACTTTCACATGTGCGTCTTCCATTGCTATCTGTGTGTTTATTAGAACGTGCAATTAATGATTGTGGTGATGGAAGCCTAAAGGTAGCATTGCGGTCTGTACGTAAAGACCTTGTTACAAAGAAAGGGAGTTTAGTCTCTCTTTATGTCCATCCAAGGCTTTGTGCAAAGAAAAATATCTTTGTAATAGGTGGTTCTAAGAGGGAATTAGTTAGTGCTTGGACTCGATCTTCAGAGTGCACATTTGAATCAGTGGAAAGGTTTGATACATTTCGGCGCGAATGGTGCAGAGCCTCTCCGATGGGTATAGGGCGGATTTTACCTGGTGTTGCTACCCTTAATGGAAGAATATTTGTAGTGGGTGGAGAACAGGAATCTCAGATTCTTGCAAATGGGGAGTGTTATGAGCCTCGTGAAGATGTTTGGAGCAAAGTTGCAAGCATGGTGGTACCACGTTGTGAATTTGGACTGTGTGCTCTCTATGGCAATCTATATGCTGTTGGTGGCTGGGTAGGAGAAGATATTGGTGGTTCGATTGAGAAATATGACCCAGCTTTGGATGAATGGAGACTAGAAGGAGATCTTCCAGAGCCTCGATTCAGCATGGGTGTTGTTTCATATGATGGTAAGTTATTGTTTTAGAAGTTTTGGTGTAAGAGCATGAACATATTTCCATTAGGAGCACTTCTATTTTTCATTAAGAAATAAAGGATCAAGATAATTAACTATTAATGCCAATGAATCTTGAGCTAAAGAGATTCCTGAATACAAAAATATATTAATTGTGCCTATTTTAAAAGCCACTGAGCCTTGTGCAACTAATATAAGTAATATTACTTAATAGTTTGTACTCCCCTCATTCCAAAATATGTTATAGAAATGAATACATTGAGAGGGTTATCATGTTAAGGAGGAATGTGTTGATCTATGGTAATTCATATATACATATGAATTAGCAATGACTGAGGCAGTGGCTATGCATATCCAAATGTTATTAGTGTACTGTGGGGCATCAAACCATAGTCTTTAACAGAACTCAATATAAACAGTGGCCACCTGGACCCTACTCAACAAAATTATGGTCTAATACATTACAAGTGTGTATGGACTTGTAACTTGTGTCACATGTGTGGCCAAGGGGTGCATTAATTGGTAATTGGTCCAAATTGGTGAAACAGTAGATTTTATTTGCTTGAATATTTTATATTCTTACATCGCCTAGTCACATCAGAAAGTGCGAACATAGTTATATTTACTACATTAATGTGTTCAGTTGTTAACACTAACTCCACTTACTTTTTTAAAACTTTGGACTAGTTTTGGGAGAGGTTCCTCCCATCAAGTTGACTGTTAACAACTGAACACATTAATGTAGTATATATTACCACTCCATTGTCTACAGCTTCGTAAGTACAATTTTTACTTAATAGTTATAGTTATTTGGTTTACCACTTCCATAGATGACTTAAGAGAATTAACCATGATGCAATCATCTGTTTAGCAACCAGCGGAATTATGCTGGACTTCACATTCTTCTGCTACTCATATAACATATTTTCATTGGTTACTATAATTCAAACTTAGGGCATTGGTATACCATAATTAACAAACATTACAACATAATGTAAATATCCCTGTAGGCAATTGCAAAGCTATATTAGGAGGTATCAGAGCCTCAAGAAGTATCTGTTCGACGCCTATTTCTTCACTCATTACCTGGGCTGCCCTGTGGTCGCCCTGCACCCTCGGCTCTATGAGACACTGTCCCTAAGGTAAAATGGCCTGTTCAGCCCTAATGGCCTAAGTATAGATATTCACTTATTATGTGTTAACATAAGCCTTCAGCACTAGAGGAGATGTAATGTATGCATTTTATAATCAGTGTTGAATAAAAGAAGTAGCAAAGGCAGTAACATTCTTCTTAATCATACCTGTGTGTGCTCTTACTGCTATGCTCCCCTAGCTCACACCATAGGTGGACACTTGTAGTTGTTAGCAAAATTCTGTTCCACAAAGATTTCTTCTATTCTTGTACTTTAGTATTCCATACTTACAAATGTACAAGTGATTTTTTGTTGTTCTGTTCCACAGAAGTATTAGTATTGGTCAGGCACTGGTAATTTGTATAAATTTCTCTACAAGTGTAGGAACATCGGTAACTTCAAATACAAGCACAAAATTTACCTTTTTAAATATTTTGGGTGCCAGTTGACCCAAATGTGCTAAGTATTAGCAAACGTGATGACAATGATGAGTAGGAATATGTATAAAGAAAGAATAAATATTTATGTGTAATGATAAAGATAGATTAAGTGCAAATTGCTGCTTATGGCTGATATTGGTGTTTCCTGTTCCCAGTGCATATTTCAGACCAGCCGTCTTAGTTAACCAGTTTTTAAAGTTCTTGTTACATGCCATGAAAATAAATTCTTTTCATTCTTCTTTTGTATTTTTATGATTCTTGCTACATGCCATGAAAATAATTTCTTTTCATTTTTCATTCTCTTTCAAAATCTCTTTTGGCACAATTTTCCCACTTTTTTGCTTATAAGAATGTGATTGTCAAGCAATATAAACAAATAAATATAAAAGATCAAATGGATTTATAAAATAAATGACTGAGAGCAATTGGAAAACAATTCTGCTGATGAAGAAAATTGATGCTCCTAAAGATTAATCTGAAGTTAATTCTAGTGCATATGGTTGCATTACATTGAAAGTAGCAGCTTGTTGAGAAGCAACATATGACATTGGACTTATAATTGTCCACTCTATTGAGGTAATATTCTTTAGACATGTACACTTTGTTGTCACTCTAGCAACCTTGAACTTCATTCCTTAGTTTCTCTTTCCGTTGCTGCATAGTAAACTTGACTTACCACTGTATTTATACTAGAGAAAAATAGCAGGAAGTGATTTGCTTTTATGGTGTAAAGGTGTATCAGGAGCTGATATTCTAAAAGAAGGCTTTCTGTACAATATGGGGAAAGTGGTTCTTGTGCATACAGAACTGGTTTGGACTTGTTTAGTACACATTAGGAAATAGTGATGAAAATGAATAACTTGACAAAGCAGTGTCATGATGTACACATGCAAAAAGTAATATTGCCAACCTGAATAGGGTTACAGCAATAGTACAGGTAATTATCAATTCATCAAATCAAATTAAATGTGAAATATGATACAAAACCTGTTTAAATTTAATATGACAAGTTTTTCTATTTGCATTGAGTATAGTGTAAACAATGTATTTGCAATGGGTGAATATGAGGTATATTTCATTTATAGAGAATTACACAGTATTCAAATGAATTCATTTAATGAATAATAACATCTTTTTTGTGGAATATACTTCAATTGAGTCTCAAATTTATTTTTTGGTAATGTATTCTGTATAATGTAATAGATACTGCATTATACACTTTTCTTTCAAAGTGCATAAATTGCTTTGAGAAGCTAATTAGCTTCTGTCTTATATAAGATCAGATCTTGCTGTCTGTTATGTGTGGATATGTCTTTATGAATTGCATAGTCTAGTCTATGAAGTAAATATTTTTATTAATGGATATCATTGTATGATTAGCTTTACTGTGCAAGTTCCAATTTACATTTTAATTAGATATTTTTAGTTTATATACAGTGATGGAAGAAGCAAAATTCTATATTTTCTATTAAAATATTCCTTACATTGATTGTTATATGGCTTGTTAAACAATATTCATCATTCCTGGAGATCTGGTGATAACTGAACTTGCCTCGTAGACCCAAGGTTATGGTTCAAATCTGTCTAGTGCTGATGGCTTTTTACCAATTAACCAACACACTGAGACTTTAATCTATACAATCATTATATTAAATAGGTTTTTTCACACAAGCCATATACTAGGCAAAGATTTGGAGTTTATCAGATAGGAAAAATTCAAGGTCCAGCCAGAATTGCATGCATGGCTTACCATGCTGAGGATCTTTCAACTTAGCTACCATGTTCTGAATGACCATAGCTGTGAATCTCAAGTCAATTTCATATCTGACTCTGATTTCCAATCTTAGCCTAACACATGTTTGTTCTAAATTATAAATTAGCATTCATTACATTCCTTAAAGTACAAACCGTCTTTTGTTAGTGGAATACTTTTACGAACTATAGAGTCACTTTTCTTATTTTGGTACTAATCACTTAACGCATAATCAAATGTAGTTGTAGACATTCTTGTAAAATCATAGAATTTGTTATCACCACTTAATAAATTTTACAAAGTATTTTTTTTACTTTGTTTTTCTTTTGTTGGATGCACCAGCAATGCTTATCTTGATCTTTGGCACAAGCCATTTCTATCCATTGTCATAATACTACCATTGTAAAATGTTTTTAAGTAAAATGCTTTTTGATAAAACAAAATGTTTTTGGTTTTGGTGAAAACAATTCTGCTTTAAGTAAAATATTTTCTGCTTAAAGTAGTTTTGTTAGATAAATGTGCGCTCGGCCTTAATCAGTGCTAATTTGTTACATAGCTAATTTCCCTGATAATAGTTTTGCAATTTAGCTATTTTTAAATGTGCTGACAAGAAAGTGAGAGGATAAAGAAATAAATTTCTGTAATGATTGATGAGGTTAAATAAATAATTATGGCAGCAATATTCTTTTTGTACTTAAAAAAACAGTATAATTTTCTCTTTTTGAATTAATTATGGTGTATTGTGCATATAAATAATTTCATTCTGTGGCTCAGGCAGGGGTCTTATTGATTATAATTTCATTTTCAGATTTTTTGTAGCAAATCTTCAGAATAGATATTGTATACAGCTGATTTAGACCCTTGATTGATATGTAGATAAATGCATCTACAAGCTCTTACTTTTAAGTTTAGAAGTTCTATTTCTATTCCTTGTTTCTTTTATTAATAATTAAATATTTAGACCTCATTTTTCTCCAGGAAAAAATGCTATGTATTTCATTTACCATTAGGGAACTACAAGCTAAAAAATATATTCACGTACAAATTAAATGTTTCAACAATTAATGTTTTATTTTCTGTTTGCTAGGTTTAATATACATTGTGGGTGGATGCACACATAGTAGGCGCCACCTACAGGATTTGCTCAGCTTTAATCCTATTACTGGAGAATGGTCATCACTACCACCAATGAGGATTCCTCGCAGTCAGATGGGTGTTACTGTGTTAGATGGATATCTGTATGTAGTTGGAGGCACTAATAGGCACCATGAGGTGTTACAATCAGTTGAACGTTATTCTTTCGAAGAGGTGGGTAATCATGACTGCTTTGTTGTTCTATTTTTTATTTGCCCATTTTTCCATTTGCCTCTCTTATTTATTATGCTTTTGCTGAAAGTGACTTTGAAACAATCTATTTTTCTAAATGAACTTCATATGCTTACTTAAATTTTCAGGTTCTTTACATTTTTTTATGTAAAATATCCTCTTATGTCTAAGAAGTTGCAACATCTAGGAATGAAATAAACTTGATAATATATTTGCTATTAAACGGCATGCTTGGAACAAAAAAAAAGGAAGAATAGTTCCAAAAGATATTTTATACTGCGAATATCAGTTCTTTTTGTTCTTTAATTCCTTAGTAGAGAGAAATTCTTAAACTCTGTTGCCTGTATTTGCCAGGTATGCTTACACATTATGAGGAGTGAAATAAATTATGATATTGTTAATGGGCTCAAATTCTGTAAACATCTAAAGTCACTTGACTTTTTCATAGTGAATGAAAGTTCTGTAAAAATGCTGTCATGCAACATCCTAATCGGAAATCAAATCTGACAAAACCGATCTCAATAATGGATGAGTATGTGCAACTTAAAATGTATTTTAGTTCAGCACTATCTTGAAAAAATTCTTATTTGATATTTTGGAATTAAGTGCAAAACACTTAAAACTGACATGGGTCTAAGAAGTTCATATTTTCATATAGGTTATTTGGACTGTTACACTTACAGTTTCAGAAACCTTATCTTTATAAGCTGATGTCAGAAGCCGTCCTGGAAGAGTTGTGCAAAAATGGTTAAATTGGTGATTTCAGAAAGGAATTTTAAAGGGAAGTGAGAATATGACTGGAAGATATCAGGCAAATTTTGTTCTCCCAGCTCAGGGAGAAAAGTTGATTAACATGGTATAAGGATATTAAAAATGGGCCAGGAAAAGTATACCATAATTTCTATGAAGAATGAAAGGGAAGGAATAGCTTGGTTTAGATTAGGTGTTTGGAAATTAAGGGGTTTGAGGTTGAACGTTATTCCAGGGGTCTGCCCTATCTGTGGGGAGAAGGAAGATGAGATAATATTATTTTTCAGTGCAAAGGAATGAATGAGTGGAAGATAAGGGGGGAAGAAGGGAAAACAAAAAAACAGACATCAGCACTGAAAAGCTACAGAAATGAACATATGTTATAATACATTTACATTCATTCCATCTGTGGACACGCCAAAAATTTTAAAATATGTTTAGAGATAAGAATATTTTTTTGGCCTCAGTAAATAAATACAGCCCAAAATCCAAAACATTGGATAATCTAAAGACTGCACTTCCTCCCTATTAAGCAACTCTTTTTTTGATAATTAACCTCCATGATTTTTTTTTTTTTTTTAATTTATTTAGTTATGGACGCTCTTTAACATCTCAGGTCATCAGCGTCCCATTCAACTCAAGGCATGAAATGGCCAACAAATTTTGCTCAGAGGCCTCTCTTTCAGGCTTGAGGTTCTTATTTGTGCTGTACCGCCACGGGTGGCCGAGGTCGTTAAGTCTCGGACTCGTGAGCGGGAGGTCTGGGTTCGAATACCGCCAGGACCGTCCTTCCTGACTGAGGTTTTGTCCAGGTTTTCCTCAGTCTTCATAAATGGCAAATGCCGGGTAGGTACCCTAAACTTAGGCCTGGAACGATTTCTTCCATAAAATCCTTTCCCAATATATCATTTCATCTCGTGTATCATCAGTGTCCATCGGCTGTGGTGCCTCTGTAGCCTCTCTGTGGCGTTAAACACTATTCATTCATTATTTGTGCTGTAAATGTACGACATGGGACCCAAGGCTTTACTTCCATTCTGAAGGAAACCATACTTAGGATTTTTACGCCCGAAAAAATCCATCGGCCCTGGCTGGGTTTGAACCCGTGATCTTGGGTTTAGGAGGCATGTATGGTAACCACTACACCACCAGGACCGACTTAACCTCCATGACCTGCCCCCCTCAGCAAGCAATAAGGCATTTATAAAATCAACTGTAAAGGCTACTTTAAAAAATATACCAGTAAAAATAAAAAAATAAAAAACCAAAAACAAATAATAAAAAAATAAAAATAACAAAACAAAAAAAATTATGTTATGAGGAATACCAAATACAAACACACTAAGAAATTGGCAATAGCAAACCATCTTTAGTCCAGAAATCATGAATTCCAAAATATTGTCAAGGAAAATGTTAGAAGAGTTTGAGATGAAAAAAGGAGTGAAGTAGGGAGACATTCTTAGTCCTCTGTTATTTAACATCTTTATAAATCAAATAAAATACATAAAAGGAACAGCCAGAATGAAAGTAGGGAATTGGGGATTGAGACCAGTAAATGTACAAATGTTAATCTACACAGATGATATAGTACTACTGGTTGAAAATGAAGAAAAATTACAAAAATCAGTAATAGAATGGGCAAGTACTAAATGGAGGAAAGGGGGATGAAAGTGAATATAAAAAAAGAGTAATATAATGGTGATAAGTAAAGAAGGAAAAGAAAAAATTAAAATAGTATGGAAGGAAGAGTTATTGAAGAATGTGGTAAGTTTTGAATATTTTTGAGTATTAGTTACAAATGATGGAAAAATAGATCAGGAAGTTAATAATAGAGTAAAGAAAGCAACAAATATATATTATCAAATATATGAAACAATAGTAGGCAAAAAGGGTTGAAAACAAAAATTAGAGCATACAATATACAAAGCAATTTCACTGTATGGAGTTAAGGCTGGATCATTCTAGCAGAATGGAAGCAGCTCATATAAAATATTTAAGATGCCTGGAAAGACTAGAAGAGACCACGTAAGAAATTTGTAGAATAATAAGGGAGAGTTTAAATCAGGAATAATAATTAGTACATGAAAAGAATGCAGCTGAGATGGTTTGTGCTGTAGTGCGAATGAAGAAGATAGATTGCCGAGGAGAGTACATGAAGAAAGCCCAGGAGGAAATAGGGAAAAATCAAGATTAGAATGGAAACAATACATGGAGATATTGGCACTCGATCATGAGAAGTCAATAAGAGAACTGTGTGTAATGGCAGAAGATAGAGGAGAGTTTAAAAGAAACCTGATGCCTAAGGGTATAAGGGATAGAGAAAAAAGAAGAATAACAAAGACCTCACCTCCAAAATCACCAGATCTAGGAGGGACATCTAAATAATATGTGGGAAAACTGACAATGAACTCATGTTGATTAGGTGAAGGAAAAAGTCTTTTAAAATGTCCAAGTAAGTTAGTGAAATTTAAATGATTCTCTATTAAAATTGCTTAATTATTTTGACATTTCATTGTCAAAATTCCCTTCATTTAGATCTATAAATTTGCAGTGTTGAGGTAAATTTGCAGTTAAACTGTATTTTCTTTTTCCTGCAACTATTAATGCATATTTCTATTAAGGGCATTTTATGTCTCAGCTTTGTTTAGTTCTTGAGATTTGTAGCTTGCTTTATCCTTTATGCTATAAGAGTTGGGTGGAATATTGTGAAAAAATGTTCCTTGAACCTTGAACCATTTCATAGTGGTAATCCTTGGCAGATTTTTTAATGAAAAGTGAATTATGAATATTTTAATGAAAATTTCTCTGCAAAATGGTATGAACCAAAATGATATGAGGGTTACCTTATAAGTGTTTACAAAACTAGGAAAAAAAATCATTTTTTGGAACAAACTGTATTATTGCTTTTCAAAATATTTGCTATTAAAATTTATACACTTTTGCATGCTTTCAAACCAATTCTCAAAACTTTTTTTCCCACTCTGAAGTTGGTATCTTAAAAAAATGTTAATTTAAAGGCTTCATGAGGTGATGAAAATTGTTATCCACGCATTTTTTGTTTGACATTCTGGAACAAAAAGGAGTTGTTAGGCAATAAATCAAGTGAAAATGGCCAATGAGACATTAATGTGATTAACTTGAAATGTTAATTAAATCAGTGTTTTACTCTTTCAAATGATCAACGTTGGACTTGCTGTGTGAGAGCTGGCATTGTCATGATGTGACGTTTTCAATTTTTTTCTTGATTTTGTTGATGGCAAACAAATTTTTGCATACTATTCAGCATTAACTGTTCTTCAATCCTCTAAATGAATGGTTGTGACATATCCGGTGCAACTAAAGAAACAATTTATCATTTTCTTGGAAGTGCTTCATGAACGAATAACTTTTGTGGGATTCAGTTAATCTTGGAACACCCAAATAATGGATTGTTGCTTAGTTACCGGTTCATATAAATATATCCAAGTTTTGTTACCTGTTACAATGTTGTATATGGATTTTGCAGTTTCTCAGTCGAATTTTTGAGCATTTTATTACACCAATTGACACAAGCATTTTTTTGAGCTGCGGTCAAATTATGTGGAATCCTTTGGGAACAGATCTCATTCACAGCTAAATGTTAATGCATAATCGAATGTACTGCACTCTTCAATATGTTTCAGAATGTCTCCTTCTCACTGTTAGTCACATGCTGATCTACTGCAATCATGTTGGCACATCGTTGATATTTTTTGGAATGACAACTGATTTTGGTTGACCTTCATGAAATTCATCACTGACAGATGCATAGCCATGATGTAATTCTGCAAATCAATTGTAAACAGTCTTTTCTGATCGTGCTTCATTACCAAAAGTTGAACAAAGATTCTATGCATTGCTGTTAATTTAGGCCTTTATTAAAATCATAAAAAAAATCATCCAACGAAAACCTTTATGTGAAATTTCAATTCTTTTTGCAAAATTGCTTTGTTTAAATACTTACTGTAAACAAACTACTCTGTCAATTCCTAAACTGCAGCTGTTTTCATAATAGCAAATGTCAATTGTTGCAAAAATAATAATGACATATCTCAATAGCACCACCTATTTGTTGTAAAAACTTACTAGGTAATCCTCATATGAGACTTCTGTCTGATTGATGTTAAGAACTTCTCTGTATCATCCTCAGTAATCACATTTTGTCTTGTGTAAGATTAAAATTAACCTAAATTTCATCTAGTAATACTGTGGGCCTTTTGTTTTCCACATATCTTTCATTTTATTCATTTCTCTTCATTGCAATGTCAGTGTGCTAAAATATATTTCTCAATTTATTTTTTTTTATAATAGAATCCTTTGCCATATTTTCCATAGATACCAGCAGCTTTTTAGATTAAGTTTCTTAACAGTTAGCAGGAAGGTAATTTAAATTGGAAATAATCCTTTTCTCATAGATATATAATAGAATCCCTGCAAAGACGTATGAGGAAAATGGTAAATTTCTTTCCAACCATCCTTCCTTCCAATATCATCTGAATGCCTTTGATTGTTTATTCTCATACATTTGAAATAAAAATTATAGTACCAACTTATTTTTATTCTCATGTTTACTGTTGAAATTCATGTGGATAAGACACACTAGTTCTTTTCATATCTGAATATAACAGTTTAATCCTTCCTCCAAATACACTACAAATATAAACAAAACAAAAATAACATTAATGTTAGCTAATCCACATCACTTTAACTTTAAATTTCTTTATGTAATTGCTAGCCTTAGGTCTTCTTCCTCAGTTGTCATAATATATCACATATGAGCGCCTTGCAGTAAAGAGAATAGATAGTTCCCTATTTGTCTAATTTATTATTCTAACCAACAGGTACATCTAAATCAGATTTAATTCAGCCTAGAGAGGAAAGAGAGTTTGCAAAATCTCAGTCGCCCATAAGGAGCAAAATCTGAAAGGTTTTTGAACTACTTATTGTGGTAGTGTAATGATGATATTTGTCCACTTTCCATTAGAGTAGAAAAGTTAAACTTTTCAACATGCAGGGTTTATTAACTCAAAGAATATGCTATAATATGTGATTAGTTCTGTTTTCAACTGAAATTAGACCACCACAGGTGGCCGAGGTCGTTAAGGCACGGACTCGTGAGCGGGAGGTCTGCGGTTCGAATCCCACCAGACCGTTCTCCCTGACTGGGGTTTTTTTCAGGTTTTCCTCAGTCTTCATAACTGGCAAATGCCAGGGAGGTACCTAAACTTAGGCCTGGAACGCTTCCTTCCTTAAAAAAAAAATATCCTTTCCCAATTTATCATTTCATCTCATGTATCACCAGTGTCCACCGCCTGTGGTGCCTCAGTAGTGAAAACGGGCGTTAAACACTACTCAAAAAAAAAAAAAAAAAAAACTGAAATTAAAAAGTCTGCAAATAACTGTTTTAAAACTGAGCTAATATTTTTGAACTAATAATTTGCAATGTTCTTCTACTTAAATGACACATGAGATTGAATCAGCTTCAAAATCATTAAATTAGAAATTGTAATTTTACTTCTTTGTCTGCATGTAAAAACAGGACATTTTGAACATATGCTAAAAATGTATTTATTTCAAAGAGAATATGGAGAGCAGGCACTAAGATGAAAAAAGCAAAAAAAGAAGATAATTGGCAGCATGTGAAATAGAGAAAAATATGCATGCTAGCAGGAAGAGATAAATAGGTGTTTGGGTAATGGAAGGATGAAGTTGAATATGCAGGATTCTAATTACTCAATATTTTAGAATGCTAGGTTAAAAATGCTCTTTATTTCTTGATGGGAATGAGAAAATAATTGGTAAGTTTCTTGTTAATAAGGATTACTGAACTCTTTTACAGATAACTGCTGTAAGATAGTTCTGTCAGCCCCAGCATATGTAGTTTACTGCTGAAAGATACTTGCTGTTGCCAGGGAAACTATGATGATAGATATGAGTGTTCTGCCTGATCCTCATTTTTACTTGCTTATTTGAAAGTTCCTTCTGAAACAATGTGATTCCAGAAATGTTAATTGGAATTTGCACAGTGAAGCTAACTATATAATTATGATCATTGTAGATTGAATTGAACTACACACTCCTATGGGCTCACTTACTTGTTTAAATTTGGTAAATTTTTCACATACTGTTGTCTGCATTATCACTCAATTTTATCCATGTCTTTTGTTCCTTATGGCCTCTTATTAACTTGAAATGCTAATTGGAGCTTGTATAGTGAAGTTAATCAAATAATTAAGATCATTATATGATTCAGTCAAACCACACACTCTTCTAGGCCCCACTTACTTGTTTAAATTTAGTACATGTTTCACGGACCTTTTTCTGTTGATGGATGCCTGAGAATGAGGACAAAGGTCAGTGAAACATGTACTAAATTTAAACAAGTAAGTGGAGCTTATAAGAGTGTCTAGTTTGACTCATTCATACAGTGTTCTTAATTAATTTGATTCTAATTTGTTGTTTGTATCTGTATAATCAAGAATAAAGATTAATAGTATTTAATGCTTTGTGATCCCCTGGGAAGGCCTCACAGACCCCTGGAGGTCCATAAACCACAGTTTGAGAACCATGCTCTTAACTATTTACCACTCCTCCCCCCATTTAGTTGTGATAAATAGATTAGCTGGATTGCTAACTCTATGGTACTTAAGTTTATGAAGAATTTGTATGTTGTAATTTGGGTTATGTAAAGTCTAAATTTCTTAGTGTAATATCTGTTGGTATTATAAATGCATTTACTATTTTGGTGATGTTGCAGAACAAATGGAGTCAAGTTCCGTCCATGAAGGTGGGTCGTGCCAGCCCAGCAGTTGCAGCCGCAGATGGTCTGCTTTATGTTATAGGTGGTGACCAGACTCATGAAGTTAACTTCTATAGGGCACAAATTACTATCACATCTGTTGAGTGTTATGATCCTCTAGCAGACACGTGGCACGATTGCCCACCACTTCCGGAGAGCCGCAGTGAAGCTGGTGCTGTAGTTGTATGATCTTCTTTTGCAAGGTATAGGTTTACTTTCGAGTCAATTTTATCTGATCACTCCTCTCTCTTATTACCTAAATCTATCTCTGCCTCTCATGCCTTTTACATTCCTCTTTTAATTTTCATTCTTAAAGTTTCTTTGTTGCTTCTCATGGCCTCTTTATAGCAAATTTAATATCTTTTGAACTGCTCAAAGTACACAAGTAAATGAATGCTTTATTTCTATGTATTGTATTTACATTAACTTTAAAATTGGTACAACTGTTCTTAGAGTGTTTGTTACTCTAGGATCTTATACAATTAACACCTTGGTTGTATATGTAATAGATCCTACTTTCCTTTAACCATACATTTTTTATACTCATTCCACTATTTCTTCAGTTCCTACATTATCTCCATAGATATATTTTTCTTTTACTTTAATCACTTTCATCCACCATTCTCTCTTACTTTCCCTATATAATGACCAAATTTTCTCAAAAACTTTGTATTATCAATTCCAACATTTTTTATTATCAAAATTTCTATCTGTAATTGTCCCTTATCTTAATCCACATTTCTTTTCGCCACATATTGAACACTCTTCCTTTTTCACTCTTACTCCACTTAACCTACACCTGCTCTGCCCCAAGCAAATCACTCCCTTCCCCTTTTGTTACAAACATGTACATATTTTTTCTGCCACCATTCTTTCTTAAATTTCTTGTAATATTTCAAGGTATTCTTATCTTGTAACATACTCCATATTTCTTGCTTTTCAGTATCATCTATCCTTTGTTTCACTATATTCCATAACCTTTGTCTATTGATTATCTGCTATTCAGCCAAATCCTCCATTTCAATCTCTTGGACTGTTCTCTTTATTTGAGCTAACCAACTTCTTTCCCTTGTACTTTCTCGTGTCTATAAACAATTTTTAACTATTCTTCTTCCCTAGATTTTATTTTATACCAATATTTCAATAAGTATTTAAGTATATTTGCTTTGTTTTATTCTGAAGACAAAAATGATCATGGATCTTTGCTTACAGTTAACATTGTATCTTTCCTAGGGGAAAATACATCACAGCCTTGGAAAACAGGAAACTCCAATGAAGAGGAATATATGGTGATGCTAATCAAAAGCATAAATTATTCAATTAAAGCAGCAGTTGAAAATTAATTTATTTCCTTAATTATATTTGAAATATTATGAAGCAAAAAATATAAGTGCGATATCTTCTTAATCTGGTTTTCAAAACTTGGCCTGATAATAGCAGTTTTCCTGAGGCTTTTAGGTGATTAGATCACTGTGGTATTTTATTTTAACATCTGCTTTTTTTAAAAGATTTGGAAAGCATCCAAAGCTTTTTATAGCTTTTGCAGTAACTGTGAATAGCTCACACATTTTCTGCTTAGCATAAATGCTTAATTTTGCTCTAAATTAATAAGTAAATTTACAATCAAGCAGGAGGATGATTAGCTGAATTAAAGACTATAGAATTAGATTAAGAATTTGTCCAATTGTATTTGTAAACTGTCTTTTGCAAAATCACTATACTGAATAAAATTAAGAATTTTGTGATGAAATATGCACAAAAACTAGGCAAACAAATGCAAATATGCACTGAAAAGCGGTATAAATTGTTTTGGAATAATAACAGTATGAGTCAAAATGATTTTAGCAGTTTCAAAAATTCACTGTCAAACTTTTGTGTAACATACTTGTATACAGCACTGCAGAAGTTATTTTTCATATATCATAAATGTTCGTTGTAAGTACCACTCATCACATGATAAGGATGCTTGGTAATCAAGCTCCTCCCAAATGTGCAGTAACATGGATCTGTCAGTGCTTGAGTGGATGCATGTTTTCAAGTCATCCAGGTCAGGTGATAAAGAGGTTCATGCATCTTATCTTTAATGTAGTTTTATAAGAAAAAGTCACAGG
Organism: Metallyticus violacea; assembly: GCA_030762175.1. Taxonomy (NCBI): domain Eukaryota; kingdom Metazoa; phylum Arthropoda; class Insecta; order Mantodea; family Metallyticidae; genus Metallyticus; species Metallyticus violacea. Next base: position 44,254,877 of record CM060840.1, on the reverse strand, counting down.
AGGTGAAGTTTGGTGCACAAGGTGGCTGTTTTATCAATTTGTTGATCACCAGAACCCACACAGTTGATTCAGTGCTGCGGTAGTTGTGTATGTCCTGGAATTCTACGGTTTGAAAATTGGGTGGTGCCTCATCCTCCTGTAAAATTAATCTACAGTTGCTTGTCTCCAGGTGTGGCATCAGCTATTCAGTCGATATTTTGAGATAAATTATTCCCATGACATTGCTTTAACAAAGAAAAATGGCACAGAAAATATGTACTTTTTGTGAGTCCTGCACATCTTCTACATGAACATTAGGGTTCTCAGTTCCACAAATCCTAGTATTGTATCAATTGATTTTTGCCACTTGTATGGAAGGTGGCCTCATCACTGAATAATAAGGCTGTTACAAAGTTATCACCTTCCAAATGCTGTTGCATTTCATGATAGGAAGCCTCATGACAAAGGTGGTAATTTTGCAGCTACTGATGATGTGGATGCATTTGTAAGCACTGATGTAACACACATCACACATTCTTCTTAGGAATGCCAAGTTGTAGACTTCCTTTGTACCTGGACTTCCTAGGACTGCATTGATACGCTTTCCTAATGTGCTGCACATTGTCTTTAGAGACAGAAAGCCATTATCAATTTGCCCTTACATAGGCACCTTTTTACCTTGGATTGTTTATATCAGTTTCCAGTGGAGTTCTTGGAAGGTGGATGCTCATGAAATCTAGTTCAAAACCCATGCTGAATTATTGTGACCAACCTGGTTGTGTGAAAATTAAAGATACAATATGCCTTCTCTGCTCTTAGGGCAGACATTTTTCTGCAATGTTGCATTGCAGATGACAGCAAAAGTATGTGAACAACAATGTATCGAATGGTATACAATTCAAAACTTGAAAATATGCTACTTTCATTTATAGATTTAATTTAATTTTATTGTATCTGCCATGCAGATGTTTCCAGAAATTCCTGAAATCATTTTCATCCTATATTAATAATTGCAAAGGGTAGACCAAAGATTCAGGTTCAAAGGGACCAAAATAGAGATAAAGTGCATCAATTTTGATGGAGTAAGAAATCAGTAACCCTCGTCTTGATTTGCAAGATTTTGTATGTACAGTAATATTTTAACATTACCAATTTCATCTCTGTTCTTACAGGTTATTCCCTTGATGACATCGAATGTCTAAGGCTGTCATTTGAAAATAAAGCTTATAGCTTTTACATGTTTTGTGCTACTTTGAGTATTTGTAATGGAATAGAGGCAGAATTGATCCATAGTACAGTTTTATTCTGTCCTAGAGCTTTTCATAAAATCATCTTTTCTGCTGGCTGATAAAAAAATCAATAAACTTATGAGCAAGTTTAGGTTACTCTAAATTTAGTTAATGTATACAAATTGATAGGGTCAGTGCAATAATCGTCTAAGGCACTGTCTTTCTAAAAAATTAAGAAATAAATAGTGGATTAAAGTTTTACTTGTGTAACTTTCCTTGTCTCGTGCTGCAAAAAAGAGATTATAGTATTTCTCAAATATTCTGGCATGCTTTATTTAAAGCTGCATCTTCTAATGCTTTAAAATAACTTTGATTGTATAAATATTCTACTCTAAATATTTTGGTTTGGATAGTGTTACTCTGAAATTTCTTCCTGGAATAGAAACACAATGAATATTTTTAAACAGACTTTAGTTTTGCAAGAAATCACTTTTATTGTATTTAAAAACAATGTCAGCTATAACTTTTTGTTAGCTATTAATATTTTAAGCATTCTAAAATTACTTAGAAATATTTTACTCAACAAATAAATTTTTTTAAAAAATGAAATGGTTTCAAAATAAAAAAGCAAATGGTAATAAGTGACCTTCAGTATTTTACCAGCTAACTAAATACTTTTTACATAACATGTTTACTTGCATATTGAAGCCTGATTCCTCCTTGGTCTCATGGTCAGTGTGTCTGACTGCAAATTTGGAGGTCCCAGGTTCAAATCCTATAAGATCATTGGCCTGGGTAAGGTTTTTTTCGATAGTTTTTCTTTATCCTGAAAAGGTGATTGTCAGGTAACTTTAAGGGTTGTAGATTTGGCTCATTTATGCACTCATTTCATCATAAATTCATTCATTTAGGCTTTCACTATTATGAGGGATGTTAAATTGTAACAAAAAATATATATATATATATTTTTCAGCCCCTCCTTTTTTTCCCCTTATCTGTATAGCGAAAAATATTAAGGGGGGTTCCAATGTGAGATAACATTCCTATTTAATATGAAACATTTTAAGAAAATGTTATTCACCATTGAAAACAACTTGTCATCAAGCATCGACTATCTAGGAGAGTACCTGTCAAAAGAAAATTTCTAAACATAAAAATGACTAATTCTCCACTATTTTCTGCTAGAACTTGTAGTGGTTTTTACTGAGATATTGATATTATTGATGCTATGTTTTCATCTTATACATGAAGCAGAAATAAAGGGAACAAACTCTTATTAGTAATTTTCAATTGGTTTTGTTCAAGAACATTTGTTTTTTTCACAGTTTATATCTGTTAAGTAATTTGCTGTATTAATCTCATTAGTTTCAGGGACAGTTAGCTGAGGATGCGAATAACAGTTTGTGAAACTGGTACAACATATTATAAACAAGTAGAGCAATAAGAGTGCGTAGTTGGACTCAATCATACATCATCATTATATAAATGTTTTTTGTTAGAAATAGGACATTTAAACCCCCAAATTCCACAAATCTTGAAAAGGATTTGAGATTAAAAACTTGGAATCTTTATACTTTTTTATCATTTGAATCTTTTAAAACCATATATAAAAATTGTTAATACTTTAGAAAGATTAGTTTGAACTCCATTGATGTCCAATAAAAGTGTAAGTACAAAAAAAATTGTGATTGTTCCTTTACGATGTTGGCCCTGATGTCATAGTTTTTAGTATTCCGGAATCTTTTGGAACTTCCTACTTCTGGAGGCTTCTAGCAACTCATGCCAAGGTATATAAAAACTGCATTGTGCTCATGACTCAGGCTCTCTACTAGTTGAACTACTCAGTGTTTCTATATCTACTCAACTCTCTGCAGTGTCTCACTTTCAGCTTTTCTAATACTTTATTCGTACATAGTTTCTATCACCAATATCAACATTCACACATATTTAGGAGTGATTTATCTTATGCCTCTCACAAAATCATCACATCTGCTATAATTCCCAACTAATTTCAACCCATGGTATCATATCTAAGTCTCATTACAGTATTGATATAAATATGATAAAGATGCTCAGCATAGAATTTCAAGAATTTAGTAGAGTTAAAGAAAGTTAAAGATCTCCCATTATTTAATAAACACCATTTCTGGACATGATAGACAATGCAAATTCTCAACTAATTAATGATATGAAATAATCACTGTGGTATGTTACATACACAGATAAATTACCTGTCATTGTAAGAAATGCTGTATTGTCTTGAACATGAATCCAATACTGCATGAGAGATTATTTTCACTGTTTTCGATGCCTACTTTACATGGTTTAGAATTTAAATATTGCATTGGCTACTTCACAGATGGGGCAATAGCAATAGGGTAAGTGCACAAATTAAATCCCATTCTAGTTAAATGATTTAGATATTGTGATTCACCAAAACTAATTTGGGAGCAAAGAAATGTCACCAATGCTATATGCTATTGAAATAAATGCAGTTAAAATAGTAAATATAATTAATTTTTTGTCCAGAACTCCCAATTATTTGCAGCTTTCTGTTATAAAGTTGATGCAGTATTCTCTGTTATATTCACCTGTGTTGGCTGAGATGGAAAAGCATTGCAAAGGAGGATGGAGCTAAGAAGAGAATATAAACTATTTTGACTATAAAAATACTGCTGTTTGCAAATCACCATTGTTATATGCTATTGAAATAAATGCAGATAAAATAGTACATATAATTAAATTTTTGTCCAGAAATCCCAATTATTTCCAGCTTTCTGTTCTAAAGTTGAGGTATTCTCTATTACATTCAAGTATGGTGGCTGAGCATGGAAAAGCATTGCAAAGAAGGTTGGAGCTAAGAGAATATAAAATATTATGACTTGATGAAAATTCTTCTTTTGCTTGCCTGTTGTCTGAACAATATCAAATGATATGACAAATTATTGTTACAAAATCACTCAAATTTCACTAATTTTGTTCCACTTATTTGGACATGTTTCAAAGGCGATTGCCTCCATCTTCAGCTTGGTCCCACTGGCCATTTCCCAGTGTGGTATTAAGATGTCGCTCTGTTGCTTTAGCGAACTTATTGATAAGGTAGCTTTTGTTTGGGAGAACAAAGTTAATCAAAAATTCTTTGTTTTTGTTTATGAATATATTTTCCCATACTGTTAACTCTATGGGTTTTTGAAGAGCTTTTAATAGTTTTGGTTCCTTTTGGAATTCGTGGTTTTTTTGCCAAAAATGGTCTGCCACTGCTGATTTTTCTGTGTTTTTATATTTAACATTTCTCATGTGTTCCTTAAAACGTATGGTAATATTTCTTTTTGTTTTGCCTATGTATTTCATGACACAGTGAAAATCCCCAATACAAAAAACTACTTATAATATCAAATGTGTTTGACATTCTTCAGCAAGATATTTATTAATAAACTTAACATTTCACTTCATGCATCTTCAAAAAATATCTTAAATATGAACCTTGAATTAATTCAACATTTTCAAAAGAATTCTTGATATGTGGAAAGAAAGAAAATCAGTAAAAATGAAATCACTAGAGAATACAGGAATAAATATTAATGACATAACATTTTATATATACCATATTTATGCTAATCTAATGCACACCTTTTTGTCCAAATGTAGTATTCAAAATTGCGGTGCACGTTATATTTTGCATATTAGGTTCGAGTGCAAATCTGTTCCATTCCGTAGTTCACCAGTAACTTCATTCAAATTTAATGCATTGCTGCAATTTTCAACTTTGCTACATTTATTGCTGGCCTATTATTGCATAGAGCATTTGAATAGTAGGTGTCACAAAATGGAGGACAAACAGTGAAGAACATCTTATGATGTTACTTTCAAGCATAAAATAATTCTTTATGCTGAACAAAATGGTAACAGAAAGGAAGGGAGTTAAATGTAGCTGAGTGCAATATTTGCATGTGGCAACAACAGAAATTGGCACTATTTGCAACTTAAGCTAGTAAGAAAAAATTAACTGTTCCTTGCAAAGGAAGATATCCTGACATTGAAGAAAAATTTTTGAAATTACTACAAAGGAGGAAGAACAGGCAACCTGTGACTGGTGACACCATAAGCAAAAGAGGAGGCTGAAGTTCTTGGAATACCAAAACAGGAGTTTAAAGCTGGCCATTTTTTTTTTTGATTTATTTATTTACAGACGCTCTTTAACATCTCAGGTCATCAGCATCCCATTCAACTCAGGGCGTGAAACGGCCAACAAATTTTGCTCAGAGGCCTCTCTTTCAGGCTTGAGGCTCTTTTTCGTGCCGTAAATATACGACATGGGACCCAAGGCTTTACTTCCCTTCCGAAGGAAATCATACTTAGGATTTTTACACCTGAAAAAATCCATTGGTCCTGGCTGGGTTCGAACCCGCAATCTTGGGTGTAGGAGGCAAGTATGGTAACCACTACACCACCAGGACTGACTAAGCTGGCCATGGGTGGGTGAATTGTTTTATGAAGCAGACCTGCTTGTTTCTTATAAGATGCCAAAAGCTTCCTGCACATTTTTATGGTTTTAAGATTCAAACTTGGAGTGCATTAGATTCATGTAATATGGTGTGTGTGTGTGTGTGTGTGTGTGTGTGTGTGTGTGTATATATATGTTATAAATATTTTAAATGTATAAAGAGAGTAAATTCTGTCTAATTTGTCTAACACACTCTTATGCTTCACTTTTAAATATGGTGGGACCGGTTTTGAAGAGACATCCTCTATATCTTCAACCAACTTGACTAGGGTAGGATAACTTTCAATACTCTCTTAGTAAGCTAATCAAGTTGTGTGAAAGGTTTTGTCTAGAGCATGTAATTATTCATATACTGATACAAATTTAGTTATCATTTGAAAAATAATTACTTTAAAATGCCAACTTTGGAATTTTGAATAAGCATTAGCAAATAGCATCCATCATTCAGCAGTCTGACAGTGAAAAAACTTGAATTTGGAACTATCTGGTTATCTGAGGCAGACTTTTCAGCAATGACTTAATTAAGAATGGAATGAATTGACACTGAAAAATATTCTAGAAACTGTTTGAACCTTAAATCTGAACAAAACACAGACTGTGAATGAATACTCATATATAAGTAATTACATAAACAACTAACTCATTAGATGCATTATTAAAGTGTTTTGTTTAAGAATATAATCATTTCTGTTATAAACTGTGAACATGTCAAGAGTTTAACCATTATGGAATAATAATTTTGTAATATATATTGAACTTTTAATTGGTTTTAAATATATTTGATTGTTTACTTACTTTAATTTTTGTATAGGACATTTTAACTTACTATGAAATTTCAAGGATTTGCATGAATACCATGATTAAAGGGGGCACTAATTTGAGTACAACAATTATATATTCAGATTTATTTCTTATGAGAGAATTTTTATGAATATGAGTGTTGGTAGCATTTATGGTAAGCCCTTATTATATTCAGCACAACTGAACTGATTTTGCTTTATTTTTAACTTTTATTTAATGACAGATTCACCTGCTAATAGTTCATGCCAAAAAAACAATTTTTTGCTTGTCAGTCTTACCAACTCTTCTTTATATCACAAATAGTTCAACAGGGGACAGCCTACATTACTGTGTGCTTTTTATAGTAAGCTACATTATTTTTTAGGGCATTGTCTTCTTTTCCTACAACTAGTGTGAATCAAACTCCTGTTGTAAATGTGCTCTTTTAGTCATGATTTTCTGGAGCACAGAAGTGAGCCATAATCTTAATGTATCTGAATGTGTTAAAAATAAAAGGTTTATTTTATATTAAATTTTTTCCCTGAAAATATATCCCTTAACAATATCATTTAAATCTTCTCTGTTTCATTTGACAATAAGTTTATATATCATTGACATGTTAAGCTTTTCAGGCAAATATTTCTTTTTTGAGCTTAACTTCTAATTGATGTTCAGTTGTTTTATTGGGTCAATTGGCATACTTGGAAGGATCACCAGATGTTGGTATTCCCTCAGTTTGTTTCTATTGTATTACTTCATAAGTTAGCTTTACTGATGCAAGCAACAATATGAATGTGTGTCTACAAATCCTATCATCAGAAACACCTAGTGAAGCACAATACATATTGGTATGTTTTCTTACACTCTTATTGCTATTTAATTTTGTTTAGGCACAGCTGCTGGTAAAAGTATTTATCAAGATAAAATGAACAAATATTTTAAAACACCATAAGGATAATTCATGTCAAGGTCATGGGGCTAGGGATTGACAAGGAACTGAATTAGAAGAAACAAATAGAGACTACTAGTTCCTAGGCCTTCTTTACTTAAGTTTGGATAGTCTGGTGAATCACAATGCCTTAAGATTAGTGTATTATGCATATTTCCATTCCTATTTTGAGGTATGGGATAGGTTATTGGGATAATTCTGTCTACAGTAAGAAAGTATTCATCTTTCAGAAAAAAACTATAAGAATTACCTTGCTCATTATTCATACTCTTACAGGAGAATACACATATCTCTCTCATGAGCTTTATTGTTGACAATTTTGATAACTTTAAAATGAACCTATTGGTACACAGTTACAATACCAAGGTATTGACTTGAATAAACCAATAAATTAACTAAAACTGATCAACTATTATTCTGCAGTGCAAGATCAAATTAGTTCAGTTCCTGGAGCACTGAATAATCCTACAGTGTGCTTAAAATTGCTCTGTAATTCACAAAAATGGAAACTTTTCAAGGAAAATTAAAAATACTTGTACCTTTTATAATATAGATAAATATTGTAACTCCAGCACAGCAAAAGTAATAAAAGGATCATGTTATTGAACTTGATAAGTACTTCATAAATATGGTGGAGTGCTTTTATTAGTACTAAGTAATGGTTATAAAGCTGCATGACAATACATCTTATTGCACAGTATTATGAATAGTAATGGTTTGTTGTATTCTTATGTCATGTGTTTGAATGCTGTATAAGTTGCATGACATTCAATATCCTTGAGTTTTGCCGCTATGGGATCTGAACAACAAAACATCCACTACTCCTTGAACACTGTCTCATGCAGATCATTTTGTAAGGTTTTATCTCAGAATTTCAGCTTCTTTTTAATTATTTCAGCCTGCAATGTTGTATGCTTTGCTCTCTTACTTCCATAATTTTCCACAGTTTCTACATTATTTTCTACCATTTTAAAATATAAGTATTGGTAAGAGTTTCTTGGCCCCCCTCTCTCTCTCTAATATATATTACACCAATGGTGATAATATAGAGTAGAATCTTGATTATTCAAGTTGACAGAGTCAAAACTATCTTGGGTTATCAAAAGCTCAGTTTATATGGAAATATTTAATACAAATATTATATGGACATATTTAATACAAATATGAATTAGTTCCTTACCTACTGAAGTTGCTTAACAAAAGGTATTTAAAACAATTATCAGTACTTGATTGTTTCTGTTCTTGCTCTGTTTTCTGGCTGCATTGTCTTGCCAATGTTTAATTAAAAAAATATCTAAAGGGGTTGTTTCATTTTCTTCTCACATAGCACAGGATACTCCAAGCATGGCAGCGCCTTCCTATGATTTAACCATCATTATAAATTTGAAATGTTCCATTCCTTCTTCTCTCATCAGCTTTTCAGAGAACATCCCTACTGAGTTAGCATCACTAACTGTTCATCAACTGTTTCTGCTCATTAATTACTAATTGGATGCATTCTGCACATTTTGATTGTCTTTTAACTAAATTTACCATTGGTAAGACTTCTTTCTTGTCAGATTCAGAATGTATTACATGAAAAATTGTATGCCTGATTTTGAAGTGGTTTTATCCCAGGACTTATCATTTTGATAAATCATAATATTTTCATCTCAAAATGATAGTCACATTGTCCCAATAAGCTTGTCTCATTTAGAACTAAATGTAATTATCAGGTACATACAATTTATCTTGCAGCAGGAGAACCTAATCCACACCAAACTTGTCAAAATAAATGCTTCATTGGAGAAATAAAAGTGTTTAGTGGCAGTGGTACTCTCTACATTGATTCAATACACAACAATGTTTTGTAGGTAAAATTGGATTTTTTTTATTTATCTACCAGGGAAACAATTCTTACAAGCATATCCAATCTAACTGCCATGGGTGACTGAAGTCGTTAAGGCATTCATTAGCGCAAAATCTGGGGTTCGATTCCCACCAGGACAGTCCTTCCTGACAGGTTTTTTTCTAGGTTTTCCTCAGTCTTCATAAATGGCTAATGCCGAGGAGTGCTCAAAACTTAGGCCTAAAGTGCTTCCTTCCTTCTTTTAATGAATATAAATAAAAATAAAAAAATCTCCAATTTGTCATTTCATCTCATGTATCATCAGAGTCCATTGCCTGCGATGCCTCTGTAGTTAAACTGGCATTAAACACTATTCCTCCTCCCCCCCTAAATATCCAATTTCTTAAAAACACAAAATACAGATGAATACTGATTTCATAAGTTCTGCATGCTATCAAGCCAAAATGCCCTCATCAAAATTCCTGTACATTCAGCAAGATAATATGAAAATGAACATTGAACCTTCAGATTCTGAGTTTATATCTGCTGCTAATTTAAGATTGGCGTCACAATACTTCAGCTTCCATTTAAATTGAATGTGAATGTCCTTGATCTCAGCTTCTCCAATGCCACATAGTTTCTCTCCATCAATCAGTCTGCGATCCATAATAAATGATATTATTATTGATGTAATGAAGGCCTTTGAGGACCATCTTGCAAAGAGATTAAATGAATATTTTCTCAACTTTGCAACAAGTCATGAGTTAATGCATGAAGCTGCTATAAACTGCTTCACATGGGGTAACAGATGTAAACAACAGAGGCTTTTGACTTCACCACTGCATATCTGACATAAGTTATCTCAGCCCATTTTAATTTACACTTCATTGGGTGATAGATATTTCAGAGTACTACTAATAACAGTTTCTCATTTTGATTAGTAGTCTTAAGAACATTCGCCTCTGTATTTGTTTATTGCCAATAAATGAGAAATAATGGACTTAATAATGACCTGCAAGAATGAAGAATTAGTTATAGTAGTAGCAGTGGTAATATAGTAGTGTATTGCTCCAGTTGATCACTTTAATGCATAGTAGATCAATTGATGTAGGACAATGAAGTTGAGCTTATAGTGGTGTATCTACCCATTATTAATGCAAAACAGTTTCAATATATTTAGAATTCAAAAGGCATGGTGAAAGTTAAATACTATTTGTTAATGAACAATTGTAGTTTTATTTTTCTAGGCTTGGAGTGTATAGAACATTAGAATATAATGAGACACTACTGCTTATGATTTTTGCACATTTTTTTATGAGCATTATATTTTAGTTGTATCAGGCATTGTGGAAACTACCACATTTAATGATGTGAAAAATAAAAAGTTAGACATGTTGAACTTGTGGTAAACATATGACATTTGCATGTAACTGTTCTTAATGTTAGTATCTATTAACTTTTCATTTACTAATTGGGCTTGGAAACTTGTTGCATTCAAGCAAATGACAGAAACATTAGTGGGAAAAGATTGGTTTTTCCAAATAATGAAAGGAGCCACACTAGTCTCGTTCATATTGAGCAAAAATAGTGAAAGCATCAATAATGGGTTGCATTTCCTCATCTTAATTAATGTCCTGGTTGTTAGTATAATGACCAAAGGCTCTAGATTCACTAATTTTAGAGGATTATATATATATAAATTAATTGTTAAACAGAAATTTTTATTGCAAATAATTTAGATGTATTTTTATTCATATTTTTTCCTTTTTGTTATATTTTTATACATGTATATTAAAATTGTAATTTAATTAAATGTTTAATTTTATTAATAATGTAGAAATGAATTCAAATAGTATAATGGGATTCCTAATCCTCTGGTTACACTTCAACTACCAATACCCTTTTTTAAAGTAGTCATACCCTCTTTCTTATACGTTGTTATTGATATCTTATTTTATTTTCCTTTTTCATTTTGTCTTACTTTTTCTAAATAATTTTCTATAAACATCATATCTTTTTTGCTACTTTGTTCTAATATTTGTTCTATCCACACTTTGTATTGATAGCTTCCCCCATTTAGATCTCATTTGCTCTCCTATTTTTAGTTTCTTCACATTCCAAAATATAATGCCATGAACTATATATTTTACTATACATTGACCATGTGTCTTTTAGTATCCCATTTTATGTGGGGAAGAAGGTTAGACCACTGTTGCACTGATTCCCTCAATTCTTTTTCTTTCATAAAAATGGAAATATGCTACATTGGCACAAGAGTCTAAAATATCGCTCTCATTTTTAAAATTTTTGTTTATTTTAGAGCGTTTTCCTACTTATTAGTTATTGCAAGTATTTGAATTAGCAAACACACCAAAATAATTTCAATATTAATTTTTTTAAATTATATAGTTAAATAATTATGCCATATAGGTGGAGTGATAAACATAGCTCCTATAAGAAAGTCTTTGATGAAAAGAATAATTAGAAAAAACTTGTACTAAGGGTTTTCTTTTTACCTTCTTATGTCATAAAGCACACATTGTGCCTGGATTTACCAGATGACTGTAGTTACGTTACCTGAAATAATACTTTTTTGAGGTTAAAGTTTATTTTTTTATATTTATAGCATTTGCACTGTAAGATATTTACAAATTTCATATTTAGTAGCACTGAGTGTAGAATTCATTGCTTTTTTTTGATTGTCAGAGTATTCTGAGAATATAACATACAAGTTTGTGGCATTTGCCTTGATTAAGAAATATGTATAAGCATATCCTACATATCATGTGAAGCATCATTGTCTACTATAACAAATTATTTATGAGGAAGTCACTCAAATTTCACTAGTTTTATTCCACTTACTTGGACATGTTTCAAAGGCAAGTTTTCTTCATCTTCAGCACAGTTCCACTGTCAGCTTTCCAGCATATCATTGTCTACCTGTAAGTATTTGTATAAAGGCACCAGTTGGATGCTACATCTTTCAGAATGTACATTTTAACCCTGAATAGAATTATACATTCAGTGAGTAAGAAGCATTTTGCTTTAGCTGAAATACTGCTCTGTCCTTACTTTCATCAAAATGCAAAAGTGCAATAGTAGTTTAGTTAAATAAAGTTGGACAAAAGTTTTCTTTAAATGACACTTGGCACTGTTCAGAAAACAGTAATAGCCACAAGGGTAGAAATAACGCTTTTAGAGGGGAAGAAGAGTTATAAATAGTGCAGAAGTAAATCAAAAACAAATATTTTTTTCAACTAAAAATAGTATAATATTGACTAGTTCAAAGGCAGAATACAGGTATTTCCGCTTTATTTACCTAGTTAAGGACTTTAATTTTGTTAACAGAGTTTTATGTTTCACAGTGTGTTATGTTTGCTGAATTGCAAACTATTTTATCATGTTGTTTTGACTAATTTTATTCTTCCCTCATAGTACTAAGCGGATCATGTAAGCTATGCAGACAAATGCTATGTGGTTAAAAATCCAAAAGTTTTTTCTTCAGTTATTTAAATATTATTATAAATATCCAAATCTTACTGTTTGTATTTATTGCCAAGGTAGCAATGTATTGGTAAAATTTTATTTATGTATTTTATCATGGAACCATAGAATTCAATTGTTTTATATGGTAATTAGTTATTTTATATAATATCTGTACACATTAGTTAAAACTGTAGAATCAAATTTGAATTCACATTTTAACTAGCTACTATTTTTTTAAATTTACGTTTGAAAAATAATTTAATTTGGAAGATCTTTATTGGGAAGCTAGGAAAAAAATTATAAATACCAGCATTCTCATTGCCCACTAGCAACCAACCAACTTGTTCATGTATGCAATACCTAGCTATTTTGTTAATTAGTGATATACCATTGAAGTATGAAATAAAAACATAGTTTTGCAATTATTCAAAATACATTATATTAAAGTAACAAATTTGAGTTTGAAAGAGGTACAAATATTACGTAATCAAGACTTTTGAAAATAACAATGCTTAAATGTACAAATTGAAGATAAACTAAATAAACCCAGTACCTCTTGGTATTTGCCACATCAAATTTATCTACACTCATCTGTTGGTTTCTAAGTATAAAATACATTAAACTTTTTAATATCAATCACTCACTCAATGTAACTATGACTTTTAGCAGTTTTCAAAGTGTTAAACAGTATTAGGACATGGATTAAGCAATTCTGAAAATCATAATATTGGAGGAATGTTTCATAATTTAAAATAAAACACACCTTTACCTTAGGCTTTACTAGAAGAATAAGTAAATCTTAAAATGTTTTGTTCTCTCGTATCTTTAGCACAAGTGAGAGATTTATTGTTTTTTATTTTATTTTGAAGTACACAGCTTTGTTCACTATATCAATAAATATTCTATTCCCAGCTCTAACAGTGTCGGTAATTAATTAATAGAATAACTAGTTTATAATAGACACTTCACTTACTAGTGTAGTTAATTTGTAGACAACTTGTGATTATTTAGAATGACAAATTTTATGCTTTAATAATTACATAAACATGTCTATTTTGCTTTCTGTAGTGTCATCGAATATTTTTGTATTATTAGTTTAGTAATGTTTTAAAAATGAATATTTTCCTCTTGTTCTTATTTGACTCATACAGAACTTGTTCAAATTGGTAAATACAAAGCCTACGCATTTCAACTAATATACAATCGTGCATCTAAGACCATTACTAAAACAGAAGCATATAAGGTTATAAATATACAGTGAAATTGCTTTTATTCAAATAAAGTGCTAATAAAATGCTATAACCAGTACTACATACAGTAAATATTGTGCATTTAAAGAATGAGAAAGAAGATTGGTCTTAACCTTTAAGCATAATCATATTTCTCAGCAAGGTGCTAAATTGTAAGTTTCAAAATTTATCTTCCACTTTTCCTTTTCCTTTTCCTCTTTTTCTTTTTTTTTTTTTTTCCTCCCCTTTCGTGAATGCATACATTCTTAAAAACGGCTTTTGTAGGCCATTGGGGTGGAGGGGGCTCATATCTTTGATTGACATATAAAGGGATTAGAAATTTTGCATGGAAAAGACTAATTGGATCACAGAATGCTGGCATAGGCCAACTAAATTATAATGACCATTATCCATTGCAGACCTTTCTCTAACATCATATTTTATTAATATTTTAAAATGAAGTATAAAAATATTGTTTTAGATATGGTTTTATATAATCAAAGTAGTTGTCTAGTTTTCTAATAGTGAATGGTACCACTGTAGACAAAAAAATGGTTCACTCTCAGAGTTAAAATCCAACTTTGGGTAATGTCAATAGCACTTAATAAAGCTGAGTTAAAAGTAGGAAAAATTTGTTTTTGTTTTGCTAAGTGTGTGTGATGTTTATGTTATGCACACACTAGTATCCAGTAAAGCTTACCTATCACACTATAGCTGACAAGCTGACCAGTTAATGAGGAGACCTGCGATCAAGGTGATGTGCCAAAGTGGAATTAAAACCTATTCAGACCTCAAGAGTGGGCCATTATTTTTTTTTTTTTGTCTTGTCATTTATATTGGGGGAAAAAATCTTGTAAATAGAATGAAGAAAGGGGTGATATTTTAACTGCAGACTTTTATCAGCATTCATATGACATCTTGTATTCCTGCATGGTTTTTTAATGCTGAATGTATAAAAGCCCAACATTTAACACAGCTAAGAAAATATTGTATGAATACTGGCAGAATAGCAACAACAAGCTTAAGCACTTAAGAAACAAAGAAAAGAAAAATTTCCTTGCTGGAAAATAGCACTTGCAAAAGACAGTTTACTAATTATTTAATTGACTGAAGAGAAGCTAAGATATACGCTCTAAGGTCTTCCATAGAAAAAATATAGGTTTCTTGTAAACATTTTTATTTTATTGATACTTGTCCTAGTTCATTTTTATCTAGAACACATACTTTTTCAATTTTACCAGTTGGACATTAATAAAGATTTCTTTCCCTTATATTTACTCACAGTATAATAAGAGCAAATTAATGACTGAACACTGAAAATGGTTTACATAATGGCCTTCTGCACAGTGAGTGCATCTTATATATACAGAAACATCTTTTAGTGTCAAAATGAGAATGGTCTTAATCATAATTTATAAAGTAAGGCTTCTCAAAGAAATTGATAAAAACATCTGAAATTCATCAAGATGGTGTGTAACAACAATGCCATTTCTAATACTTGATGCATTTTAATATAGACTACCTCTGAAATGCTCTACAATTATAAACATGAAGTCTGAACTATGCTTTGACAGTCCATATTAAATGAAACCTACATACATTGGCTTATGTGTGTATAGGGGTATGTTTTTTAACAGCTTATGGCACACTACTACCATTGAATGCCTTTATCATATATGTAAACTCACAGTGGTTGTGCCATAAAATCTTTTAAATGTGTGCTAAAAAGTAAATTTTATTTTCAGAATGATCTCAGAAGTCAGAGTAATTATCCAGACATTGTTAAAAGAGTGTTTCTAGGCATTGTTACATATATACGAAGAGCATTATGTTGGTAGCTGTCATATAAGTTGTTTAGAAATCTAAGTAGTTCTTGGAAAACTTATAAACAGTTCATGAGCATAATAGCAGCTTTCATAATAGCAATTACTCAAAGGATTACATATTTCACTATTAGAAGTGCAAGTTCTGTAATTGCGTGATTCCTGCAAAGGTATATATGAATGGCCAGTTGTTTGAAAGGTTAATGGGTTCCTGTAGTATAGATTTTTATTGATCTTTGAAAGCTAAATTTTACAATTAGTATAGTATTAATAAAAGTACTTTTAAGGGCAGGGAATGTGATCAAATCAGCTTTTTCTTTCAGCCTTTTAATTATTTAATTATTGTGTGGGCTGCTTTTCAGAAGTATTAGTCATTAGTAGTAAGAAATTGATCAGTTTAATAAAAATTATGTTTTTGTTTAATGGGAGGGCACTTGAAACTTGGACACTAGTGAGAATCAGGATAATTTACAGGAAATATCTCAATATATTTGAATTGACATATCAGCCATTTATTTATTATCTCCCCTTTAAACACCTTCCCTACATGCTAATGCTCATACTTATTGCTATTTTTAAGCATCACAGCACTTGACCCAGACTTCTACTTACCCCCATCATCTATATTTGGATGTTGTTTCTACACTAAGCCTTACTGCAATATGTGACCGAGGTCATTAAGGGGCAGACTTATGAGTGAGAGTTTTGATTCATGCCAGGACTGTTTTTCCTCACTAAAGATGTTTCCAGATTTTCCTCAGTCCTCAAAAATTGCAAATAATTTATAGCCACATGGTAACCTTTTGCTCACCTTTGATCATGCAGACAATCTTATCAAAGCCAACAGTTTTAACTGCACAATACACAAACATGCAACGATCAACAGCTTAAACACACCAGCTAGTTAACCTACAAATTAGCAAAGAAGAATACTTCAAAGAATATAAACAAATAGAAAGAACAGTGATTAAAAATGGTTTTAAAAAAGAACTGGTTTGCAAAAATGTACAGAAATTCAAGAGACAAAAACCTATTTTAGAAACCACAACACTTTAGCAGGAAAAGATATTTTAAAAATTCACTTATCATCTATGGGCTATGAAAAAATTTCAAAATATTCTAAAAGATTTTAATACCAGGTTGGCACTTGCAAACAGATTTAATTAAAAATCTCCTGATATGCAATGTTAATAACAGTATTCGCCAGGAGAAAAAAGCAGGTTTTTACAAGATAAGTTGTGCAGAATGTGAAAAAATCTGCATTGGAAAAACAAAGAGAAACAAAGACAGCCAGTTAAAAGAATGTTTCAGGAACATAAAATACAAGCAAATGGAGAAATCAGCAGTAGCATCTCATTTCTGGACAGAAAACCATGACATAGTGAATAAAGCAAAATTATTACAAGGACTTACAGAACAACATGGGAGAAAATCTACATCTACAAATACAGAGACAGTTGAACTTTGGCACTTCCAGGGATGAAAACATAAACTTTAAGTTCACATACCTACACCAGAGCCGATTACACATTTCTACAGCATAAAGAATTATCCAGCAATCTTCGGGTAGCTGATGATGCGATAAAGGGTTCATGAAAATAGTACCACATATTATAAACAAGTAAGTGGATCAATAAGAATGTGTAATACAATTCATTCATATAATGATCTTAATTATAGATAGTTTAACTTTATTTTCATTATTAGCACACTGCTTTTGAATGATATTTATGCTTGCTTGTTTCATTTCTGTTCACTATTTTAACTCAGATGCTTACCAGAGGACCTGGTTAATTTCTGTTAATGACACATTTTCATGTTCAAATTTTTCCAGGTTTTATGGTCTTCAAAAGTTAATGTCGGGCTTCTTTGAACTTCAGTTTTGTTAGTGGCATCATTAGTTCATTTCATCTACTGTTCTGTAAAGAAATGTTAACTAGCTAAATGAAATTAAAAGCTTTGATAATAAACACTTTTTTCATAAATGAAAATTACATATTATTTTAAACAAGTTCAGAAATAATATTTTGATAACTCTTTTGAATCATAACAAGGGAAATATATATCTGACACTTTCCAGAAGTTAGCATATGTACTCATATTGTAAAACAAAAGGCATAACTGATACTTCTTCCATGTAGTTGTCTGTAGTCTTGAATAAATTATCTAGGTTGTGAAAATGAACATGGTATAGGTTTACCATCAAATAGTTTAAATTGACTGGACAATTTATCAAATACATTTAGAAGTACTGTGTTGAATGCAGTGATCTTAGCATATAAAGTTTTACTTAAATGTAATAGCATTTTAAGTTTTTATGAATGAATGGTAACATATGTAAATGAATTAACACTTTTGTAGGAATCATGCACTTTTTGCGAAAAATGTTGCATAATCTAATTCTGCTTAACTTTCTTTATTTCTAAGCAGTAGAAGCACTTAATGGTTGTCTGATGTCAAGATGTTTTTCTTGTCCAAAAGAAAATAAAAGTTGAAAGCTTACTTTAGGTTGTATTCATTTTCTGTGTATGTGTGTGTGTGTGCTTGCACATATGTATGTGCATATATTTATATTCAAATATGACAGCTCATCTGAAATTATGTTGCAAGTATTCTTACACTTTAAAGTAGTTCATTACAAGTGCTAAATTATTTGCTAAATTTTCTTTTTAAGGGAAATAATTTTTTCAAATCAAGTATCCATATCAAGTTTCAGAGCAAGCGGGTTGTTTTACTCTATGGTAATGAAAGATCAGTTAATACTGTTTTTTCACAAAATCATAAATCAGCTACACAGGGCATATTATCATTGCACTGAATATGTATATTTTTAGAGTACATAACAGTGTGCACTGGTGCAGTACCAAAGGATAATGCTAAATATAATTGGAAATTTTTTTTCTTTGCCTAGTTTAATATCTATTTATTAATTTATGCTTTTCCATTCATAGGCAGAAAATTTGCATTTTATTCCGTACATTTATTTGAAATAATCAGATAGGAAATACATTAATCATTATTTTTTATTATAGAGATTATTCTTCGGTATTGAAGTAATTGTGCTGTTGCAATGAGTGGAATATATTTGGAGTTCAGTTTTTGTATGAGTGGCAGAGTGCAGATGCTGGAGTATTTAAACCTGTTTATCATTGTTAAATGTCTGTCTCATATTTTCAGATAGGATTGTTGTGTATTGTTGAATTGATGGCTGCATTCCTTGTTGCACTGTACATACCATATTCCCAGTAATATAAATGATTTTCTGATATTTGTTATTTTTCAGTTTTTGTATTACAATTATGTAACACCAAAGCTATTAATTTTACATTTACATTATTGTAATTGATGACATAAAAAGAGATAATATGCAAATCTGAAGCAACTATGTTTCTCTTTAGCTATTAATTTAGTGTCTGTCATTTAAAATTACATTGATTATTTGTAAAAAGGCAGTAGTTCACTGAAATGAGTTTTCAGGAGAAAGAAAAATTCTAGCTTTAAAAAGAAATGTTCTTACAGTGATATTCAAAGGTAAGGAAACATGGATAGATATTAGAAACTTAATTAGAATTATCATATTGAAGTGGAACAATTATAATAATGAAGGATGTCAGCACTAAGTAATACAATGCTTCATTATTTTCTTTATTTACAGAACATGTTCTGGAAGCTATTGATGCCATCGTCAAATGCAAATTTTTAAACTTTGCCTCCTTTCGCCATGGGGAGAGTGGTGGTAAAAATAAAAATAGTATTATGAATTTTGGTATCCTACCACTGAATGACTTGTATTGTATTTAGTGAATTCACCAGAGGCCTCCATATCATGTCATTCATTATTAGTTAGGTTTATTTTACTTAATGATGCTATTTAACATCTTAAATCATTATAGTCCTATTCAATTCTGGGTCCAAAATGGCCAATAAATTTTGCTCACAGGCCTTTTCTTTTCTTTCTTTCAGGCCTTAGGTTCTTTTAAATGCTGTAAATTTACAACACAGGACTATGACTTTATTTCCCTTCCGAAGGAAGCCATACTTAGGAATTTTATGCCCTAAAATCCATTGACCCTAGCCAGATTTGAACCCATGGCATTGGGTCTATGAGGCAAGTATGGTTACCAGACTGCCAATACTGAAACATATTCTGTTTCTGTTAATAAATAAACTACTGAAATATTTTGTCACTTAATGCCAACATCTTTTACTTTTATAACTGATAGATGTGCACTTTTTTCAATAATGTGTATTTTGACCCCAATTGTAAGGAGTCAAAAACTCAGATTTTCAATATTTGGACCAGTACCAGTTTAAAAGTAAAAAAACTCAATTATAATATATTCTTTGATTACTGTTGTAGGAATATGACATTGAATCAAGCAGGTGTACCTATTGCTCATTTTTTCTGAAACTGCAATAGAGTAGTAGTGGTAGTGGTATTTATTTCTCATGCATCAACATACAATTTTTTTTAACAAAATAAACACAAATAAAAAAACATTAATTTTAAACATAACAATTAGGAACAGTGCCTTCAGCAATTCCAGAAGGCACTAACTCCAATCAAAATTTATTCCAATTTGATTGGCTCAGCCCCCCCCAGTCCCCAGTTCATCAGCAACTACCTACTGGAATATCCAGGGAACGAATCTCGGATCCAACCAAAAACAAAACACAACATTAAAAATAATTTATACATTCAATACAATATTAAGTTATATTTCCTACAATACTAAACCTTCCTTCTTTTTTAATTAAACTCATTTGGCCAAATTTCTATCCTTGAGAGTTGCTTATTCCTTAGGACCTTATACACACTAACACCCTGGTTAAGGATCATGTTTAATACTAGATAACTACTCCCATTCCCTGCCCTGCTCATTTCATCCTCATTTCACTATCTGATAATTCTATACCATTTCTCAAGCATCTTACCTAAATATTTTACACCCATAACCATTTTTGTCTTACTTAGCCTATGTATTTTACCAGTTCCTTAATGTTTTCATCTGATTTTAAATTTAAAATTCTTCTACCTCTTATTTCATTTGGTAAATTTTCCCACTTTTGTAATAGGAACTGTTCCTCCCACACTTGGTTTGCTTTCATTTCAGTATACAATGCCAAGTACTATCTGGTTCTTCACACATAGGACATATCCCCTTAGTGTATCCATTTTTTAATCCACTTAAATATTTTACTCCTGTTCTAAACCATGCCATTGCTTTCCTTCCTGCCTTATCACAATTTTGAATATATCTTTCTCTTCAACACACAATTTTTAGCGTATAATATAATTGTAGATGCAATAGAGTAATTTCTTTAGGATATATGTTGCCTGCCATGATGCTTCATAATGATTTATTTCTAGTTTAACATTTTTATTTCATAATATAAGAATGCTTGAAATGTAAAAATGCTGTGTTCACAATTTAAAGTTCATACATCATTGCATTACTCCATAGCTACTGTTGAACAATAAAATAACTGCTGACTCACTATGAAAATGAAGCAAATTAAGCAAAAAAAATTGTAATTAAACATTAGCAAATGAAGAGAATGTCTTCTGAAATACATCAAGATGTTTTAGCAGCTTTGGGAGATTTCCTCTGGCATGCGATATAGTAAAAAGATGGTGTCATAAATTTAATTGAGATAGAACAACGTGTGAAAGATGAGCATAATGTAGTCTTTGTAAAGTATCAAACAGAAGAAAAGAAAAAGAAATTATGTGCATGATTTAGTGTTACAAGATGGAGTGACTATCAGAGATTTAGAAGAGAATACTAGCACCTTACACCATAGTATGTATATATTTTAACTAGAGAATTAAATATACAAATAAGTCGGTATTAGTTGACACTAAACTTCACTAACTGATTAATTCAACACAATATGCTTCAAGAGTGTTTGCTCTCATCATCAGCTAGGGACCGACTAACACTGGCAGGTGATGAAGTGACCTCTGATGGTTCCAATAAGTAATGGAACAGGAAGCCCATTGGTGGAATGTCAAAGTTCATAACACGATGTTTATTTTATAAAATATAAATCTTCTTCTATATTGTCAATTCCTTGGGATTGTTTGTAGCTTTCAACAGTTTGGCTTCTTTGGTAATGTCATGATTATAAGTTCAAAAATGGTTTGCAACTGCTGATTTATCCACCTGTTCATATCTTACATTCCTGAAGTGTTCTTTGGTCCTTGTCTCCAAATTTCTTATCGTTTTGCCTACATATGTCTGGTCACAATCCAAACAATCTATCTGATACACTACTACTTTTTTGCTGGGTGGAATAACATCTTTTATGGTTATAATATTAATTCAATTTGGAATCGAACACAGTGAAACATCCATTAATAATCTTTTCTGAGTCAGATGTTTAAAACACTTTTTATGGTTTCACTTAAATGAGATTTATTCAGGACATATGTTTCGTGGAACTATTGTTCACATCATCAGCTGTTAAACGACTGTTGGATCATTCATAGGAACTGGGTAGGTATAAGGTTGACTCTGGTGGTATAGTGATAAACTTAAATAAAGGGCTGTCTGCTTCCAGGATGTCAAAATTTATAAGGTTATGTTCATGTTTTTTTATATAAGTCTTTTCCCATATGTTTAGTTCTTTTGGTTGTTGAACAGTTTTTAATAACTTGATGCCTTTTTCTATTTCATGGTTTACATTCCAAAAAATGTGCTGCCACAGCGGATTTATCTATTTGTTTGTAACGATGTTTCTCCAATGTTCCTTCAACCTAATGCCTATATTTCTCTTTGTCTTCCCTACATAGAAAGGACACGCATACAGACAACTATATCAAAGCTTATGGTTTCAATCCAAGATCACATAAGGAAGCAGCATTCAACAGCATGATATATAGACGAATAAATATATCACTAAGCAAAGAAGAATACAAGAATGACTATCAACACATAATAGAAGCAGCTAAATCCAATGGGTTCAACAAAGAGATAAAAAAAAAATGATTCCAGAAAAAAAAAAGAATTAAACAAATAGCAACTTTGAGTGATTTAACAGAGGAAAAGACATTTAAAAAGTTCACTTACCACCCATCAGCCAATAAGAAATTTAAAAAAAATTTCAAGCCGTACAACATCATCTTAGCACCTCAAAACCAATACAGTATTAAACATTTATTGAAATTAAACAAAACAGATTCCAGGCCCAAAGAGAAAATAATCTGGTATATACCAGATTAATTGTAAGGATTGTGAGAAAATCTATGTAGGGAAGACAAAGAGAAATATAGGCATTAGGTTGAAGGAACATTGGAGAAACATCTGTTACAAACATATAGATAAATCAGCTGTGTGGCAGCACATTTTTGGAATGTAAACCATGAAATAGAAAAAGGCATCAAGTTATTAAAATCTCAATTAAATGTACTTACGAAGCTGTTGACAATGGAGTGGTATATATAACCAATGTACTAAAATTTGTTCACACTAACTCCATTCGCTTACATAAAAATAATACATATATTTTGGGAGTGATCCCTACCATCTTCAGCCTGTAGACAAACTGTTGTTATAAGTGACGGTTGAGTCTCTTGATCTTGTGGCAGCATCTGTTGGTTCTATTAGGAACTGCTGAGTTCGATTTCCCTCCAATGGACAAACTCAGCAAGTTCCTAATAGAACCAACAGATGCCGCCACAAGAACATCAAGAGACCCAACCGCCACTTCTAGCAACAGTTTGTCTACAGGCTGAAGATGGGAGGGATCACTCCCGAAACAAAAACATGAGCATAACCTTCTGAATTTTGACATCCTGGAAGCAGACAGCACTTTATTTAAGTTTATCACTAGACCACCAGAGTCAACCCAATACCTACCTACCCAGCTCCTTTGTATGAATGATTCAGCAGTCATTTAACAGCTGATGATGTGGACAATAGTTTCACGAAACATATGTTCTGAGTAAATCTCATTTAAGTGAAACCATAAAGAGTGTTTTAAACATCCCACTCAGAAGAGATCTTTTATGGTGTTGTTCAGAAGATTTCTGATGCTGAATGTAATTTGTGCTGCCAACATAATATCACATTTTTTAAAAATCTTCATGAATGCCCTGATTACCCATGGATGATATGTGAAGTTTTTAAAAACCAAGTCCTTCTTTGTTGTGGAGAGAGTGGTGATGTTTTTAATATCTTTTTGACTTTGAAATGTCTGATCTTCTTATCAACTAATGAACTGCTGAATCCATTGAGAGCAATCATGTAACAATATTCCGCTGTATATTCTTCTTTGTTGAGTGGAATGTTTAGCAATCTATGAGTAATGCTCTTTATAATAGTGTGTTGGTGTGGTTTAGGGTTGAAACTGTTATTCTTTATACAATTATCTGTATATGAATTCAGCAGTTCATTAGTTGATAAGAAGATTAGACATTTCAAAAGACAAAAAATTAAAAAAATCACCAATCTCTCCACGATAAAGAGGGACTTGGTTTTTAAAAAATTCACATATCATCCATGGACAAACAGGGCATTCGTGAAGATTTTTATAAAAATATGATATTGTGTTGGCAGCACAAAATAAATTTAGCATCGGAAATCTTCTAAACAACACCATAAAAGATGTTATTCCACCCAGCAAAAAAGTAGGGAGTGTATCAGATAGATTGTTTGGATTGTGACCAGACATATGTAGGCAAAACGATAAGAAATTTGGAGACAAGGACCAAAGAACACTTCAGGAATGTAAGATATGAACAGGTGGATAAATCAACAGCTGCAAACCATTTTTGAACTTATGATCATGACATTGCCAAAGAAGCCAAACTATTGAAAGCTACGAACAATCCCAAGCAATTGACAATATGGGAGAAGATTTAGATTTTAAAAAATAAACATCACGTTATGAACTTTGACATCCCATCAATGGACTTCCTGTTTCGTTACTTATTTCAGTTAGTGAAGTTTAGTGTCACCTAATACAGACTTATTTGTATATTTAACAAATTTTACTGTTCTTAACTTCTTTTAAGTTTATTATTAAAGAATTAAAGATGAAAAAATTAACTACAATGCAGGTACCTTAAATGCTAACACCTTTCCAACAAGAGCACTCCTCTAGAAAGTTGCTGATGTGCTCCCCCAAATCATTTCAGTGTTTAATTTCCTATACATATGGTTTATGGATTAAAAAAAAAAAAACATCTGCAGGAAATTGGAGTTTGTATTTACAGTTTTTGTTATTTTTTATTTTGTTATTTTTTTTTTATTGTTGATATGCTAAGAACAAACAAATATTACACATACAAACTAGCATGGGGCCTCCACCTATCTGGGCCTAGGCCATTTTAGGGTATGCACCCTCACAATTACAAAAACTATAAATACAATAATTGATTTTATTCTTTTACCTGAGTTCTAATATAATTGAACAATACAATATTTCCACCATGATTGCATCAGTTCATCAGCAGCACCTACATGGTATTCGAGGGGATCAGGCTCCGACCCAATCCAAGGTCCTGAATAAAATTTTTTCATTACTCTACATATACCATTATAGCAGCTACAGCCTCTACAAACTAATAATGACTTTATTGTTCAAATACATACTAAATGTTACATTCCAAATTTAATAAAATTATAACCCACTCCCAACCATAATCACCTTTATCTATATCCTAATATGAATAATCAAATACAACCCTTTAAGTTATTAACTTCCGTTATTTATTACTTATTTACTATTTACTTCTTTGTATCCAATTCCATTTATTTTTAACTTTGCTCAGGAATTCCCCTATTTGCAGTTATTATTTGTAGATGATGTGGTTTGCAACCTTGCTAACCAGGGTCGCTTTCCCATTGCTGTCATTGTATGCTTGCATCACTTGGAAACCGCCACGGGTGGCCGAGGTCGTTAAGGCATGGACTCGTGAGCGGGAGGTCTGCGGTTCGAATCCCGCCAGGACCGTCCTCCCTGACTGGGGTTTTTTCCAGGTTTTTCCTCAGTCTTCATAACTGGCAAATGCCGGGGAGGTACCTAAACTTAGGCCTGGAACGCTTCCTTCCTTAAAAAAATAAATCCTTTCCCAATTAATCATTTCATCTCATGTATCATCAGGTGTCCACCGCCTGTGGTGCCTCAGTAGTAAAAACGGGCGTTAAACACTACTCAAAAAAAAAAAAAAATCACTTGGAAGGTCATCTCTTGTCACGTGCACTCTCAGGAAAGTTTGTTTCAAGTTTTATAGACTAATTGCTATGTTACAAAGTTAAATAAGAAGATTATTAGATAATTATAGTGAAACATAATTATAGACAACACAATCATATGTGTTAAATATGAGGGAAACATGCAGTTATTTCACATAAAACAATATTGTATTTGAAGTAATAACGTTCTCATGCAGACACTCTCCAGCAGCGATAATTGGTTGTTTTGTTAGTAGTAGCTGTTGTTGAATGGCAGGCTAGTAAAGTTGCATGTGAATTCGTGAAATAGTTGCTTTATTTTATTTTGTGTTAATTGAATGTAAATAAAATGAACACGATACAAAATTTATATTCTAAGCTTTTTTCTTTATGAGCATTGGAAGAGAAAATTGAAAGTGAAAAACTGGGTAATCCATATAACAAATTATTTATGAGGAAATCACGCAAATTTCACTAGTTTTATTCCACTTACTTGGACATGTTTCAAAGGAAAATTTCCTTTATTGTTAACGTGGTTCCACTGTCAGCTTTCCAGTGTGGTATTAAGATGTCGCTCTTTGGATTTTATAAACTTTTTGATGAGGTTGCTGTTGTTTGGAAGATCAAAATTAACTAAATTTTCTTTGTTTTTGATCAGGAATATATTTTTCCACACTGATAATTCTATGGGTTTTTGAAGAGCTTTTAAGAGTTTTGGTTCATTTTGGAACTCATGTTTTTTTTGCCAGAAATGGTATGCTACTGCTGATTTTTCCATATGTTTATATTTTACACTTCTCATGTGTTCCTTAAACTGTATGGTAATGTTCCTTTTTGTTTTACCTATATATTTATTATTGCAGTCTTTGTAACTGATTTCATAAATGCCCAATTGTTTTCCTGGCAGATTTTGTCTTTTGTGTTGGTTTTTAGGAGGTTTTTCAAATTACATTTATTCACTGGAGCCAAAATAATGTTGGCCTCTTTAAAAATCTTTTGAAATTTTTAGTGTGCCCATGGATGGAATGTAAATTTTTTATATATCTGCTCTCCTTTGTAACCTTTCAGTGTGGTGATTTTTTTATTTGTTTTTTGAATTTTTTTTTCTTGACCAGGTCTATTGTGTAGCCATTTTTCTGTGCTATATCCATGAGTTTTTGGTACTCCAATTTGTATTCTGTCTCATTTACTGGTAGGTTTGTTAATCTGAATGTAAGGCTATTGATTATAGCGAGTTTATGTTGTTTTGGGTTGTATTGGATAATCCAATTTTAAGTATTAATGAGTCTGTGATTTCAAAACAGGAAGTTTATAATGCTTTCTGTAGAGGCATTACTTTGTCCTGCAGATTCTAGAATTTAATCAAATCAGCAAGATTGCTGCCATGAAGAAGACCTGGTGAATAGATTTTCTTTTGTTTATAGTGCTTTACTGTGATATTTTTATTAAATTCTCTCTCTATTACGCATATTCAGTTATGCATATATGCGTATTCATTTTAGTTATTAAGCTACTAGAATCTTGTGATCTACACTTATCAGTAGTAGAGTAAAGATGTGCACTCCAGCTTTATGCTACAAATGCTTTGCAACAATGGTTGAGAGTCAGTATTTATGAGCAACATTTGAAATATTTACAATTGGACAAAAAGAATTTCTTGACATATGAAAATGGTCCATCACTATGACCTAAAATCAAAATGTAATGTTAAGAAAATAAGTAAAAAACTGTCTCCACTCATTCCATTCTTAATGATGTGGCCATCATTAAGAAAGATCATATAATTTTTTTTTATGGTGCATAAGGTAATGTTCTATTTAATTATTTGCAGCTACAACCTGTTATTATTACATAAATTTAATTTCAAAATTACTGGATGCAGTTAAAGAACAATATTTTGGAAAGGTGAGGGGGGTATATTATTTCTTTAGGACAATTTAAGCAACAAATGTTATATTACAATGAATGCAATTGATAAAGCAGGATATGAACTATGGGAATCCTGTATTAAAGTACAAAGACAGTTTAATGAACTTCCACACTTCCGGTGATGAAAACATCCCACCTCCACCAGAGTAGATTACACATCCCCACAGCATAACGGTTTATCCTCCAGGCAACTAGGGGCTGACGATGCAAATGAAGGGTTCATGAAACCATTCTAGATATTTAAACAAGTAAGTGGAGCTAAAGAGTGTTGGTTTGGTTTGACTCAATCATACAATAAACTTAATATATGATTAGCTTTACTGTGCAATGTTCCAATTAACAATTTCATTTTATGGGAATCCTGCTTCTACTCCAGTTTCCATAGCTTCTGGCAACTTGAGGCTGTTCCTATAACAAAGAAAACCTTTGAGGGAAGAAAGTTTTATCATATTAAGTTACAAACCAGTGTTTTGCAGGGATGGGACATTATTTTATCCAAAAATCTGTGTATGTGCATTGCTAGAACTAGTATACCACTCGTTAAAAACATATGTTGAAAAGTGATGTAAAAATAAAAAGTTCTGGTCAAATAGAAATGAGCTTTGCATACAACAGTATCCAAAACATAAAATTAAAAAATAGTTCTGATAGCAAAATATGCACAAAAAAAATTAACAAAACTTGAATATCTCGCAACAAACAGTTAATAGGGGATGTGGTAACCCCTAACTACTATTCATACTTCGCAGCAACTTGGCATGCTCTCAGTGTGATGGTTCAACAGCTCTACTGGCAGCACATCCCATTCCTCATGAAGAGCAATGCAAAGGTATGGAATTGTCCTCAGTGGAGACTGACAGGCTGCAACTCTTCTCTCCACTGCATCCCAGACATCATTAGGATTCATATCCAGAGACCTGGCTGACCATGCGGTGGATATCATCACTTTCAAAAAATTCATCCACCAGCTGAGCTTAACTCCTCGTCTATGAAAAGGAAGTCTGGAGCAACTTTTCCTCAGAAAAGTCAAACTCCAGCATCTCATCTCTGTACCTCTGGGCATTAACAGCATTCTTTCAATCACCATTGAAGACATGTATCTCCATTCCCACCCATTCAACATGATGCCTCCCCCCGCACCAATATGCCACCCCCTCCAATTTGATCTCTTTCCAAAATGTTTCTGGGATTATACCAATTACCACATTCCCTCCAAGGTAGTGTACGATGAGAATCATTTTGTAAAATGAAGCCAAATTTATCTGTGAAGAGCACATTCCTTCATTCATTCATAGTCAAATTGTGATATTGCTGACTCCACAATAAATGGGCACATTCTGCACTGGAATGATCTGGACGTGCACTGTTGGATGTCTGGCATGTAGAATGACTACTCTGAGCCTATACAGTTTGTCAGAAAACTGCAACTGTTGAGGCGACTGTATGCTCTGCAGACAATTGTCTATCTTGTTGTAGAGTGATCACTCTTGGTTGACCTTATATTAACTTACAATGAACATCTCCTGTTTCTTAGAAATGTTGCCAAAGCCTGAAAATGAAATATTCAAGGCTGCTGAGACTTTGGTCTGTGTCTGACCATCTGATTATTCTATTGTTCTAAACAAGGTACAAATGGCATCTTTATGGCACTTTGTTATAAATTTAACCAAGAGACTGCAGTTCACTCATAATGAGAAAACAAACAAGAATGAAACAATAAGGGTCTAATGCACTGATGTTGTTTATCTAACACTAGCAGATCTGTTTGAAGCGGGAGTACTTTCCTATGCAGGAAAACAATTAAGGTTCATAAATATACATTTATGGTAATTACTCACCTTTGCTCTTACCATTTTATCGTTTTCCTGATTATATTTAATTTTTGGGCACTAGTGTGTAAAAAGGCAATTCCATGTGAAATTGGGTAGAAAATTAAAATAATTGATTTCATATTTTTTTATGATAATAACACACTTCTATTTTTGTGAAATATTATATCCCTAGATGTGATCAATTTAATGTAAAATTTTTCCAAATTGTCACTTTTGATTAAAATGTGTTTATTAATGGAGACATATCTTTTCAAACAAAAAATAGAAATCTGAAGAATAACTTACTTTAAGGCTCACATCTTGCTGAACATAATGATTTTAAAATAATGTTATAAATATGTTAAACAATTATTAGA
Organism: Metallyticus violacea; assembly: GCA_030762175.1. Taxonomy (NCBI): domain Eukaryota; kingdom Metazoa; phylum Arthropoda; class Insecta; order Mantodea; family Metallyticidae; genus Metallyticus; species Metallyticus violacea. Next base: position 44,224,772 of record CM060840.1, on the reverse strand, counting down.
AAGCTTGTATTTTCCTAATTTTAATGGTTTTCCTACAAAGGTAGTAAAAAATTTAAATAAGGCAAAATTTCAAATTATTAGCACAAACAAATATAGATTTCAGATTTGTGTTCCCGCCTGTGGTAAAAACAGGCATTAAACACTATTAAAAAAAAGATTTGTGTTCCAAGGTAATCAAGTACAGGAAAAAAAAAATTAGATGAATATAAAAATAGAGTCTTTATATCTGTCTTGCACATTTTTAGAGTTGTCATATAGCAATTGGCACCCCTTATATCAAAGAAAATACAGCTGATTTATTCTTGGCCTCAACTAGCAAGACCCACATATTCCAAATATAATTTAACAAAATTCTTTTTATAGGATGTGTTCTTGATGCAACATAAAAACAATGACATACTTTTTGTCACAGATGAGAAAGCAAGCAATCTGCTGATATTTTTGTTTTTACTGTTTTCTATGAGGAATTTAATAACATTCATTGATTTGTGTTCCTGCTGAAATTTTATATTAAATATGGCACATACACATTTATAGTGTGTAAAACCATCAGCTATAATAACTTTTTTGTTTAGCATAATCTTTTTGAGTTCATGTTATGAATTGTTTGGTTTTACAAATATTGATAAGCTTTAAAACATGAAAAATAATGAACTTAAAGCAAAATGGCATAATTATGTATTTTTGAACACTTTTATATATAATTTTTATAGTGGAAAAGAAGGATTAAAATTAAGGAAGAATATATATGGAGATAGGGAAAGAATAGGGGAGGGTGGGATCTAACACATATATAGCCAAGGTTGTAGAATCCCAGAAATGTGTACTCTGAAAACAATGGTAAAAATGTCAAAGCAGTTGTTAAACTTTTTGAAATGATGAGTAAAATAAATATTCTATTCTATCTTTTTTATAAGGTAATACTAATTTGTAAATTTCCTTGACGTCTGATTTCATATGGATTGGCCCAGAAATTGAAGTTCTGAAGATTGTTGCTAAGCACAGGAAAGTTTTCACTGCTGGTGAATTTGTTAAGAATGCCTTGCTACAGAAATACTGACGTGTACAAATGACTATCTTTGTTGAGGAATATAGTAAGTGTAAAAGAATTAGCAGATAGTTGGATTGGAATGGATTGTTAGGGATGGAGAAGGATATATCCATACTTAGCTTTAAGCATTGGCTGGCTATTTGTTCCTTTGCCTCTGGTTGGGGCACTTTCAGGAGATAGAGATGAGGCAAGATCACTGGAAACAGTGAGGCAAGGATATGGATGGGATTCCTAACATTGTTTCCAGATGGAACACCCTATACTGGCAGATTTTATCCACCCCATCTCCAAAGAGTTTGAGCCCCTCAGAATGACCACTTCCACATCACATGCTGAGACAATTTGCATAGCACAAGTCACCATCATATAACACCAGCCCACCCCACCATGGGCACTTTTGACTCTGTAACAGAAACAACAAAATGAAATGATGTGAAATGGGTGAGCAGAAAATCTATGGAAAAGTAAAAATCCAACCCAGCATTTGCAAAGGAAATCATGGAAAGCCATGAAAAAACCTAAGATCAGTGGTTGGCTCCATTGGATTTGAATTCAAAACCTCTCAAATGTGGATTGCAAGCATTATTCTCTAAGCCACGCCTCTTGTAGCAACTAGTTATTGAAACTGGAAATCTCTCTGAGTGTGACCGATATAATTAATATTATTATGTTGCTGAAACATAAACATAGACATTACAGAAAATTACAGAAAGTTTTATAGGGTGTGAGAATTATGCATATATCACAAAGGTTTTGGCTTGTTTATAAGCTGATAAAAACTGTTGAAAGTTGTAGATTGGAACGGACAAAACTGTATATTATAACTGCAGATAATGCATCATACATGTTGAGAGTTAATGCAAAAATGGTGGAACTAGTAAACAAAGAAAATTAAAGCTTTATGGAGCCTGTTCATAAAGTACAATGTGAGGTAGCTCTGCAAAGAAGGCAACTGTCATAAAGCGAACTATGATAAAACTAACTCATTTTATTGAAAGCACACAAGTGTTTTAAATCACTCTCAGATGAAACTAGCAATAACTGTAGAGATTTAATTTACCATGCACAGTGGACTGTGATAAAACTAACTCATTTTATTGAAAGCACAGTATTTGCCCATCAGTATTTCAAATCACTCTCGGATGAAATTGACAATAACTATAGGGATTTAATTTACCATGCACAAGTATGGTGGCTACATTGGTTATACATTGGCAAGAATTTTGCAATTGAGGGAATTGATCTATTTCATGATAGAGAGATTACACATAATTGCTAACCGATACAACTGGATATTCTGCCCAGCATTTTTTGTTGTTATGACAAAATATTTGTCTTACTTAAACACTATATTACAAAGTAAAGGGAAGTTAGTCAATGATGCATACAATGCAAGAATCTATTTAAGAAACAAACTTCTGCAAAAAGGCTTGGGAATTTTTTTCACCATATATGTTTTAGAAGTGATTCTTATCTACAGGTAATTGGGAGCATTGAAGATCAGCTTACCAGCACATTTGTTGATGTTATGCAAACTTATTCAGAAATGTCTTTGTTTTGCTTCTTTTATTTTAAATGTTGACAAAGCACTGGAATTTCTGGAAATAGAATTGTTTTATTTAAAACAGGATGATGCGATGGAATTTTCATCATAAATAACTGCTACTTAACTGCTACCATAAAGAAATGTCCAGCACTGAAGAAACAAACTTAGCATTTGATCAGCATGCTTGCAAAATAAGCTAGTATATAAAAGTTAATTTAATGCTCTAGCATTATTGTATTCCAGCTTATTATTTCTAAAAATTACATTTATAATCAAATTTTATTTGGAAACAATTATCTTTAGTAATGAATAACATTGCATAGCCTGCAACCAATCATTCAAATAGGCCCTTCATACAAGAAGTGTGGCAGATACTGATCTAGATTTAGGTGTCCAAGATTGGAAAGATTAAAGTCAACATATCTGAAAATAGTTTAGAGATGTCACCTATAAAGTTCCTTATAAGTTTTTTCTTTTTCTTTCAGTATTCTTTCTTGTTTTAGGTATTTTTTCATATATGCAAATGAACCAACAGTGTAAATTTTAAAGATTTAGAAATAAAGCAGTTTAAAAGCTACTGTATTACAGTATCTTTTATGTTACTAATACTATTAACTTATAAGACTGACAGTTCCAGGTTGAACAAACAGATGGTTGCATAATAGTTAATTTTTCATAACATATTGTTCTAGGGTAATTGTGCCTGAGCAGAAAGTGGAACCACTGGTAAGGAAAACAAGATAACTTGGAATAAATTAACAGGGGAAAAACTATGTTAAAGATTTATAATTTATAGTACAGTATGCATTCTTATAATCAATAATGGGAAAATATGATAAAAATAAAATGGATATAATATTAAACAAACAATAATAATAATAAATTATATGAAAATTTAAATATAGGCTATTTCTCTGTGGCCCCCCCCCCCTCCGCCCATTGCTCTGACTCCATCAGAAAGTGAAATATGCAATGCACAATTAACTTTGTTAAGAGTGGTGAACTTTTGTAACATTGATGTTTAATACACTAATGAATTTAATATAGTCGAGTCAAATTTGTAACACTCACTTATTATTTAAGGAGGAAAACAAGTTTCAAGAGTTAATTGCTTCCATCCTCAGTTTCAGGTTGACTGGTTGGGAGCAATTAGCTCTTGAAACTTGTTTTCTTCCTTACATAATAAATTATGTAAGTGTTATAAATTTGACTCAACTATATTAAATTCGTTAGTGCACAATTAAATCTTTACCACTTGTATTTTTTCAATAATGAGCTCTTATCATTACATTGTTTCCTCCTTCAATAGTTTTGAATTTTGAGCATGAAATTACTATATTTTGATTTGTAATTATAAATTCAGCATTTGCTTCAAACAAAAACAAATGATACTCTTTTGCTAACAGTATTATTTTCCTAAAGAGTATAAATAATGTCTAAATAAAATGAGCAAATATTTTTCTGAAATGTTGAGAAGAATAAAATTCTAACAATAGCTTTTACTAAATGGTATTTTTTATTTTATACTTAAAATGTTTGACATGCAAATAAAGTTGGGAGAAAAGTTTAAACACCAATATGTAATGGTGCAACTTTTTAATGTCATGTCCAAATACTTGTTGAAAGGTAGCTTTTCTTTCTTTCCTTCCCTCTCTTTCCAGAGATTTAGTTAGTATTCAACAGTTGTGCCTGTATGCTTATGGAACAACAGAATGCTAGGTAGAATGTTGAACAAATATTAAATAAATTATACTTACAAAGCTGTAGACAATGAAGTGGTAATATATCCTACACTTATGTATTCAACTTGTTTCCACTTAAGCATAAAACTAAGATATGTTTTGGAAGTACTCACTCCCATCTTCAGTTGTTGACCAACTACTGTTACTTGAAATGGTGACTGGATACCTGGATGCAGTGTTTCACAGCTTGGTACACTAACAACATCTCTCTCACAGAAACAGAGTACAAAATAGAATATTAACAGATAATAAAGACCAATGGTTTCAACAGACACAATAATAAAATTATCAATAAATTTAAAAGACAAAAATTGATGAGAAGTTTCTACACTGAGGAACACCAAGGAAAGATACAAGTTGAAAGCTTCATATACAATCCAACTTACCACAGCAAATTTAAGAAGATTTTTGAGGAACACCAAGGAAAGATACAAGTTGAAAGCTTCACATACCATCCAACTTACCACAGCAAATTTCAGATTTTCAAAGAATGTGGAATAATGTTGGCCCCAAAGAACAAATATAATATCAAGAATTTATTAAGTTGCACAGTAAAAGTCATCATACCAACAGAACAGAAATCAAGAATTTATGAAATCAAATGTGCAGATTGTGATCAGAGGTACAATGGAAAAATGAAGAGAAATTTGGAAATTCAGAGAAAAGAACACTTAGCAATATTGAGTTTAAGCAGGTTGATAAATCAACGGTAGCAGCTCACTTTTGGGCAAAAATCATAAAATTAAAAATCTGCTGAAACAACTTCACAGCCTAATGGAACTATCCCCTTGGGAAACATTTTCCTGATAAAAAAATAAAGAAAACTCTATGAATTTTGATTTTCTTCCTATGGATGAACTCAGCAAGTTCCTACTACAACCACCAGACACTGCCACAGGAACTTCTGGGTATCCATTTCAAGTGACAATAGTCGCTGAACTGCTGAAGATGGGAGTGAGAATTCCTGAAAGTCTTTGTTTTATGTAAGTGGAGTTTAATGTTAACAGCTTGAAATTGTTAATTAGAACATTGCACAGTGAAGCTAATCATATATTAAGATCATTGTGTGATTGACTCTTTTACTCCACATGTTTAAATATGGAGGACCAGTTTCACGAACCCTTAGTTCACATCGCCAGCCACTAGTAGACTGGAGGTTAAACTGTTATGCTGTGGGATTGTGTAATCTGCTCTGGTGGAGGTGTGATGAACTTTAAGTTTATGTTTTCTTCACCGGAAGTGTTGAAGTTCATTAAATTGTCTTTGTACTTGTAAATGTAGATTTTATCCTGTGTTGCTAATTCTGTAGGTCCTTGCACTGATTTTAATAATTTTGTTTTACTCAATATGTCGTGGTTTTCTTCCCAGAAATGATATACCACTGCTGATTTCTCCAACTGTTTGTATTTTATGTTTCTGAAATGTTCTTTCAGCCGTGTGCCTATGTTTCTTTTTGTTTTACCAATGAAGATTTTTTTCACATTCTGCACAACAAATTTTATAAATACCTGCTTTTTTCTCTTGTGGAATCTGTCATTAATATTATCAACCAGTAGATTTTTAACATTAAATCTCTTTACAGGTGCTAACCTGATATTAAAATCTGTAAGAATATTGTGAAAATTTTTGTAGCCCATGGCTGATATGTAAATTTTTTAAAAATTAGCCCTTTTTTGTTTTAATTTTACTGAAAGTTGGTTCCATTAATAAGGCTCTGCCTCTTGAATTTTTGTACTTTTTGTGTACTAGTTCTCTGTTATAACCATTTTTAACCGCTGTTCTTTCTATTTGTTTGTATTCTTTAAGGTATTCTTCTTTGCTAATTTTTAGGTTAACTAGTCAATGTTTTAAGATGTTGATAACTGCATGCTTGTGCGTTTGATGTTAAAATCATCGTCTTTGATGTGATTGTCTGCATGTGTATTCTTTCTGTATATTCCAAATTTCAGGTTTTCTTGACGTTTCATAATTTTTATGTCCAAGAAAGGTAATATGTTATATGTTTCAGTTTCGTATGTGAATAATGTGTTTTTATCTTGCAAATTACGACGTTTTATGGCATCATTAATGAGTATTTTGTTAACTATGGCAAATATATCGTCGACATATTTATACCATAATTTAAATATGTATGGGAAAGCCGAGTTAACGTGTGTTTCAAATCTGCTTATGACGAGGTTAAGGTGACGAGAGGCTGCACATAGTTAAGTCCTGGTTGTCATTTATAAAATTTGCGTTGAAAGAGAAGTAAGATTGGTTTATGCAAATTTCTGTGAGATTCATGTATTCTTTATGTGTGCATCATTAATTCTACTTATTCTTAACCATTCTTGCAGATAAATTAGAAGTTTATCTGTAGGTATGCTTGGAAACAACGATTCTACGTCGAAAGATATTTATGTGTCAGAAAGCTGCAATTTTATGTCCTTGATTTTTTTCTATAAACTGAAATGAATTATTTATACTTCTGCTTTGAAATGTAGGTAGCATCTTAAATCTATCAGCTAGCAATTTTACTAAATAGTATGAAGGTGTATTGATATTGCTAATGATAGGTCGCAAAGCACTTCCAGACTTATGAATTTTTGGCTAACCATATATTTTTGTTATTGTAGGATTTTATTTATTGGAGTATTGGACACTATGTGCAGCCTCTCGTCTCCATTTCTAGTTAACCTCTTCATAAGCAGATTTAAAACACACGTTAACTCAGCTTTCCCATACATATTTAAAATATGATATAGATATGTCGACGATATATTTGCCACAGTTAACAAAATACTCATTAACGATGCCATAAAACGTCGTAATTTGAAAGATAAAAAAACATTATTCACATACGAAACTGAAACACATAACATATTACCTTTTTTGGACATAAAAATTGTGAAACGTCAAGAAAATCTGGAATTTGGAACATACAAAAGGAATACACATGCAGACACATCAAAGCTGACGGTTTTAATACAACGCGCAAGCATGCAGTTACCAACATGTGAACACTGACTAGTTAACCTAAAAATTAGCAAAGAAGAATACCTTTAAGAATACAAACAAATAGAAAGAATAGTGGTTAAAAATGGTTATGACAAAGAACTACTACACAAAAAGTACAGAAATTCAAGAAGCAAAGCCTTATTTAAGGAACCGCAACTTTCAGTAAAATTAAAACAAAAAAAGGCTAATTTTTAAAAAATTTACATATCAGCCATGGGCTAAAATTTTTTTCACAATATTCTTACAGATTTTAATATCAGTTAGCACCTGTAAAGAGATTTAATGTTAAAAATCTACTGATTGATAATATTAATGACAGATTCCACAAGAGAAAAAAGCAGGTATTAATAAAATTTGTTGTGCAGAATGTGAAAAAAATTTTATTGGTACAACAAAAAGAAACATAGGCACACGGTTAAAAGAATATTTCAGAAACATAAAATACAAACAGTTGGAGAAATCAGCAGTGGCATATCATTTCTGGGAAGAAAACCACGACATAATGAATAAAACAAAATTTTTAAAATCAGTGCCAGGACCTGCAAAATTAGCAACACAGGATAAAATCTACATTTACAAGTACAAAGACAATTTAATAAACTTCAACACTTCTGGTGATGAAAAAATAAACTTTAAGTTCATCACACCTACACCAGAGCAGATTACACTTTCCCTCAGCATAACGGTTTGCCCTCCAGTCGACTAGGGGCTGATGATGTGATTGAAGGGTTTGTGAAACTGGTCTGACATATTCAAACAAGTAAGTGAAGCAAAATAGTGCTAGTTTAATTCAATCACACAATGATCTTAAAATATGCATAATCTAATATTAAATTTTTTTTACATCCTGCTGATTGCCTTAGGTCCTTGTGTTGGTGGAAAAAATAAATATGGTACATTGAATTAGAAGTATGATACTCTCAATAACCCCTTCAAACTTACTTTTTCAGTGTCAGGAAATAATCTACCAATTAACTAGTTCCAACTAGAAATACTGTTTTTAGTGGGCAGAAAATCCATTACTTATTTAACTGCAATGAAGATTGTGTAAATCTGATAATTCCAGAAACTGTATTTAAGTGCATAGTGCATTTCAGATACTGTATCTCATATAAAATGAATATAAAAATATAAATGTCAAATGGTTATCAAGAGTGTAAAGGAAATTAGGTTGAAAATATACAGGTTTAAAAACAAGACTATTGATCATGATAGATTAAAATTTCAGGAAAGCAAAAAAAAGGGGGGGGGAAGGATTTGGAGAAGGAGAATAGATGGCATTTACTTTAAAATAATCTTATGCTGCTTATATTAGTTTATTATAAAAGTTTATTGCATATGTTTACATGATTTATTTTGATTAAAAACAAAGGCTTCATAAGGCATTGAAATATTGTTGAACAATATTAAATATAAATTCATGATTAATTTCTGACATATTTACAAATTGGTTTCACTCTCATTTGATGTGGTGCCATTATATATTTAATGGTGAACTCTATAGATGTTCCTTTAATTCCTGTTACATGCTTCATTGCTTTCTATAAAGGAAGCTATAACATTATTTTTTAAAGTAACTACTAAATTTAGTCTATTCAGAATGCATGTATCATGTTTCTAATCTAGTTTTAAGCTTTCAGTGTTTTAAAATACCTAACAAACTGTTTCTGCCTTGCTTTGATGAAGCATTACTATGGATAATGGTGCTGCAGTAAAAATTCACTTTGAATTATATGCAGCGCTGTTCTTGATGCTCCAATTAATGAGGGATTTCTTGAAATCTGACATTAATGCTCATGATCTTCAACAGATTGCATCTCCCTAGTTATTTTATGCAAATTTCTAGATATTTGATGAATTGTTTTAAAATTTAATTTAACGATAATCTCAGAAATAGTTTAATTTATTTTTAATTGAAATGCATTAAAATTATTTGTGTATGAAACAAAACATAGATGCAGTAATATCAGATGACTTCATTTCCAGATATATATCATAGTTAAAATGGTTTGTGATGAAGATAGTGATATAGTTTTATACACTCTAATCAGCATGTTAAAGAAAAGTGTCATAATATATTTGGAAAAGAAGGGGAAGAAAAAAGCTCTGAGAGGAATTGTCAATACCAAGTTTTCAAGAAACTAAATTATGCATTTGAAAATGTTCACAAATATTTTATTGTGTATTCTTAAAAAAATTAACTTTTTCATAAATAAATATGAAAATTCATAGATTATTACTGAGCATGAAATATTAGGAAATTATGTTCAGGTACCAAACACTGTACTTTTATCAAAATAGTTTGCTGTGGTTAGTTTTGTTATCTGCATATTATTTTTATGCTATCATTAAAATGAATTTTTGCTAAAAAAATCAAAACCAAAATACATTTTTAAACAAAAGAACCCCATAAGGCATAAGAATGGCAGCAGATACATTTGAAACATATTGTAGAAACTGACATTAAAGTTATAGTATTGCCACTTTAAGCTGATTAAATTAATGAGAGTGATTCTAAGCAGCGGCACTGGTTAAAATAGTTAAGTGAGAAATGACTAAGAATTGAGAAAATTTAATTGGAAACATATGCTATAGCAATTTATAGCATCAAGTTTATGAATGCTATGAAGCATACATGACCAGATAACCTTTTTTTTTAGGGTCCAAGATTAATTTTGAAGATTTTAAAATTTGCTACTTTCATATATAAGTAAAGTTGCAGTACAGTGGCAGCTATAATGTAAACATATTATTAAAACCTTGAATTGAATGGGATACTAATGAACGGAGGTGTTAAAGAGCATCCTTAAATAAATGAAATAAATTTATGTGATTATGTTGTACTCTAGGTATATGTATCCTAATGTTCATGGCCTTGTTTAAGTAGTAACATTTAAAACTCATTAGAGAGATTGAGGAATCTATTGCCCTTTCATTTTCCAAACTTATGAAAAGAAGAATTTACACGAATTAAAAAACATAATGTAAAGTAACTATCAGTTACTCATTCTTACGTTTTATGTTTAACAGACACATTGCTGATAACTCGCATCTTTTGTTATGCAAAATTTTCTACATTTAATTTTACTTTTACTGGAGAACAAATTAAAAATAATTTTTTCATTGTGGTTTTATGCACAATGGTATGGAAAAAATAAGTGAGTTATGCTATATTATTTGTGCGTATTTGTAGGTGATCAAATTTTAACCAATATATTTCCAAAAAAAATTGTAGATTTAACAGTTAGCTTAGAAGAAAATATATACATACATATTATGGGGAGTGAAATAATAAATGGGAGACAATTTAAACAGCTCTTAATTCACAGATTTATTATTTCCTTAGGTAGAATGTAAAAATATCAACAAAAATGGATACAACTGGAGTGTAACAAATGCTGTAAATAGGCTTAATAAGAAGTAATGATGCTATACACACAAACTGATTTATATATTTATTATTGCAATTTGCTAGTGTGTGTTTTATAGGCAGTGTAACAGGAGTAAATAATTATATTATACATATTTGGTATGATAGCCTAAATAACAACACATTGATGTTAATAAGAAAAAAAATGACAACTAATTTGTTTCATAAGTTTATGATATTCTTTTTCTTTGTTCTCTCCCATTTTTTAAGGTTGGGTACCTGATCACCTTATGTAATTGATTTCCAGTGTTCTCTAGTCACTAGTTGGTGCATATTTTGTTATACTCGATAAGTTCTACAATCAGATTAATGCATGTAAGCTATCAGTTTTCTTGACACATGGATGAAAATGGGACCACAATTTGTCACAGTTTACAACAGAAGTAGAATATAGAAAAATAAAATGTTGAGATCAGACATGCTTTACTGAACTCATTTTCAAAACAATTCACTTGCATTTGAACATGCACATAAACTAATCTAGAATCAGTATTGGTTGATAATATCACCAATGGTAGCGCATGCATGTGACTGCTTAGGTCTGAATAAAAAATATAAACTGAACTACATGAACTCAGAAAGGAAGTTATGAAAGGTAGCTGATGTTCATTGGTGAGGAGAAATCTGAAGTAGACAACATGAACCAAACAGAGTTTAAAAATTGATTAACTCTTTATATTCAGCATTCCTTATATGGTGAACTAGATTGGGTAAAAAAATTAGCAGATATTAACATCCTGTTGCTCTATTTAGAATTACAGGAGTACTGATATTTTTTAAGAACAAAGGGGTACAAGGGTTAAATCTGCTAGCTGGGTTGGAAAAAAAATGTTACACCCTTGAACCAAGCAGACACATTTAAGCAAGATTTAAATATTCAGACCATGTCCCTAATCATAGCAATATCTAGAAGTAATCTACAATTTAACTTTGCCTCGGAAGACTTATTGCATTTCCATAAATCTTAGAGATGGTCACCCATTTTTATAGTAACTAATGATGTTTTTCCTACTTAATATAAAATTTTCTAGCAAGGCTGGAACTACCATTTCATGCTCTTGAATTTCAAGAACATTGTTAGTATTATTGTATTCATTTATATTTATTCAACAAAGTGAATTGACAACAACTTACTGTTTCTCTGGTAACAGATGACCACAAGTGGCCTCTTAAGAGGCCATTAACATTTGTCATATCTTATTCTTAGTGTCTTCAGTGTGTAAAGAATATTTCCCACATAAGAATTGGATCATTCACACTAAATTCACAAACCCTGGCTTTGTTTAAAAGAAGATATAAATTCTATGTTCCTTCTTGAAAATATATTAAATCTAAAATTTGAAATGTTCATTTACAGGAGTGCCTATGTGGAATGGGAGCACATATTTATTTGTAACTAAAAAAATCTTAGTCTCTATTGCTCTTTTTTGGAATTTTAAAAGTATGTAATGTCCACTAAATGCTGCTATCTTGTGTCATTATTTCATTCACAGAGGAATTATATAAACAGAAGCATCACTACCCTTTTTGGCAAAAAATATGAACATTCATTGTGTTGATGTTGTCTCTGCTGAAGTGGATGTGTCTCTGATGCCAATGTTCTGGGCTTCTTCAATGGTATCTGGAAGTTTTACGTTGAGCGTCTCCGGGAAGAAGAGAGCAAGGAAACCAGACACTACTGACATAATGCCAAACAGGAGCAGCGGCAAAGACTCCATATACGTTTCCTGAAATTATATGCATTTGAGAAGGAAATCTGAATGTGTTTCAATTCAGAATCATTGCTTGAGAGATCAATGAAATGTTAACTATCTTTTGGAGGAGTTGCCTTACTTACCAAAAGCGGTGTTTGTGGAGACACGATGGAGCCGATCTGACTGAAGGTGGCACACATCCCAAGCAAGGAATGGCGAAGTTCTGTTGGGAAGATTTCAGCCGTAAACACATACACCACCGTATATGCAATGGTGATGGCAAATTTTCCAGCCAAAAAGAGCAGCAGTCTCACCCAGTCCAAATCTGATATGACATAAATATAATCTGTTATAATCATAGTATCTTCTAATATGGACTCCTAACACCTAATTGATTTACAAAAGTATACTAAGATTGCAGAACATGCATTTTATTTTTATGAAAGAATAGATCCTATGAAAAACACACTATTTTACAGTATTAGCTAATATTTTATTATTTTGAATGACCATAACAAAATGTTTTGCATGATTATTACATTGTTACTTTATTTATATAATTATATGAATTCTCAGAGTCGACGAGAAACCTTTTAAGTGATCAGCCTTGCATTTTATAGCCACTTGGTGTGGATTTTCTTTGATTAAGTTTGGTGGTAGAATTTGGTGCTCCAGTTAGCCATAAAGCATGAACTGAACACAATATAAAATTAGGTTAGCTAGTGAAGGGTATATTATGCAGAAATCTTTCATTTGCAAATAACTCACTAAATGAAAGTATGCGACCCTTCCCTGCAAAGGTGGATTGCCTTTAAAGGATTCATTTTTTTATACAAACTTGGGAACTCTGGTGTCTGAACCCGGGATAACTGTGACTTTCGACACCAAGCCCAAGCTGAGCTAGAGTTAGTTGCTTTCACAGAACTTTCTTCCCCTCTGCCTGGTTTCTGAAGCAATATGGGTTCACTAAAATGTCTGGTGGGTATGTGGGATGGAAAGCTGATAGAGATTTGTGGCATTGTAAGATTCATCTATTTGCACATGCGAGGACAAAATATGATTCTGTGAAGATTGAAGTGGTTCAAGGGTCAGTTTTAACTTTTCTCATTCTATTCTTTATCCTAATTCTAAATTTAGTTATGTTGAATTCTGTCCCTGTGTTTTTTTTATTTTTTGTCTTACAAATTAAGAGTAAGATGCTAAGAGTTTCATAAGTAATGTGCTCATTCACTCATTTTTTTTCAATGATAATGCATTGCGCAGCACTATATGACACTTATCTCTCCTAAATCTTGACTATAGCTTTCTGGAGTGGGTTTTGACTTGCACATTTTATTATAGAAAGAAGTTTTTAATGCTTTGCTTCCACAGTCTATTAAGCACTTTATATGAGGAATTAAATAAAAATGATTTTTTCCCCATGCCTAAAGACATTCTGATCCTCTGCATTGCAATGGCAAAAAGAAAGGCGGAGTTTAATAACAAGGAGATGAGGTGATAGGTGTGAATGAGGCGCCAGCACATGTTGTAACTTAATTAAAACTAATTGAAACTGAACGTGCATAAATCTAAACCGAAATTATTTTGGTAGTAAATGATATGAAGTACCCCAAAGAAGCAACATTGATATGTCCAGGAACAATAATATTGTTCTGTGCAGGTTCTTTATAACTCTTCCTCCATAAGGAACAGGAGGTACATCTTATTATATAATAAACTCACCAGCCATCATTTTTATATTTTTTGGGTACACAAACTGGCAGGAATAATTCAGAGACAGTGGATTAGGGAATGGAATGGGGAAATACAGGATGATTTATATTTAGTAAAAAACAGTGTAAATACTTTGTGGGTGCAATGTAGAGGTAAACATAAGTCAAAATACTTTTGAACATTTTCTCTGAAATTATTTTATATCAGAGTTGTACAGCACAGGAGCAGTAACAAATTGACACAAAATAACGACTATTCCACTGAATTAATGTTCAAAATGTCCTTCACCTACTATTGGCACAGGTATATGCTCAATGCTTCTGATCCTGTAATGTCAGTGGGCCGTACCCTTAGGGCCTCAAGTGCATTATCTTCTGAGATGCATATCTGAGTATACTTACAGTTCGTGTGTGCCATTATACGGCTACCATGTTGAAAGATATGGCGGTCCAAAGGCTTTTGTGCTGCTCTCATGTTTTACATCTAGCAAGGAACTATATAATATATGCATCATAAATCTGAAATCAAGACATTTAGGAAAAGTTATGGTATTTTAGTCTTATTTTTTACTTCCACATTACACTCGGGAAGTATTTACTCTTATGGATCGACTTATGAGGAAAGTATGATGAGTGGGTTATAGCGGGAAGTTAGAACCAGGTTTAAAAATATTCATATTCCTTTCCTGCCCTTCCTACAAGCTTGAACCGCTTCTCTGATGAATCTTTCCAATAGACCGGCACCTAGAGTTTAATCTAGCCTCCCCTTTCCCCTTTTCGGGGTTGAAGCAGATACGATACCCGCGCATTGACCTTCCAGCTACTAGTTTCACTGGTAGGGCGGCCTAATCTAGCATCTACCTCCCAAACCCTGTAGGAGGCTCACCACCTGGTGCGGCGCAGAGACACCATAAAACCGCAACTTGCTCATTCACCTATGAGGTACGGGATCACACTACCCCACTCAGCCCAATCCATCTAAATGATTCCCGGAGAGGAGGGAGTGGATGCCTGGTGTACATCTAATAACGTCTATTGAACAGTTGACGAAACTGCAAAACACTATAGTGTGAAACCCTGGAAAGACAATGAAGGTCTCTATTAGGATTCACTCCTTTAGAAGATGCCATTCCTATGCCTGTGTGAAAGATTCTACGCAGAGCTCACTAAAGCTCCATGTCTTAAATTGCAAAGTTAGGATTGAAGGAGAGCATAGTAGACCCTTGTGGCTGAAGTGCCAAGATCAACAACAATCTATCTAATCTAACGTCAGAAGTACCGAGGTTGCTTAGCGTCCGCAGAGCTCGAAGTTTAAACATATAGATAAACAAATTATATGTTCTTTGTTGAGGGAGAAGCATTTTCTTATACAGTATTATAAGAAATTATAAGTATTTCTTATACTTTTCTTAATATTATAATTACAATAATTTGATTTATTTAAATGTATTATCAATTCAATGAAAACTTAATATTTATAGGAAATACAATTTTAATTATTACAATTATTCAATGATGACGCGAGGTTATCCGAGAAAGAACATATCAAGGATATCATAAGGTGTTATATGTTTCACGGAAAATTCGGCAATCTCTTGCTCACGGGTATCACTGTGTCTGCCGGTGCGCGCATGTACAGTCATAAGGTGAAAATCCGTATAAAACGAGCATGTATTATTTCGGGATATTATTTGCCCATTAAGTTTAAACCAAGTTTCGTCGGGAGAAAAAATCGGATCAATTTCTCCGTTACTAACACTATTGAAAATCTAATTAGAAACATTAAATGTACTGGCGTGATAATACCAGACATTGTAAAGCTGTGCTATTGAGCTTCTGTATGGGTTTAATTTAAAAACGCCCGAGAGACTTCTGTGGAGTGTGTTCTAATTTGCGTTTACCTCATCTACTTTTTATTCTGTAAGAATAAAATGCCTTTTACCATTTTTTTCCTCCCATGGAAAGACCCTTAGAGTGCACTTTCTCTATTCTTTTGTTTGGTTCTGTTAGCTGGAACTGGTCTATAAGGAAAATGTTCACATTTTTAAATTTATTTATTTTGCTACACGACTTTGTTTTTTGTGCATACCGTTTAAAAGAATGTGTTGTACGCTATATTTCACTACCGACATTACTAAATGCACGATACAATTGTATTAATAACAACGGACTACTGATACACTCGGCTATGCGTGTAGTATATGATGCAAAACTACGTGAGAGACCGGGAAACTGCAAGTGAGTTATAGTGTTACACTCGGCTATGCAGATGTCTGGTGACAAGCATGTGACAGACAGGAAACACTACAAAAAAAAGTGTGAAATATAAAAACTGCATAGTATTTTACAAAGAGACCAAAGCTTGAGAGAGAGAGAGAGAGAAAGAGAGAGAGAGATGTGCATTGTGTAAGAGAGGAAAGGCATTGAATAGTTTCAATTAGGTTCTGGAGATTGAAAGAAGAAAGGGCTTAAGATAAGAAAAATGCAGTAATGAAAAAGAGTAAAGATAAGTAACAGATTGGAAGTTGTTTAGAAGAATTTCTGTTTAAAACTTAAATTAGTTTGGTTTGTCTAAGGCAAAAGCGACACACCCGAAATGGAGAAGGGAAAAAGAGGCAAGTTTGGTAGATATATTTGAAATGTGATATTTGGCGGTCTTGATTATGTGACAATTCGTAATTTGTATTTCTTGTAGTAGAGCTCTTCAAACTGTCTATATAGAAAAATATATCCAATATTACAATATCTGTTTTCATCTGTTGTTTCATGCATTCCTGAGAACTATTTGCTCATTCACATGTGAAAGCACTTCGTATTAATAACATTTTATTTATGCTCATGTTTACCTTAATCACGCTTCATTATAAAAACAAACATTTCCAAATGATACAAATGTGTGTGATATTACGTTTTAAATAGATTATTTGCTCATATTAAGAAAATAAATTCACCCAAACTGCTTAGAGAGCACCCTATGAGGGTGAGCAGGAGTTGCGCTCAAAAAGTTGTTGCCATCTCATACGCTGTGAAGAGCTCACCTTTAGGAACGAACGCGAAAGATGTACAAGTGGCTCCTGATAGCACCAAGGATGCGCAAAGCGAGGCTTTCCTGCCAAAACGATCCATAGCATAATAGGTCACTACGTATGCAGGGAACTCGATGAGCGACACTAGGATGAAATTGGTGTACTTGTTACCCCCAACCAGCACAGAATTTATTGTCAGTCCAAAGTAGACGAACACTATGCTTACCCTGAAAAAAAGAAAAGGTTTGAATATTTCAAAAGAAAAAGATTACATACCAATTCACTATAGAATAACATCTGCGAGAATGCTAATTTATTTCCAGGTTGTGTAAAAAATCGTGAAATAGCTGACACATTCATTGCCTTCTGGGTTACATGCTAGAATATGAAGTTATGCACATTTTATCTATAATGAACAATGAAACCCAAAACCTGTACGTCTTAAAACATTCAGACTATAATGTATGAGCTAAGGTGTACAGCACATCATGGAAATCTAAAACATTTTTTTTCTGAAAATGAAAAAATATTACAACAGGAATTTGTAAATATCATCCATGTCAGTTGCTGCTTATAATTACTATGTACAGAATATAAAATGTAGTATTTTTAGGTTATTAAAGAAGTCATGAATAGTTAGATTTCAAATTTTTTTTTAAGTACTGGTAATTATAATGTATATTATAATGTTACAGATATTCAGAAACAAACTAGATATACACTGGTCATTTTAATGCATAATTATAATAAGTAAATACATTAACTACATTTCAGATGACTTTTATAAACAGAGGGAGGAAAAAGAAACAATCACAGACTCAAACTTTCAGCGTTTCTATAGAGGTAAAATTTTAATAAAATCTACAAAAGATAAAAATAAGTTGCATTTTTAATATATAGGATAACCAAACATAAATAAAATGAAATAAATTGCGTAACAATTCTTAGACAGTGAAAAAATACTAAACAAATACAGGTTTCTGAAAATATTTTCTATTAAGTGTTATATTATTTACAAAGGCTTGCAAACTTCTATACAACCTACAATGACATAATGAACTTGCCTTCAATTTTCCATGTTCCGCGTTACCGCATCTCGGCATTTGATTCGACTGTAGCGTGACTAACAATGTACACCGTCGCACAGCGCGTGTTATTCGTGAATGGTGGCAAAAAGGTTCTTTTAAAGCATGTCATACGACATTTCGGATTGAATTTGCTGAAAGACGTATACCATTGCAAAGTCTGCATCCAGGTTAAAAAGACAACAGGTAGTACCCTCATTGATGTTCAGCAGGCCGCAAATTGCCTGAGGGAACAATAAGCGAATAAAGGAGCAATTACTGACCTCACCAGAGACTAAGCACTCAAGTTTCACGTGTCAAGAGCAGGGGAAAAAAGTGCGTGTGTGTTCAAGAATTAAATATGATTGTCTACGTATTCTTTGTTTATGGTTTATTTAGACATTTTCTTACTCCAAATCCTGAACTTTTAGACACTCTTAGTTTTGAAATGAAGCATTGTTTCATGTGAGCGGACACATAAACTCTGAGAATACGCATATAGGGGCAACAGGAAATCCTAATGCTGTGCATGAAGAGCCATTGGTGTAGCCTGTTTCGTAGACAAATCATATATAGGTTCTATAGTTTTTTGAACAAACAGTTACTAGGAAAATCGACCTGCAAACATTCAGTTAATTTGTCGGTTGTTAGGAAGATAACAGGTGAATGTTACCAGCAAGAAGGTGCAAGATGCCACACTTCAAATGCCAATATGAGAGAAATTTGATGTTTTCTTTTTTGAACAGAATTATCTAAAAACCCTTTGGTCATCCAGATCTACCGATTTAACACCTCCCAATTTCTTTCTTTGGGGATTATTGGAGAGAAAAATGTACAAAAGCTTATCCCGCAGAATTGAGCAACCCAATGAAGATTGAAGCGGCTGCTGTTACCATTTTGGAAGAAGTATTCCAGAATTTGGAGAAACGCATACAAGTGTGCTTGAATATGGCAAGAGACAATTTTTAGTATAGGTTATGAGCAGATCCTGTTTTGCATGTTGAAAGTATGTGTTCATATATTTGTAAGTTTTTGACTAAATAACAATAATATGCGTTCTCTAGTAAGAGAATTACTATGATTAAATAATCAACTGCTGTTCTGGTCACATATTTCCAAATTACGAAGCGTTTCAGTCACTCTGGCCCCTAGTTTTTTTTTCTTTTATAATTATTCAACTTTTTTACACGATTCAGTGACAATTGACACGGAATACTTATGAGAACCATGACGATTTCTTAACAGTAGTTGTCTTTACCATCATGTAATGTACTCAACTCATACAAACAAATAGGGAGTCAGCCTCAATTTCGTGCCCCATATTTTCTTGCAACTCCACAAAAGTCATTGGCTTGTAGAGATGCAGTTTCCCTTTCATCAGGTTCATAGGGAGAAGTCTGATGTGGTAAGGTCAGACGACCTTGTTGACTATAGTAATTTAGAAATAACACGATCTTTAGAGAAGGAAACAATTTCAGTCTTGCTGATACTAGATGTGTGGTAGGTAACACACTCTTGCTGAAAATACCCAAATATGAAGTTCTCCGTCTTTCAACTGATTCACAGATTAATGGAAAATCTTCATTAAGACAGCGGTATGCTTCGACGATGGTAGAAAATGGAAGCTATAATGCGTTATTATTTTTTTCATTACAATGAAGAGGTGACCCATATGGGACGTCTCATGCAAATATGAGTATTCCGAATTATGACCTACCCACTTAGGTAAAGCCACACCTCATCGGAGAATCATGTAGTCCAGTAATCCAAGATGTCCACTTTGTATACTGAAATCAACAACAGTAATTGAGTTAGGAGGTTTCAATTTTTGCGTGGCAGTAACACTATAAGCATGTAGTTTTTTCCTTGTTTATTTTTCTTTCGCTATTCGGTATATATACGGAAACATCTATTACCTGTCTCTGACAATTTACACAAGGAGTTTGTAATGTCGCCTGCAGACTGCTTTTTACCTTATGCATCGTTGACTCCTGATGGTTGCGGACGTCCTCTTTCGTGGATATCGAACAGTGCTTTTCAGTTTCATCACCAGATACTGAATGGAGACTTTTGGCAGTGGCTTTTGGGTCGGTCCTGGTGGTTTAGTAGTACCCATAGTTGACTCGTAGGCCCAAGATGGGGGCTCAATCCCGATCAGGATCGATGGATTTTTTTCGGAAGGAAAATAACGCCCTGGGTCCCGTATATTAGACTTGCGGCACATAAAAGAAGCCGAAGCCTGAAAGAAAAGGCTTCGGAACAAAAATTATCGACCGTTTCATGCTCTGTATTGAACGGGATGCTGATGATCTAAGATGTTAAAGAACGTCCGTGAATAAACCAAACAACTTAAGTTGCTCCTGAACCTCTAACTGTGCAATGAATTGTCGTTGGCAGTCTTTTATCAACACAGTTTTTCAGTATGTGCAGAAATAAACATATGCTGTTCCACTGTATGTTGGTTTATATCGTATTGTACGTACTATACTGCTTGTAATCCAAGACAAATTGCGCAGTTGATGCTCATAACAATGCTCAGGACGGCTAACGAACAAGCGGCGATTACGGGCATGCGCCACAAACTAGCCCGCACCTGTTCCCACTTCTTATTCACCAAGAAATGCTCTGGTGGAATTTTATTGAATTATGTTAATTAGTTTCAAAATTATATCATAAGTTAAGAACAATGGATGAATTATATATAAATAAAATTTTGTTTATTAATGCACCAATATAATCTGTTGACTGGGTTGATACTAAATAAATTTAAGTACAAACATTTTTCATTTTGTTACCAATTTTTTAAATTGATATTTTGTAACTTTTAGCATGTAAAATCATATAAAAGAGGATTCAGCATAAAAACTCATGTGAATGAATCATATTTCAATAAAAGTCTAGAATATCTGAAATACTCATTTGTTCTTTTTGACACGTGTGGTCTAAGATGATTTTACAATATTATTCACGAAAAGTGCCCACCGGTACCTATTCATTGCCCTATACCACTTCACTCGCTTAAATCTCTTATTCCACGTTGCACTTGGAAGAAACTTTTAGTAAGTGTGTTATTATTACAATAAATCAGTATCTGACTAAATCTTAGAATGAAAGTTTTGCAAAACTGAAATACATTGACGGTCAAGATTTAAAACAAAGAGCAGAAGTTTCTGAAGTTGTATTTTTCTTTTTTATAATATTACTAATGCAGAGAAAGAAATAAAACTTAAAATGGGATGATGATGATGATGATGATGATAATAATAATAATAATAATAATAATAATAATAATAATAATAATAATAATAATAATAATAATAATAATAATAAAACAAATTACTCCAAACTCAACGAATGGGAATTTTAATTTCCAATATCCGTTTCAGATATTTTTAGGCTCAAAGGAATTATGTTACGCTTGTTTTAAAACTGAAAAACATTTTACAGTCTTTATAATAAATATTGAGAAACAAAATAGAAAAATATAATAAGAATTCCGGCTCTAGTGATCATTATTATATAAAGTTTGGGTTAAAAGTTGTATGCTTTTTTAAGTCATAATATCCAAATTAAGATAAAAGCATTTGACATATTTGTAGACAATTACATTGTAGTAAAATATTAATGCATTTTTAAACAAAATACTAGAGCATAGAACTTTAATGTTTTTCACGATACAAAAATGTAATTGTTAAGCTCATCTTGTGATCTCCCTCGAAATATTTGCACTCCTAGATTTCTTAACTTTAAATGATAACAATTATCATTTGGAATGTGAAGTTCTATAAGATTATATGAAAATTATATGAGTTAACTTTTT
Source organism: Metallyticus violacea (assembly GCA_030762175.1). Classification (NCBI taxonomy): domain Eukaryota; kingdom Metazoa; phylum Arthropoda; class Insecta; order Mantodea; family Metallyticidae; genus Metallyticus; species Metallyticus violacea. The sequence goes on along the minus strand of CM060840.1, from coordinate 44,202,690 downwards.
CTTTCTACAGAATAGCTTAGGTATAAAATTTGGCGCAAAATCACAACTCGGTGTGTTAATCTTAGAGCGAGTCAAATTGCGCAACATTCTCACAAGCTTTAGCCTCGGCTGGAATTCTTCAAATAATGATGCATGCAGAGGAAAGCGAACCATGCAAAGGATTTCAGTGAGGCTTGTACATGAGCTATTAATCTTTCATTTTTGCCATTTACTGCTTTATACCTTTGATAGAATTATTTCTCTTAGGAGTTTAAAATATAGATACAAAGGATAAGCCATAAGTCATGGCAACTAATTTTTTCCCCTTGTGAACAAAGGACAACATGAAACAATCTAAGATATACTGTTGGGAGTATGGCATTTACTACCGAATGGTACCACCAACGGAAGGCTAGATGTAGGCGTTCGTCTTAGGGAAGAAGTAAAAAACAGGTAATCGGACAACATTGGTTTATTATGGTATGAGCAAAAGTTAAACACGACTACTTACTTAGGGTTGCAAATCTCAGGTAATCCATGGTGTTTAGCAGCCTTTGAAGTAGTCCCCAAGTACATCGACGTTACATTGTCATCGATGGGGAAGGCACTGAATACCATCTGCTGCATGAGTTGGTAATGTGAACCATTTTGCGTCGAAATGCTGTCAAAATGTCCGCTTTGTTAACGAAACGCTTCCCACACAGTTGCTGCTTCACTTTAGGGATGAAATCATATACAGCGACTGAGGTCGGGTGAATGTGGCGAGTGTGGAAGAATTTCCCAGTCCCACCGCTGTAAAAGACACACGACACTCTCGGCTGTGTGACTGAGCGTTTTCGTAGAGAGAATAATAGCGTTGTTCGAAAGTTCTGGCTTTTGATGCACACGGCAAGGCGCAATTGAGATAAAAAATCTGGGCATTCCTCACGCACTATATGACAAACAAGCATATCTTGACTGTCATACGCCAGAATTACCATGCCTTTTGTTGAAACAGGAGTTTGATGAAACTTGTGTTTGTGTGGTGACCCAGGGTGACGTCATTCACTGGATTGTCGCTTGAGTTCTGGTTCATACGCCCTTCCCAAACTTCATCAATTGCAATGATGCGATTAAACGTGACGTCCCCTTCTTCCTGATATGTCGCCAGCTTGATAGGACATGTCTCGTAGCGAGTCCGCACCTGCACCTCATTTAATTGAAACAGCACCCACTTTGCACACATTTTCCGCATGTTCAGGTCCTCCCGGAAAATGCGGTGCACTTTTTTTTTGTTTTGTTTTACGGAATTCCTGTTTGCCATTCTAATTCCGCAAGTATCCAGCGCCTATCATCGCGAAGTACTGTTCCATAATCATCGTCCGTAATCCTTGTCCGTGGACACAGGACGCCCACTGCGCGGCAAATGGGCAGTCGATATTTTACTCTGTTTGAAGGCCTCTGTCCATCCGCTACTGTTATAGGACAGGGCATGCGCAGTCAGTGCTGCACATAACTCTGCGTGGCATTCTCGTGCATTTCTGCCGCGGAGAAATGCCTATTTTCACATAGGCACTTTCGCTGTTCGTGACTTCCATTCCTGACTGTCGCTCACCAACAGAACTTCGGGGCGTGCTGAAACGCTCAGCTCTGCTCACATACACCTTCTGGCGGTTTCATTCGAAAGTACATTCCATTTCACTTTCAGTCATATATCTTAGACATATGTTATCCCTCGTATAATGAAATGTGGAGCTGACAATTTCAGTTTTTATTAGTATTAACACGATTTAATACTTAATGTCTTATGCCAACGCACAATACATTTGCATTGGTATCTTATTTGCTATGCTTCAAAAAACAAATGTTTTCGTTTGTTTTATTTTAAACTCTTCCTGAAAAATGAAAAACAATATAAATATAATGGAAAAACTTGTAATTACAAGAATGAAAAATATTTGCTGCTTTGTAAAAATAATATAGGATACTTATGAAAATATGTTTCAGATACATATAAAAATGTAGTATGCATATATTAAAACAATAATTGTAGGTGGAACCCTCCTCCAAAGAAAGCTCTACAACAGCCCTTCATAGGCACGGATTCTTCTGCTGTGACATTTTGTTTTCAATTGAAGATTTTAAAAGAAAAATAAGAAATGTCATAAATGTATTGACTAATAGTATTGAGTGAGTATTTGTCAAGGTCACGACTTAGTAAGTGTTATTTTTGTCTGTGTTAATTAATACTCAATCTGCAGTTAAGTATAACTCAAGTCTTTGTGTTATTAAAGACTAAATGTTACCGCTTCTGTGGCTGAATACAATTAGAGCTACCGGAGGAATAAACTTTCCTGGTATTCGATTTAGAGTCTCATTCATTGGAGGACAACAATAATGTAATCAATTATCCATAATCATTCGCCGATGCTATCCTTTTGTTGATAAACCTTTTTATTTAATTTGTAAACAGCAGGTTTTCCGAGAGAAAACACCTCCAGTATTTTCGTTACAAATGTTCATGAAAGGCACAAGGAAAGTTTTAATCATAAATCATTGTCAGAAAAAGCGATGGCTACCAAGAAAGCGTTTCCCCTGCATTGCCTCGCTTGTGTTTTTGAATCGTATGACATGGACTGTTCACTTTTCCATTTCTTTCTTAGCCGGAATAAAGTGAGGCACATTTTATCATATTATATACAAGAAAATGTTTGTGTGCTTAATGACCTACTTAAACACGATTTGGCTACCCAGTTTAAAATTTTTGAAAAAAAAAAAGTAATTCTAGTTTAAGAATCCATATTTACTTTAGCTACACTTTCACTGAAAATGCATGTTCAAAAATTCGGGGACAACTATTATTGATTCGCCGTAAAGCGAGTAAGGTTATACTCACTTAACTTTTATTTCATGTGATATAATGCTAACGGTTATTAATGACATTGTAAAGATGCAAAATACTCATGAATCAAACTGATACTTATGCAATAGAAAAACAATGCTGAGCTTGACACACTTGGCGATTAGTTAAACTACCCATACAGCAATCACTTGATCAGTTTTTTGTTTAGTCATGACAGTCCCCCATTGCCACTCTTGGGATGGGCTGAATTTCGGATCAATTCACTTTGGTAATGAGAAATCTGATAAGACCAGTCGGAAATACCTCTCTTGCACGCTTCACAAGTTTCAACATTTCTTCTCTTTCGCGTCGATGGACAATAATAATAATAATAATAATAATAATAATAATAATAATAATAATAACAACAACAACAACTACAACAATAACGACGACGACAGCAGTAACTGGAGTTAGCTGGTTTGCTAAACACCAAGTTAGCACACTTTGGTTGACCGTGGGAGGAAATGCAGCACGATTAGTCAATACTTGTATGGTTTATCTTCTTCAGGTGCCTGGAGCGCTTATCAAAAACTAATCGCTGTTAATGGTACCCTCAAATGTGACGTTAAACTTGAAAAAAAAGCAACTATAACCAGTCTGTAATTGTTTAACCTTAATTAAGAGAGCTCCTTGTCACATCTAAAGAAAGGATAAATAACAAGTTTAGAACTAGAATGTATCGCAAATTTAGAGGCTTAAATGAATTATATTTGAATCAATATACCTAGAAAGTGATGAAGATAAATTGTTTTAACTATTTATAGGGTTCCTATTAAATGAGGCACACGATTAATTATTTTAACTTTGCTTATGAGCAAATACATTGAAAGTATTAGCATAACATCTGTGCAAAATATGAGATGGGTTGAGTGCGTAGAATCAAAAAGCTATATTTTAAAACAAATCATGCTATAGGAAGGAACTGGTTCATAACTCAAACTATCTAAGGTAGCATGCTGAAATTCTATTGTTAAATGTTTAAAATCACGTGCACAAACTACACACATTACAGAGACTGCATAAAGGGGAGAATATGCAGAACAGGAAGGGAACTCCTAAGATGTTCAACTGTGCAAAAAATGATTTTAGAATTGTTACAAAAATGTTACATGGTGTACTAATAGCACTGTTAATATAAGTGAAGAGTGAACGAATATCACACCACTTTTATCTCTTAATTTCAAGGTAAACCATTATTTGTGTTACTTTTAATTCGGATAGGTAATCGCTCCTCCATCTTTATCAGAATGTATGGTGTGTAAGGTATAGAGTTATACAATAAATTATATTTTTTTGTTTACATTATCTTTAATTTAATGAATGTTGCATCTAAGAAATGTTCTGAATGATCAAAGTGATTCCAACCTTTTGTCTGACTAACTCTTGTGAAACTTACCATTAAATCTCCAATGAGGAGGAAATTATGGAAAATAGCATTTTAAATTTTGCAGGTATCATTAATTGGTGCAAGAGCCTAACACCACGCGGAAAATAAATATGGTCTTTGATTGGACTTTGATAGTTATTTCGTCCAGCTTTAAATACCACTATTGTGCAAATACAGATTTATGACTCTACTTTCTGATTATGCAAGATGCCAAATGCATACAGGAGCTAGGTCCAACCCGCCTTTTTCTATTGACGTTATTTCCCATAAAGTGTAAAGGTGCATTAAACGAGCAGATGGCTTTAATGTACCAATAGCATAGTGAGCTATCTTTTGATTTTGCAACAACAAAATGTTATGTGCATCGTTGATGTAAAGCTAATTTCAGATCTCAAGTGTAGTAGCCTACAATGCATTTTATTTATTATAAATAATTAAATAAATATACAGAAATGTTAATTTTTATGTGCAGTGTTGTGAATAATTGTCGTGATTGAAGAAAATCTCGAGTTTCAGTATGAAACAAACAATGGAATTTAAAAACACCTAACAACTAGACAGACAAGTAGATGTGGCCGAAAAATGTGTAACTCAAGAGTAGAAAGAGAAATCAAGTAAATAAGGTGAATTACTGAAGAAAGTTACACTGAATAATTAAAAATATATTAAATGATATTGAAATAGCACTGGATTTACTATGTTGCTGGCCTATGAAAAAGGCAATGAAATAGAAGCGATTACAATGGGCCAAAAGTATGTGGATGTGACAAAGGAGAAATGGAATTTGATAAATGATATGTTATTGACATACTATAACGTCTTAAATAACTGTTGAAATGCAAAATGAATTAAACATACATTTTTCATAACGTTCAACTTCAAGACAAAACAATTCTGGCATAGAATCCATTATAAGAGTGAATGATGCATTCAAACAATCTCTCTCGCCCATTTTGTCAGTACCTATCAGCAAGGAAAATAGGCGATTCGTTCTTCAGTTGTTAGAGGCTCACCTATTTCAACTACGGGATTTTTTTGAACACTGTTTAACGCCCGTTTTTAATACTGATGCACCACAGGCAGTAACTAGGGAATGTTCTTAAAACAACATGTATTACGTAAAGCTAAAGGGAACGTTGTAGTTTGAAATTTTGTAATGAGTATGTTAATTTGGCATTCCCTGTACTTTTCTGATGCTATTTTCTAGGCATCAATCGTCATGAATATTCCACTAAGTTCACCCAAACAAACTAATCTTCAGAATGTTAATTGTCGTTGTTTTCAGAATACTTTTTAAACATCCCATCATTTGACTTAGGAGCTAGTAAGACAATGACATGATAAATAGTTACTTTTAAATTTTTGGAATAAATGAGTTAATGCATCCTTTAAACTATAGTTCCAAAACCGTTGAAACTATCAATTCTAGAACCATGTGGATCTATTTTGTGTGCTGTATGCGTTATACTTATAAATATCATCTAAATTATATCCCCCCTTTTTAATTTGTTTATTTACGGACGCTCTTAACATCTCAGGTCATTAGCGTTCCATTCTATTCAGGGCGTGAAACGGCCGACAAATTTTGCTCAGAGGCCTCTTCTTTCAGGCTTGAGGTTCTTTTTCGTGCCGTAAATGTACGACACGGGACCCACGGCTTTACTTCCCTTACGAAGGAAGTCATACTTACGATTTTTACGCCCGGAAAAATCCAATGGTCCTGGCCGGGTCTGAACCCGCGATCTTGGATTTAGAAGGCAAGTATGGTTACCACTACACCACCAGGACTGACTATCATATCCCCTTGAATATGACATGAAAACAATTCTCTTTCTTAGGGATTTTGTTTATTTACATGAACATCGCAAATCCGATACAACTACTTTTGATATCTTAACATATACCATTGCGAAAATTGAATAAGAACTTAATTTTAATGCTGAATAAAACTCAGATAGGTTGGCACACATAATTACTAAAGTTATGTTATAATTACTTACACACATTTGGCCTACTTTTTGGCCAGAATTCCGTGATTACAAACAACACTTCAAGTTTTTTTTAGGTAATCTTGGAATATACGGCACCCAATTAATTTTTTTGGTTCCCATGATGCACAAGAGTTGCATGTAGGTTTGTGAAAGTGAAACTGTTGGAGTAAAAGTAGAGTAAATGTTCGTGTAATAGGAAATTGAAAACAGATGAGAAACATCCCGAAAATTCGGGAACGGAACTATATGTGGTTTCATTATTCTGCCGCACGGTCTGTTGAATCTAATGGTTCAGTGCATAATAAAATACATGAGCATGCATTTAATTCGATATTTCATACTGCCTGGGACTATTATCGTTTCCGATGGGTTGGCCACATACACTAATATTTCTGCCATTGATCAGGGGATTTATGAACGTTAGTAATTGTTCACCAGCAAAATTTTGTACATCCAGTCGATGATGAAATTCATCCCAAAACGTAGAAAACCTGTGGATGAGGGCTAAGCGTAAGATCAGGAGGCAATATGGAACTTTGGATGCACTCTTCACGTCTAATCTTCACGAATTCGCTTGATGAAATTCATTCAAGCATACGTTATTTGCCATTTATCACATTCATTGTGAGCATCTACCATGAACTAAATTCTTGTCCCGATAAAACATATTCTAAATTCCCTTTTGGTAGTAAGATATTTAAAAAATATGCTACCACTCCAGCATTCCAGCAAGTTAACCACTCCTGCAGCAACAAACCATCTTTCACGAGGCCGCCTGCACCTTTTCACCGCAATTGCGGCAAAACGGCTGCTTTGGGAGCTACCAAATATATCACAAAAGAGCAGTTGGACGTGACTTACATTGTACGCACTTTCAGTGCTTGTGTTTTGCCATTTTCGTGCTGTGTGCTTTCATAACTGTTTGCATGTTTGAGTGATTGTTGTATTTCTGGGTGTTTCCATGGGTTTGCAGTATCAACAATAGTCATGTGCGATTGCGTTCATTTCCACCATATAACGAAAAACGCCTGTTTTAACTCTAGTGGTTCTCCTTATGCAATCTCCTAGTGTTAGCTGTGGGAAACACAAAACAAATGAGTTGGGTGCCACATATTAAAAGATTAACTATTTTTTAAATAATTCTTTCAACATTTTGTTTTACTTTCAGGCATTACTAAATATCTTTCGAAATTTTTCATCAAAGCAACTGAAAGTGACAACATTAATAAAGAACCGGAAATTGTTTTCCAGCTTTGCGAATAACATAACAGAAGAAATAACAAATTTCTTGAAAATGGAAGAAGGGTGAAACCGCTGTTTTAACGTTGGTTGTTGAATGTTTACAATTTTGTTCACAATCGCTAAACAAATATTTTGGATAAAGATTAATTAGACATTTTTTCTTGGGATATAATCTATGGGTTTGTTATAAAAATTTTTAATTAATATTCAACAGTTTAATGTAATGTTGTGTTAACACATTTGAGTATTTAATAGTAATTTATGATATAAGAAAATGAAGTTAGATTTTATCCCTCTCGTATGGCATAGAGTGTCAGATACCAGCTAATATTAATAATTTTCTTTTAACGAATATGTACATTTTTCATTGCTTAAACGGGATACAATGTTATGGATGAAAATGTTGATTGTTAAGGAGTAGAATAAATAAACTGAAACAGTTCCTTTTGTTTGAGAGCGTGTAATTACTATGACTTGGAATGTCGAAAGAAAATTATATATTTATTCCTGAAAATGTTTTATATGTTGTAAGAGATGCTGTGGGATAATTTACTCAAAATGTGAATTTATTTCCGTTATATATGCTTTTTGGAATAAATTTAAATAGTTCAAATACTATTAATAGAAACGAAAAATTATTATCATGTTCACAAGTTATTTTAATTCAGTAATTTACTTATTTCTAATTAGCTGTTTGTGTATTCTAAGTATACTAGTAGCATTTTAAGCATTTTACCACGGGCTTAAGATGACCAAGTTGAATTAAGAATTACTCATTGAACATAGGAAGAGCCATACAAGTATTGGCCATTCGCTCGGCTCTATATGTGTTGATAGCACCGCTAATTGCAGCAAAGCCCATTTGTTCGACCTTTGGCCTCTTCTAAAAAGGTTACTATACCAAAGAGAATTTAGTTATGCTTATTTCTTTACACAGAGCCGAATGATTAATAGTAAGCCTTAAACGTGAAACGGGCTAAGAACCTCTTTTTTCAGGTATGGAGTTCTTTATCGTATCATAAATCTACGACGGCATGAAGTTCCTTCAAAAGAAACCTGCGCTCTGCATTTTTACATCCTGAAAAATCCATCGACATCAGCCAGGATCAAACCATGGGAATTGCAGATTAAGAATTCCCCAACAGTTTATGAAATAAAATCACCTAAATATATAATTGGTAATTACTCATACTCAGAACTATAAAAAAAATTGTTTTGAAAGGCTCCGATTAGATTAGTAAGAGTATTTTCCAATATCTACTACTTTCATTTGGTAAGAACTCTGATTGTATGGTTCTTCGCTTCTTATCCTATACACCTGCCCCTTTTCAAGTATCCATTATACAGTACAAAACATAATACGATTTAAAATCCCTCATGACGCATTTGATAAGGTTTCTTTGCTCAGAAGTCGCTTACTGATTGTAGCTCGTGCTTCTATTTACTAAACGCTCGGCGGGCATGCCTCTAACGACCGAAGAAGCAAATGCCGCGCGAATGGTGCATACTTGTGTGGTTCAAGTATATATAGATCCTCATAGTCGCCTATATTTAACGAATCCTATAGAAACATGGAAATGGAGGGGGTAGAATGCAGTCCTAAAAATGAGGCTCTTAAACAGGTGTAAATGTAAGATCTTCTCTTTCAGTCTGTTAAATCTTATAAATTCATATTGGAATCATTTAACTCGGCATTGTTTAATGAGTAATTACAATATTAGCATAATAACATAGAATTGGCAGTTTAAATATTTTAACACAAACTACCATTCAGATTTTACTAAAATCACAAGCTGTATGTATTACTCATCTGTATCATAATTTCCTCCTCAGAATTTTGGTCACCGAGTTTGTGCTATGGAACTCGTTGCTTGAATTTCGTGTGTAATCCTGAAATGCAATATTGTGCAACTACATAGTAAAGAATTAGTATATAGAATTAATGTTTTGGCTATTTTGTAACACTACATTTTTATGCACACAACAAATAATGCGGAAAAAAATGTTGGTTAAAAAACCGAAATTCCCAAAATTCCTAAATATAAAGGCGCATGTCAACAACAAAATCTAGTATATAGTATTAAATTATTTATGATTAAATATTGGTTTACTGGTAGCAAAACAATCAAACTATCAAATAAACTAAATATTTCAGTTTCAGCGAAACAAATATTGTAATACTAAACTAAGCGTTAAATATCAACTTAGTAATAGGTTTTCGTTTTAGTCCAGCTGACTTGCTGAATATCCTACAGCTGAAGATGGCCTTTTTCTGGTGATCTCTTGCAATTTGTGCTTTATATAATTCTTCTTTATTTTTTGTGCATTTCAATAAACGGTAGATTTGTTATTGCTTCTTCTATAATATATAATACTACTGTTTGTGGCAGTAGATGTCATTGCAATTTTTTTTACTATTTTAATTGTTTCTTTTAATACTTTTATTATTAGATACAGTCTTTCTTTTTACTTAAATTTGTATTTTAACCCTCATATACGGTGTAAAAAATATATGTTACAAGACTCTGTGGTAGGTAGATGGGTACCAAGTAATAATATGCTGTTAATAAATTCATATCCAGAAATGCTTTGTTTACGTGCTAGTGTCTCTGAAACCTGGAGGAAGACGTAGGCAACACGGATCACAAAAGCTAGGAAAGAAGTAAAATAGAAAACTGAAATACTGTAAGTAAACTGCATTTTAATTAACTACAGAAAATGTTCAATATAGCTGCCACTAACGTCGATGCATTTTGTGCATAGCCTGATTGTGCCATGTCGAACTCTTTGAGAGATTCCCGGCATATCTCGGATGACTCCAGCTGCTACCAGAGTTTGCATGTACCCCCAGAAAAAAATATTCAATGGTATAAGATCAGGTGCGCGAGGAGGCCAGGCTGTTGGACCTCCATGTCCAATCCATCTGTTGCCAAAGGTGTCATTCAAATGGCCACGTACCTCATGATCGAAGTGTGCTGGAGCGCCATCATTCTGGAACCACATCGCATGATGGATTTCAAAAGACAACTTTTTCAGCAACTCGGGTAGCTGTGGGATATAATGAACTGCTGTGCGTCGTGTAACAGCTGTAGCAGTATCACGGTAAAAAAAAAACTTTAACTAATGAATGCAACTTCTGCTGCTTGTCGCGGGTCTAATGTTTGTTTACCTGCAGTCATCCCATCCCATTTCGGAGGCTCTAGCGCGTAAACAAAGTGTTTCTGGACATGGGTTTAACAACACCACACACATCTGCCTTCCACCGAGCCTTGCAACATGCATTTTTTACACCATTATTTACGTTAGTATATCGCGTATTTTCTGTTAATATAACGTAATTACAATTTTTTATGTTAAAGTAGATTGATAATGTTAATATTTTTCTTAAGATTTAATAGCTCTTATTCAAAGTATTATTACTTATTTTAACATATACAGAATTAAATTTTTTGAAACTTCCTTTAATTAAAACTATAATTTCATCTATCAGAATATTCAAAATTTAACAGTTATTTTACTCTTTTCGGCGCTCATTTTATTTAGGGTGCGCCAGGAAAAGGCACTGTTTAGCAATATTTGCAGGCATATGAAGCAAACTACTCATGCAGATGGCTGAATAGATAGGTTTTGTCTCGTACGAAGCTAAATGCAAGAAATTACAAAACTCTCGCAACTCAGAGAGTTGCATGCAATAAGCACTAAGAATAGTCAGTTTTTGCCTCCTCCTGGCACAGAAAAATATGAAAAATTATGCCTTAATAAAACAAACAATCGTAACTACTTATCATCACAGAATGAGAAAAGTTGTAAAATATTTGGCATACAATGCAGCCAAGTCACCATTTGAAACTGAATTTCAGTACAAAATTGAACGAGAAACCGAATTCATATTTCATTTGATGGTTTGTAATACGTACCAAGAGAAAGCAGAAATAATTACTCTCACTAGTAATATTTTGGATTTAAACACCTGTAACAGTGTTCCTTGTCTTGGTTTTCTCCTATCTTCTGCATTCTCCTACAAGAACAAAACGAAATGTTCGTCTGACAAACATTCAAGAGTTAATAATAGAAGGTAATGTAGCGAAACTAATACTATATTCAATGAAAAAGGAAACAGAACATACTCAAGCATGTTAGAAAATTAAAGCATATTTTAGCTTTTATTTCATTTAAATTTATGTTCTACTCTCTCGTTTTCAACAAATATTTTGCTGTCTCTCAATTTTTTAAAACAGATAATCTAAAATATATTTTTATGGAATTTTTATTTTTTCCTACAGAGGTTAAAGAATTAGACAATTACTTAATAAGTAACTAGACAGAGCAAATACAGCAAAACATGTTAAACGTTGTTCGTTTGTGCAAAAATTATCCTGCAAACCACATTGGATGTCTCTAGAATGCAGTAATGTCAATACTGTTAGCGAATTCCGAAAGCTATTGCAGTTGTTCCTATGAAACGATTTTTGCATTTTTTTTTTAAAATCTCCAACTACCCCACCTACTTGGCACCAAAAATGACAATGATAATGAAAAAAAGTTTTTATATATCTGTGTGTGTACGTTAATGCTCTAGCGGTCATAAGTTTGATTTTTCTTAACGAAACTCGCCATATAACCATCAATTTACAAACTATTCAACGAGTTCATTAACAAACAAAATTGGACCATTGGGGGTGGAGGTTAACCTAAAGCAAACATTAAAAAAAAAAAAAAAATCGCTCTAGCGGCCACATTTTTTCCTCAACGAAACTTGGTGTATTTCTTTATAATAAATTGATAAAAGTAATTTCCGAAAATCAGATATTAATCGAGTCATTAGGTGTGGGGGATATACCTGTAAATCGAGATGAGGTTAAAGTGAAATATAAAAATCATTCTTACCGCTGCAATTTAAAACTTTTTTAAAGGAAACTCGGTATATGCTTTTAAAATAAAACAATAAAAATAGTTTCTGAAAAGCAGTGAAATCGGATTAGAAGGGGGTTTCGCTGAAACCCATAATTTAAAAATCTCTCTAACGGCTTTAATATTTGTTTTTTCGCAACGAAACTCCATATATACCATTTAAATAAAATAAAAAAAAATATAGTTTCTGAAAATCAGAGAAATCGGACTATCAGGAGATGGGGGTTCTGAAACCCAACATTTAAAAATCCCTCTAGCAACACCAATAGTTGTTTTTCCATAACAAAACTCTCCACGTGCCATTTGAAACAAATAAGAGAAATAATTCCTGAAAATCAGTGAAATCATATTATTAGGAGTGAGGGTTTACCTGAAACCCAAAATTTAAAAATCTATCGGAACCATATGCTTTTCCGCAATGAAGTTCCGTATATAAAATTTAAATAAAATAAGAAAAGTAGTTCTTGAAAATCAGAGAAATCGTGTTATTAGGAGTGGGGGTTTATCTGAAACCCAAAATTTATACATTTCTCTTTAGCGGGACTAATATCTTTTCTTTAAATAAGAAAAATAGTTCCTGAAAATTAGGGAAATTAGATCGTTAGGAGCAGCGATATACTTGAAAACCGAAATTTAAAAAGCGCTCATTGTTTAATTTTGTCTATATTGTTTTAAAATAAAAGACAAATTAATTCAGCATAATTAACTGTATTTATAATGATGCATAAGTTTTATATTTAACAAAAGTCGTGAAGATAACAAATGTGAAATATTAATGTAATATTTGTTTGAGAATTATATTTGTATGTAGGAGCGCTCTTTAATAGCCTTTCAGAAAACGTCTGCGCTACCTTTTTACTATAATAACATTTAAATTAAAAATTTCAAAGCCAATGAAAATCGACGAAACTTTCGATTGTTTATTGTGTATATTTGCTTACTACATTGTAATTGTTTTTAAATAATAACATATTTTTGTTTTATTGAAACATATGAATATCTTCATATATACGCATAACTCGAAACTTTCTGTATTTTAGTGAACCTAAAATGACACCAGGGCCTTAGTTCAGAAACATGGTTACATTTAAAAATGCCCACAAAGTATAGCATTGTCAGTGGTCATATATTTCATTTAACGAATAGTATACGATTAAGTTTTGTGGTTCAACATAATAATAATAATAATAATAATAATAATAATAATATTAACAACAGATTCTAAAACTGTTGTTTCTCTTTTGTGATACATATAGATTACAAGAATTCTAATTTTTTCCCCTAATTTTTTTTTTATTTCATTAATAATAAGGCCACAATTTGGATTTTATATTTTATAAAGTTAATCTACTAGGTGAAAAATTCTAGGTGAAAAATTCGCTTAGTTATGCAGTTTCTGCGTAACGGGCTTTATTAGCAATACTATTAATACAAGAGCTGGTCATGACTTAGAACAACAAATGTGGATAAATCAGCTATTGGTAAATTAAATATATTCAAAAATTCTAGTACACGCTTATGATTAGACCAGTTTTTAAAAAAAATTAATTTTTTATAAGTAATTAACTTAAATTTTAATATTGCTTTATGAATGAATTGTTATACAATTCGACTTGAAAAAAATTATCCGTTATTATTATTATTATTATTATTATTATTATTATTATTATTATTATCATCATCATCATCATCATCATCATTATCAGACTGAAAATTCAAAGGAATTTACGGTGCGCTCTATTATCATCATCATTTACTGTTGTTAAATACTTATATTTTAAGTTGTAAGGAATGAAAAATTCATAAGTATTATTAATATTCATTTTCTGATAAAGAATATTTATTATGTTGCAATACGAATGAATATATCCATCGAAAAGAACCAAAACATAATTAAGTTTGTTCTAATCTATAGAAAAATAATTCGGTGACAATTGTAGAATAAATTTCAGCTATGCCTTCAATAAATACAATCTTTTTCTTTCAGGTTTGAAGTTGTTTTAGGTGCCGTAAATGTACGACAGGGACGAACGGCTTTGTTCTTCAGAAAGATGCCATACTTAGGATTTTTACGCCTAAAATCCATAGATCCTGGCCGGGTTTGAACCCGCGATTTTGGCTGTACGAGGCAAGTGCAGTTACTACTAGACCACCAGGACCAAGTGTGGGGAGGGAAGTAAGTGAATATTCCTTATTAGTGTTAGTTGCTATTGAGACCGGTTCTAAATTATTTTCCTAGGAAATTAAATAAAAATACTTTAACAACAAACATGAAAATAAACACATTCTCACAATCAGTTGTTTATAAATAGGGTGCATCATCTAAATTATCAATGTGAATATTTTTAAACCTTTTTCCTCGTTCTAGGCCATGTAGTTTGCGAGATATCCTTATGTGTGGAACTCGGACTTTGAGATCTTTTTAGGGAATTTTCATAATTCTTAGGCAAATAGGAATGTATTTCTCCGGTAATTAGGCAAATACACTACATTTTGCAATTTAGAAAAATTATCAACCGTAGGCTGCAGTTTATCCTGGCTGTCTGTCTGAATATCTCTCAGCGTACACAGTAAGAGAAAGCAAGGAATTTTCCTTCATTATCTATACATTAGGATTATGTTCGCTTAGTAAACAATACTATATTCTCTATCACATCCAGCATGTTCTATTTCTGTGACATATCACAAGGGATATCTCACTGCACCCGTGTAAAGGAAACAAAAAATAAACACAAACGTATACACACAGTGACGGTAGGCAGGGATGTGCGGTACATTTCCAGTCTGTTACTTAGGCAGTTAAATAGGAGCAGACGATTCTAAAATTTTCATATGACTAAGGCTCGAAATAAACTGTATCAAGTACTGTTTTTACCTACAATCGAGAAAGGTATTGCTTTTTGTCTAGTGATCACGGGAATTATTTAAAATGGATCTGAGAGTTTGAATCCTATGTATGACGATATCTCGTAAAGTACTTGAACTAAAATTGAGCAAAAACTCCATTGACATTAAAATTTCATATAGTGTTATTTTCTTGAAATCAATAGATTCTGTTCGATTTGAAAATACGTAACTTTATGTTAAAAACTGATTTTTTAAATATTTTTTGCATTCGTTTTATTGGCTACAGTGATGAGCCATTATCTGAACTTTTCAATGAAAATAGCTTATCAATAGTACTTTTTATTTTAGAAATATTAGCGATGGTAGTTTTAGGTGATTTATCGTGTATTTATGCATCGTTGACTTTTTCTACTTCGCTTGAAATTAATTTTCATATATAGCAGGGAATTTTAAAATCTCTGCCACACTTTTCCATGTATTAATAGTTCGGATATTTTGTTCACTAGTCGCGCAGCAACAAGCAATAAAATAATAAAACTTTAAGTCATATAAAATCAGGTTTAGGTAAAACGTAAAATAAAATGTTATTGTTATTATGTAGAATGTGGGAGTGGAAATCATATAATATACATTTTGTGTGTGAAGAGCTGTCCAATTATGGATTCTACTACCAGCCAGGCACAAACTCGACTGGAAACTACTATAACATGAATAACTATAAAATAACTATGATATTAGCATAAACATACGCTTCTCAGTGACTTAAAAACTTACTTCTTCTGGTGGCTGTGAAAAGGACTTAATTCTGCTCAGGACGTCTTCTGATAACGTTACACCGTTGGTTTTCGCAGCAGACAGAATTATATCTCCTGCCTGCTTATTTTTTCCTTTTGTTAATAACCATCTAACAGATTCGGGAACAATCCTGTAGAGAAAGAAAGATTAAAAACACCGGGATATTACGTTTTTGTAATAATAATAATAATAATAATAATAATAATAATAATAATAATAGAGTTGTTAGTAATTGTTAGTAAAAGGCATAAAATAGGGGGAAATGAATAGAAAATATAAGAAAAGGAAGTACAGAGCAGGTTTCTTTATACCGGCACGTACTGATTCTGAGCAGATGGTCAATAACGAAGTAAAGATAGAAAGTAATGAAATGAAAGCTACATGGATAGTATAGATTGGCTAAGCATCTCTTTTGTTAGAGATTTTAAATATATTTTGGAGGGAAAAGAGTTGACTCAGTTTTTTCATTCTTTTCTAATTAAAAGTACATAATCATATTCACAATGATACAGCTATTACTTGCTATAGTGAACTGAACAACACAAAGAGTTTTTACACTTGAAAGTTTCTGTAGCCATTTAACTTTGCTCTTTTCTGTCCGCTACAAAGTGAGCGATGAATAGAAATGATAAAACCTACTTATTATAAAATATTCCTTGAGTTGCAGAATTCATACAAATAATGTTTTCTTCATAATTTGAAATCCATTGTACTTATTTAACAACGAGGTGCATTATATGGAACTCCTATACACAGTTATAATCTTTTTATATTTGCACTTGTTGTAAACTTTGCTCACTGCTGATATCAAGGCTGTCATTAATAGATTTAACCTAAAATATCTTAAGATGATAGAATAGAGGAAAATATACTTTCTTACTGGGGATACTGTTATATTTTTTGAAATCATAGGCCCAACACATTTACTGCTTTTCTTAACTGTTTTGATTTTTCTCACTTTTTGCTGACTAAATGTTTACAATTTAAATATAAACGTATTAAAACGGTTCAGAGCACCCGCGTTTCGTGCCTAATCGCAATCTCTCCGTATATTAAATGCTACTGCAACATAATACTCTTTTTATGCTCTAATGAGTACTAGCCTGTATTATTATTGCATATGTTAAACGTGGTGTAGTTTGGATTTAGGCATTTCTGACATCTCTTGGTTAGCATTTACATCAGCAAAAGTTCTGATTCCAATATTCTCCAATGTTCTGTTTTTGTATTTTTTCAGTTCATCTATAGTGTGAGAGTTATTCCCATAGTCTATTTTTCAAAGCTGCCCACAAATAAACTCCCTCTAGAAGTTATTCTGCCATCAAGTACATTTCTGTTTCCAAATAATCAGAGTCCATAGGTTGTGGCAAAACCTTGTTGAAAATATCAGTGTCGTCTTTCAATTGTTCAAAATCCTGGGTATTTGCTTCTAATTTTCCAGTTACGGCACGCCAATTTTTTCACCATGCAAGGATTTATTGCGGATTTTCTGTTCTCCACTGTCTTTAGTTTTGTAACAAACACAATAATAGTCTCTTAGTAAAAGTTATTAACTTTGAATCAACAGTGTTCTGCAAAAGGCAATTATAGAAATTTACATGACTTACATAATCAAGTGGTTGTTATTCTTGGTGTAGAATTGAGTTTCGTATTTAGCAATTTATGATCTGAGCCTTTTAAAATGCCTCTATCCTGTGATATATAACAGAGATTTCTTTGGAGAACGCCGTTTACTTAAATGTAGGAAAACGTTCTCTAACGGCATATCTAAGTGAAGCCGGAACATCAGGATTGGGGGGGGGGGGTCTGCAAACTGCCTATAGACTGCTTTACAAGATTCTATTTTCACATAAGTGTCATATGCAAACCTTCTCTGTCTAATGTTAACTTCTGGTTTGTCATTTTAAACTTAATTTCCACAAATTAAGTTTAAGAGTATTAGTTCTCTGTAAGCAAAACACAGAGCCGACTTAGGCTTGAAATATGACCTTGAAAGGGAAGACTAGGGACTTAATCGGCTTTGCCACCTGTGCGCAAGGCAGGAAGATGGCTGTGGTATATTCGTTTTCTGATAACACGTTAGCTGTAAAAGGTAAAGAAAGGCATGGCACTCACCAATAGTACGAAATACACAGGAAAGCAGGAAGATAAGCCGTTCTAAGTATGAGTCTCCAATCCTGCAGCCACCAAGCAATTGCTCCCATGAGTGCTTCACCAAGGGCATAAGAAGAACTGATGAAAGTTGCTGCCAATACGCGTGCACGAGGTCCCACCAACTCCATACCTAAAATCAACTCTAATATAAGTTTCACGATATAACCTAATTCTGTTGTTTATACCTTATCATTTACACATATATCTGACTTTCTAGAATAAATTGTTTCTCGTATTAAGTATACATTGAATCAAATTTAAATACTCTTAACTAGTAAAGTTTTTTCTCTTTGATAGTGGCGAATTCCAGGAAATACTAAATTGCAATATTTCTCTATAACATGTGAATGTGAATATTCTATTTATATTGTGAATAGCGTTTCATAGGATCGTTAACTGCTACGGGAAAAAACAACACCATCTATGGAGAGATTATCGTACCAGTTTCAGCTGTCTATACATGTCATTTAGCTGAAGGTTTGACCAACTCATGACATTAAACAAATTGCCGTGATCAAGTTCTTCACCAAAGATGGATTTTCTGTAATGGCATCAAACAATTATTGGATTATATTTATGGGGAACTTTGTGGTATATCCGGCAGCGAAGGAATGAGCTGAACAATTTCTCCGAGGAAGAAGACCATTCTCGTGATGATCAGCCTTTGAAAGTGAAGACCAAGAAATTTTCTATGTTGCTGAGGAGAACTACTGAATAACAGGCAGCTGGGAATCTCAGCACAGTTACAAGTGCCTCTGAATCGTTCGCGGAAAGCCTCACGACACATTCCATAAAGCAGAAGAGATGTGGAATGCTGAGGCATTATATTCCGTGTTTCATGACTATACTCCAGTGATACAGCTGTATTACGAAGTCTATAATGAAGAATTGGTGGCCTCTAGAAAAACCTACACGCAGATCTGACAGCTTCTGTTACATCATCTCTGGAATGAAGAGAGATCAACATTTAATAATGATGATAAAATGAAAAATGCTCTAATATATTTCTGAATGCTTTTTGAAAGGTATTGATGTGTTTATTCATAGATGTAAATAACAATTGTGTTGAAGTGAACAGGGACCATATTAAAAATGACACAATCTATTTCTCTCACCTCAAAAAGTTAATCATGCCAGAGATTTTTGGAACTCTTCTTGTAGTGTCAATTGGGAAAGTACCGCGATCGATGTCAGCTATCTCAGAAACTAGCATATACGTTTATTTCTTCCATTAACTGGAATAAATGGAAGGTTTAATAGTCTACTTTGCATTATGCTAGGCAGAAATATTTACTATCTTTAGAAATATCAAATTAGCATTCGTTTAAATACATTCTTCTCCTTAGCCATTTCCACTCAGCGGTTACTCCTTTCGGATCTTGAGAGATCATATAAATCATTCGCATTTAGTCACACTGAACACCAACACCTCTCAGAGGGGTAGGTGGCCAGTCAATCGTTTCATGTGCCATCTAGTGTGAAGCTAAGGTATTACATGGACGTAAATTCGCGAGTGAAATTTTGTCCAGCAGCCTCTTAAAAATAATCTAAAATTAAAATTATAACCTATACGTCAGTAAGAAATGTCGTTACAGGTCATGCAAGGCATCCGGCGAAAAATCTTATAGAGGATATTAAATACCATAAAAAATATAATGTTTCCATTTTCAGTAGCAGTAATTACTACAGTAGCACCAGCGACATTTTTTCTTTTAATGGCCCAAATGCAGAAAGCCAAAATCTTTTCACATTAAAAGAGATATAACCGGATTACTGTAACTACAATAGTGCTTTTATTTTTAAAAAATATTTTTAGATTATGCCAATGGAGTTTCAAATTGACTCATGCATGTAAAGTAAAAAGTAATTACCTAAAATGAATGCTGAAGTATATACACCAGTGCCCAAAGCTGGTTCAAGGAACTCTAAGAAAAGGAACACTTCATAATTCCAAGCCCAAGATCTTGCCAATCCAAGCAAGCAGGACAAAACCATCGATACCACAAGCGTTGTTTTGCGGCCGATACTGGAACAAAACACAGAAGTTATTAAACTATTTTCAGTAAATAACACAGAAAATACTTTGAATCAAAATATTCTAAAATTTTGTTTTACACAAAATATACCTACCATTTACTTTAATTTGAAAAAGAAAAAAAAATGTATTGAAGATCAATAATTTGCGTGACTTTACCTGAGACAGATTAATCAATAATTTAATATATTTATTTAATGCCACCACTGTTCATTCGGATTTGTGGGATGTTCCCCGATCCTGGAGAGAATGTAGCCGACTTCTGAGGTTGGGATTCCTGGAAATCGCGGCTGTGATTTACAAAGAATAGCTCCCTGGGTAATAATCGATGAAAATTCGGCCGAATGAATTCAGGGAACTTTGTGGCCTAAGTTTCTCTACACCTGAAGACCTAAGGAAAAACTCCTGTAAAACTTCAATCAGGAAACTGACCCAACTGGAAATCGAGCCCGGATTCGCCGCGTAAGAAACACCACTGCTACTACAAGATCACGGCGGTGTTATACTTTAATTATAACATCGCTCAATGTGTCATCAAAGCGTTATGTGTTACTTTCTTTTCGCTAAGTTTATTTATTTATTTTTCTATTCTGACAGAGCTAAGGCCATTAGGTCTTCTCTTTCGTTCTATCAATTTAATTGTAATTACACCAAGTTTCAGTGACAATATCATAATTATAACATAAACTGTAACACATAAAATACACTATAAAACATGAAATAGATAATTAAATATGTGATTATACATTAACATAGATAATGAAAATTAACTTTGAAAAATATTAACGAAAGAAGAAGTAATATAACAACAATACAATGGCATTAACAATGGCATTTCATACACATATACACCTATGTACTATATCATGAAAGTGGAAATAAATATACCAGTAAAACATAAAAATGAACATCTCTAACAATACTATGAAGGAAATAGGAACATTTATGGTAGTAATAACAACAATAGAATGCAGGATAAAAAAATAAATCTATGTATTATTGTAATATAAGGAATCTACATCTAGGGCAATCGATTATTTGTAATAACATTAAACAATTTCTTATGACATGCTCCATAAGAATGGCAGTTTCTGACATTCGTGGAAATGCATCCAGAGGCAGACAGTGGTTACGGTGAATAAGGTTCGGTGCAATGGTAATAATAATATGAGTTAGATTTCAGAGCGGGTATTAAGGCTATGAGAGAAAGACAGATTTTGATAAATAGAAGATACATAAGATAGAGAATATGTATGGTAAATTTTTGAAAAGTAGAGTGAGACATGAAAATTTCTTCGGTCTTTGAAGCGGAACGAAGATAGCATTGAGGGAGGGTGTTATATGATCGAACAAAAACACATCGCAAATGTAACGTATGTACATATTATGAGTAGGCTGTAGTTTTTGCTTTAGGTTAGAGTTTGTCTGTTAGCAAAATATCGCTGTAGCCGAAGTGAGAGATCATCAGAGGTTGCATCAAGATGCTTTTTAAGGTTCTGGAATGGGGCACGTTTAATATTTTAAGGTGTAGATTTGAGAACTTACTTTCTTCCAGGTTTCTGCAGCATGGTTTTCTCAACAGAGATTACTGTCTATAATAACTCCATGGTTTTTCGCAGAATTGGGGAAGGGAATTACAGTTAGATTCATATTAATGGGAGGAATATTATCTATGTCTATGGTACTGCAATAATCACTGGTGTCCCACTACAATTGTCTGCGATTTTAAGAGATTAAGGTCAAGACCCAGAGCATGCATCCATGAATAAACTGCATAGGGATCCTAGTTGATGTTCGTTATTGTGTCACGAGTGTATGTAAAAATTGTAAGTCGTCGGCGTAGAGGTGGTGTTTACTGTGGCTAATAGCACGAGATATATTATTGATGTACGGTGAAAACAGTATGGCCCCGGGGAACTACTGCCTCCATTAGCTGCCACAGAATGAGAGAGTTCCAGAAACAACACACTGCTGCCGTTCACGAAGATAGCAGTTGACACCTTCAGACATATTTAATGCCTTAAGTTTAGTAAGAAGTAAAGGCTTTCGTCATGTAGTATCAGTCTTCGACACCACGTATATCTTCACATAAGTTAAGCAGTGCTTATGACCTGGGCCCTGTTTCATGAGACAACTAGACTACTAGTTCTAGTTGCTAGTTACTAGCTGCAATTCCTCCAGTTCTTATAAAACCTGGTTAACGAACATTTATTCCACAATGGTAGAATGTAAAAATTTGTCATTAGTCACTTGTCAAAACTGCTAGTGTAGCGACTGTATCCGAGCGTCGAGAAGGCTGTTTCCAATATATTTATTACTTCGTGGATTTTGTTGATGCGATTTTGTTCACGCGGCATGTTTTTATATATTTAAAATCGTAAATGTAAGTCAAGAAATTGCATTATGTTTATCACATCGAAAATTATTATAGCATTTAGAACAAAGTAACAGTGCTGAATTTAATTAATTAACATAAAGAAATATAATAGGGCAATTCTCCGACAAAATTACGAAGAAAGACAAAGGCGGAATGTGGAAAATAAAAACGCAAACTATGAAAGCGTTATGATTGAATACATCGGAGAAAGATTACGCATATTTGAAGGACACATTTTTGCCAAACTTCAATAAAGTTCAATGGCAATTGCTTTTATTGTATATTTATATTATTATCTACCAATAATAATGTAAGTGGCTCAGTTCCTATGGTGTTTTTTCGGTGAAAATAGACAATTCAAGAACTATGAAAATGATTGGTGAATTTGAAACTACATATTGCATAAATAATCCTTAATGAGCTTTATAATTAAAATACGTCGAGCTTATTGATAATATCAATAGCTAACCTAAAATACTCGTATGTATAACAGTGCATAAATTCACCATTGGAGATTCACGGGTAGAATTCCACTAGTTAATAATAAATAATATTTCAAGACCAAATGTTTCGTGAAACAGAACGCTGATAAAACAAAATCACCACACTAGTAACTAGCAATTTACGCCCATAAGTTCTAGAAACACACACTGCGAGGCGTTGAAAATGTGAGTCATAGTCGGAAAAATTACGTTAATTATTTTGTTTATTAGAGTTACAATAGTGTGATCTGCATCCCGTGTCTTAGTCTTTAATGAAATGATTACGTAACCGTTAATGTTTTAATATTTTCTATTCTATAAATCATTTTAATTAGGAATACTCACGCATCGGAAATGAATCCTGCAATTGGTAAACCAACAAACTGCCCAATGTTGTTTACGGTACCGACCATGGTAAGTTTCCATTTGTTCTCATCGCAGGTGATATTCCACTATAATAAGAGAAAGACATACTTGCATTACTTTACCTGTATATGGATTCTCAATGTGATTCATTCATATTGATTAATGTAAACTCTGCTTCTTTCGTAGAATTGTATTGGCAAGGAAATAAAAATATTAATGATCCGTAAAATATTAAAAAAGTAAATAGAACACGATATCAAATTACCTATAATGCAACAAAGTTTAATGTTACCTGGATTGCGTAATAGCTGATACAGCAAAATGACACATTTCTTCTAGCTCTGCATACAAATTATAATATAACTTTCAGTTTACGTGTGTTTTCTATAGTTATTATACTTAATATTTCAACGAACCTTTTGTAGATTTAGTTTCCTCAAGTATACCTGTTCAACAAGCTTATATAAGTTCTGCTTTCAAGCGCCATGCCATTTTCAAATGTAAAGGTTAGGTAAACAGAAAATCGATGTTGAAAATGTGAGCTTTTTACTTTACAGTACCCAAAATAAGAAAAAAACGCACTCCTTTTAGTTGACTTTTACGAAATTATGAATAAATATCATTATATAAACCCTTATAGAGCCTTTTATTAAGGGGAAAGTATGATAAAGGCAAACTAGTAACAGTTTCATTTAGAACGTTAATACAAAAAATATACTAAAAAATCAGCTACCTTTGAGCAAGAATATTGCCTGGAAACACAACGTTTCAAAGTATTTTTGTTTATGCAGAACAAGAAAATTACCTAACATTTAACATGTGTAACCATGCAAAGATACATAGCAGCCCTTATCGACGAATGTTGTCATATTTCCGTTTACATATTTTTGGGCAGCCTCTTAGGTCTAGTGATTAACGTTGCTGACTGCTGTCTCTGTTTGATCCCCAATACTTGCTTAGACATATTCTAAGCTATGGAAGTCTGAAGCAGGATGCATCCACATTCGTGAGATAATTAGGTGACTACCTGATGGGGAGATAGGTACCCCAGAACTATAATGCCGCGTGGCAGCGGCCTACGGGGTGCGGCGTGTTGATCACAGGTCCCTCTGCATTACTGCAAGGTGTCCATGAAGTCGCAAGTCGGAGTCATAAGACGCAGCAGTCATTCGCTGTTGTTCGCGCGGAGTTTGTTTGGTTATACTCTTTGGGCGCTATATTAAGTAATTCATGATCAATCATCAAAGGGAAGATATCGAATTATCATCTTGACTTTAACGTACGTACTTAAAAACTGCTTTAGAATTTTCGGCCACTACTGTAAAACTCAGTTAAATGATTAACTTCATAAGAAGGATAAAAAAGAATCTTCGCCTCAAAATATCAAGCACCAATGTTTGATTATAATTCAAAATTAAATGCGTTCAAAACGGTTGAGAAGTAGTCAAAGAAAGTCTGCAAGTCTGCCGTCCTAAGGCAATTTCGAAACAATTTTAATGTCTGAAGAATTGCTAGAGAAAATGGTTAATAGAAAAAAATAGAGAAAAAGGAGTATTTAAACAAATATGTACAAAATTTAGAATTACGCAAAAGTCAAAATATTGCCAGTATCCCCGATGGCCTCTGTATAGTTATCAGAAATATAGTAATTCCACCCCAGTATTAGATCTCAAACAAATTGAGAACTTATGAAGTGAACTTGATAGATAAATGAGCATTTGAAGAGATGACTACTAGAACAATGGAAGCAAATAAAATTAACACATACACAAATTGTAAATGCCGAAGCATTTATATGAAATTATAAAACATAAAGGCAATGCTAAGGTATTAAAATTAAACAGTAAACCCCTAAATTTCTTACATTCTTCCTCTAAAATGTGTTATAGAACACTTAAATTAATTTTTTTATTTACTCAATTAACCATTATACACTAAGAGGGGAAAAAACCGAAACAACTAAAAGATTTTTTAATATTTTTAATTTTATGGATCATTATATGTGAATTATTAATTCCATTCAATTTTGAACATTAAATACTTTTCCAAACGTTTTGCAACTTCTATTACGTATTCAGATATATTTTCATTCATTGTGTGAGCATAAACATGAATGCAAGTTTAATCACATTTCATAATGATCTCCTTTTTAATTGTAAAGTAACATAAGGTAACGCAACTGCATTAGTAACGCAACGACACAACTTTCAACACTCTGGCACTATTAGAATCGTGCATTTCTGGCTTGTATCACAGCTTGCAACCTTACGGGCATGCTGCGGATCAGAGTCCTTAGGTTTCTTGTGATATGGCCTCCCATTGCTCAAGCAAAGCCTCTCTAAGATCATTGAGACTCTCAGGAATACGTTGACGAACATTTTCTCCCATCGAGCTCAGAGCTTCGTGCTGGCTAAACTAACGTCTGAATCTCCACCTCACGCAAGTACTGTGTCACAATGTGGGTCATATGTGGACGGGAATTATCATCCAAGAATCGGGAATCATTGTCTACATATGGAGCATAGAGGATAACATGTTCCTGAAGAGTTTCGTCAATGTATCGGTTTGCATTCAGAGCCCCGTTCTCCACAAAAACCAACTGTGTCTTGGCTTTCACACTGATACCAGCCCACACCATGACAGAACCTCCCCTGAAAGCCATAACCGACAAGAAGGCGCAGTCCTCTCCCATACTCTTTCCCTGCCATCAGGAAATCTTCTGAATCTCGCTCGACTCATCCGTGAATAGGACAGCTTTACATTGCTCCTCCGTCCATTCCAAATGTTGACCAGCAAAGGTAAGGAGTGCTTGTCAATGTTGCTGAGTAAGCAAGGGACCTCTGGTTTCTTCTTCAAATCTCCTCCTCACAGTTCTCACGCTGACATTAACTCCTGATGCCCTTTGTAAGCGATTTTGAGCTTCTACAGCTTTTGTGTGACGATTGCGCAAAGCTTGCAGCAGCAGAAATTGATCATCTCAGGCAGATGTCTCACTTCTGCGACCTGATCCTGGTCGTCTGTACAAAGTTCCCTGCACCTTAGTGGTAGAGACATTGACTCGCAACATCTGGGCAACGTAAAGCATGCTCCGTCCATCTTCCAACAGCAGCCTCCTCTGGACTTAATGGCATCTTTACCTCATAAAATTATGTAATAAACTGACTGAAATACCTCAACAATAGAGTAAAACTGATGTAACAACAACACAAGAACAATAATGCCCAGGTGTAAAATGATTAAATTGCATTCATTTCAGCATTTTACAAAAAAGGAAATTATAGACTCAAAAATATATCAGAATACATAATATGGCTGCAAAATGTATGGGAAAGTGTTTAATGTTCAAAAAATGAATGGAATCATAATAATGCACACATAATAATGCTTAAAACAAAAAACGTTAAAAATTTAGGTGTTGCCTCTTAAGTGTAAAAAGGTGAAATAATATATGAAGATACAATATTTAATTTTTATAATTTAATATATAAGAAGCAATTATTACAACATTTATATGGTAAATTTCTATGTGAATTTCTATATGCAAATGTTGTACTTACTTCTCGGAGTATCGTAGACTCCGGTCCATCGTATATCCATTGATAACACTTGACTATCTGCGTCTTGTCAAACTGTTCCCATGAACAAAATTCGGAGTTGTTGTAAGTATTATTAGGGCCCCTGGATTCAAAACGGTAACATTTGCTGGGTAGACCATGCTGAAAGGGCACGGCATTGCTCAGCCACTGAGGTTGGAAGCCTGTTTCTAGCTCGTCACATTCGGGGATGTAACATCTGTGAATGCATTTCTTTTAGAATAGAATTGGTGTTATGAGAACCAAGTATAAAATGAGCCATATAAGTATCGACCACTTGCACGGTCGACAGTCCAGTTAGTAGACGACCGCTGTACTGGAAGATTAATTGAATGCAAAGCTATGTTTTCTATAGCATAATAAATGTTTGTCTATGATTCATACTTCCAGACTCGGCTAGTTAAGTTTGAACACAATTTAAAAAAAAACGTTCTAGTCAAATTATCCATAATTTAGTTAATATATGTCGGTTCTGGTAGTGTAGTGGTAACCATACTTGCCTCCTAAACCCAATATCCGAGTTCAACCCGCATGGATAGATGGATTTTTTCAGGCGTAAAAATCTTAAGTATGGCTTCCATATCGTAGATTTACGGCATGTAAAAGAAGAGGCCTCTAAGCAAAATTCATCAGTCTTTCACACCCTGAATTGAATGGGATGCTGATTACCTGAGATGTTAAAAAGCATCCGTAAATACAACTAATTAACAACAATGGTTAATATATTTCGGAAAATGGCAAACGTTTGTGATACGAAGTGGGGGGGAAAAAAACACTCAAAGTTTCTCACGAGGAAACACTAGATGATCGTAATCACTTTTTGCAAATCTCCTATGAAATCCAGTTTCTTTCATAACAAACCAGCCTCCCGCATATTTCTGTAGATACATAATTGCATATTTAATAATTCTATCATAAATTATTTCCTACATTTTATTTTCGGTTGCTTTATGGATAGTCTTTGTGGCCCATATAAGAAAAAAACGCGAAAGTGGGCAGTACTTATATGGCTTTACTGTATATACTTAATGATTTCTTCATCAACTACTACTGTACGGTTGAAAAACGCCATTATCTATCACTACGAAAGCTAAACACTGTATATTAAAATAGCAGAAGTTTGAAATAACTGTAATTTCAAGGTGATTCAAACGATGAACACACTTTCAGTTGGCTATATTTCCTGAACTATGTGTTGTATTTTAATTCTGTGAATTAAATTTAATTACACATACATGGAGGTTTACAAATGTTCAATATACCCCCCTCCGGCTGCACGAATAATATTTAGACGGTAGCTGAATTCATCCCACACTTGATGAATTGCGTCACTGAGTTCTCCGCAGCTGTGATACGGTTTCTTAGGTCATTCAAATTCGTGGGAAGAGGTGGTACGTAAACTGCATCTTTCAGAACTCACACAAGTAGAAATCGCAGGATGTGAAATCAGGAGACCTCGGCAGTCAGAACAGAAGTGCAAAGTCTTCCTTCCCCATGCGGCCTATCCATCGTTGAGATACACATTCATTCAGGAAACGTCGAACATCTCGATGCCAATGAGGTGGATCTCCGTCCTGCTGGAAAATTAATTTCTCGAATCTTCATTTATTTGAGGAACAAGCCAGTTTTGCAGCATGCTAAGATTAAAAGTGTGTCCATTATTTTGAATCACCCATATTAAATTAATAAATATTATATGTTACACAATTTATCTGTATAACTTACTTTTTAAATTATGTATAAATGATACAATACCGAACAATGTCGAAATTATTTCATACGGAAAATAGTTTCAAAAATCCAATCAACACAAAGCTCAACAAAATCCATTGCTTCTAAAATAACCAATTAAAATGGAATTTTGAGTTTGTGAATAAGGCAAAAATAGCTAGGAACTTTTTTTCTAAAATTAAAAGTTAGTTATTTTATTGGCACTAGATACATGTACAAGTATACAATACCTGAAATCTATCATTTAGAAGATGGATGGTTTTACAATGCAACAATTTTCACTAAATGCTACAAATGAACAGCTCATAGATTTCCTTTGTTTTCTCAGATACTGATGTGCCACCAAATGGCTCTAAAAGAATATGGCTGTCTATATTACAATCTGCCAATATGTCCGTGTTATCTGACCGTCGATTTTCCTATGTATTGTGCATGGAAATACTTCACTAACAGTTCTTTTCGTGTTTCTCAATTCCCCTAAAATATTCAAGCTGGGAAATTATTGAGAATTAGTTTATAAATTTTAAGTAGTAAATAATTTATATTAAATCTCTTATTAATCTTCTAATAAAATATTTAACCATGTTTAATAGAAAGTTTAATATTTGTTATAAAATCTTAAATGAGCAACACATTAGACAAAGAAAAAATGAAAATGACTGAACTGCGAAATGTCTTTCCAATGTAATTTTTACTTATAATATGTTTGAAATTGCTGCATACTTAAAGGTGGAATGTTAACGCCAGTATGCTCGCATAAACGCATGTAGGTTTACGTATAGATTTAGAGAGAACCGAAAAGCCGGGAGATGGTGATCTTTTGGTGATGAGTCTTTTCTTCTTTCTGCTTCGCACCTTAAGAGTTTCACATAAGAACCGTAATTAGCCGAGCTCAGCTAAAATCAGTAGATCTGAAAATTAGAACTTCATTGTGCTTTGAAAAAGAACATCTTTTATCGAGTTCTCTTTTTTGCTATTGCAATCTTGCAATCTTCATCGTCCTCGTCCACTATATCATCATCAGCAGCAATGTTGTTGTTTGTGCTTCACAAGAATGACGCAATACTAAAATTATATGCTTGGTACCATACTAGCATTTGAATTTAAAATATTTATAGCCATAAGCATTTACCTGTACTCAAGATCCCCAGCTGTAAAAATAAAGCCGGCTTCGAACAGTCCAGTAAAGAGAATGGCCACACTGAGCAGCACATAGTTAAAAGCTTGAAACTTTCCAAAATGTCCCAGTTCGCTGAGGACTTCATCCAGATCCATCGAGATAAACCTACAACAGAACGAATATCAAGATGGTATAGTTCTTGTTGCACCTTTATCGCTGACACATTTTGATATATACATGAAAGACTGCAACAATCTATGTTCATGTTTTTAGCATTCCTTCCCCTGCTTCTTTTATTTATTATTATTATTATTATTATTATTATTATTATTATTATTATTATTATTATTATTATACAAAAACACCTTTTCATTCTATTTTTAGCTCCCCGAGCTCTTCAGTGCTAATTTTTCCTCAGCTTGAGTTTATATAATATTAAGTCAGTCAGTAGAACAACAAGAATTGGTATTTATGGTATTTACCCCAACTATCTCTGACACAAGAACGATATATTCATATTACTAATTTGTTTACATTAGTTGTTTTCACTGTAAATATTCATGCTTTTAATTTTCCTTTTCCCTTTTTTTTCGAGAGAGGGGCCAATAATCGCTACTTTTACCATATTTGTTTTGACATGTACCTGTCTTAATGCTTACTGCAGCTGCCGCACCTGAATAAAAGGAATAATCGCCGGTTGGGAAGTTATTATTTTTATTTTAATATTTATATAACTACCTAAAATGATATTTGCAAGCGAGTGCCTTTCAGTCAATGTGCGGTCTCATTGCTACCTTATTCACCAATGAGAATGGAACTTAATTGATAGTTTTAAAGCATGGTGCTCAAAAATTAATTACTGGTAGTTTTTTTCCTACGTTCATTTTTTTATTTCTATAATTTATTTACTATAACGGTTGTCATAACCTGAAATCTTCATTTGTTTTAAAAAGAAGTTCTCATCACATTACGAAATATGACAATTGATAGAGAAATTGATAGAAAAATAATATAAATAGTAATTGTTATAATAGTGTTCAGTTTTATTTTATTCAATTTAGATCTATACGCAGTTCTGCTTGTAATAAAAGTTAATAAAACTAGTGCACATTTTCAGAAAGATCAAACAGGTTTGCCAAATCACTTCAATGATTACATTAAAAGTACCAAACAAAAAAAAAAAAAGCATCATTCTAGCTAGCATTGCAATTACTGATTCCCCTTCTTGCTTATAATTTTTATTAGGTAATTTAATTGAACTTTCGAACTCATGCTTATTGTCATTAGATAATTATTTCTCTAACTTCGGTCTTAAAATTATCATCATAACAACAAACATTTGTTAACCTCAATTAAATTGCCTGAAAATTATTAGCACTCATGGTATTACTGAAGATAGTGTATTTAGAATTGATGATAATAAGCACCAAACTATATTATAATAGATATTAAATTTGATGTTCCTCAGTGGCAATACGTTGCCAGCATCTACTTAGGAAATTCTTGTATTCCATCTAACTTTTCTTTCATAAGAATACGGCGGTTCGGAACACGTTTCTTGTCGATGAACGATCCCGTCTCTCATAACCTTTTAATAAGTAGGCGAACAGTTTTAATGCCTGGAACACGATTGCCAGGATATTTTTTGCCAACCGTCTTACCACTTCTCTGCAAGAATTCATTTGCACATATGATTAATCGATCCTGGTAATTTAGAGGTTACCATACTTGGCTCGTAGACCCAAGGTCGCGAGTTCAAACATGGCCAGAAAATATTTTTAGGGCGTAAATAATGGCTCCTTCAGAAGGGAAGTATATCTGTTGATTTCGTATTGTAGATTTCCGAAGCACAAGCCTGAAAGAAGGAAGAGGACTATAAGGCCTTGAACACTGGCTTCTCTAGTGCGCAACCGCGTTCTGCCGGCTCGTAACTCAAATTATCTCACTTATTATTCTCAAAGATTAAACATCTTCCCCAACTATTTCAGAGCAGTATAACAATTATTAGAAATTTCGATGTATTTCAAAATAAGCATACATTTTAATCCAATTCTGGGTTCGAATTTCAGTCAGGTCAAGCAGTATGGGCAAGGCTTCGGAGTTTTTCCTTATCCTGTGAAGGTGAATGCCAGATAAATTTTAAGGTGCCAAGAACTCCATGCTCATTTGCTCCATCATTAATTCATTTCATTTCAGTCATTCATTCCTACATCATTCAGATCCTATATTACAGACGTCGCGAGAAGACCATTATTGTACTCCAGATAATTTTCAGTGTTTTGTGTAATGCTATTTTCATAATTAACTCTTGGTATATTTGAATATTATCATTTTAATTATCATTATAGCTTTTCGAATCTCATTCCGTTCTAGTTTCCATCTCAATTTCATGTTATATGGCTTATAAGCAGAGTCTGGGTGTAGGCAAAATACCTTTTTTATCTGGGTAGATATATTTTAAGAGTCACATAGAAAAGAACATGTTTCCGTACGTTTGGGGTCGGTAGGGCCAGTTTTTATCTTGCCTTTTTTTTTCCTATTTTGGCCGTTATCTATTTTGAGTTAAAACCTTTTTTTTTTTACCTGTTTTGGATTGTTATGGATTTTTCTGCGATTATTTACACATTTTAAAAAGCACATAAAGAATTTCAATATATCGAAGTGAAAAAACTTATAAAAATTAAATGGGCATGTTCATCTCAAAAAATATCTATCGAGAATCCTGGTAACATTTATTTCTTTTCAAGCAGTCAAAGTTTTTCTCCTCAACCCATTTACATAAACTTTTTAAATAGCTGAGCCTTCATTAGTGAAAGGAACGCGCGGTTACCTCGGACATACGAATACCTTGAAATAGAGAGGATGAGGGAAGTATTATGGTTTTGAATAATCCTGGGAATGACATTGTATCGATCTGTGCGAGACAATTCTAGGGAAAATATGTTGAGGACAACTTCTCATAAATGCAACAAACAACTGCAAACGAGAAAGATGAGAGCTGTACAGCTGTACAATAAACCGTCCTTACAATGTATTCAGTACGGAAGTAAGATAGATACTAACTTGATTCCCCTATAAACACATAAATAAAAAATGAACTGGATCGAAAAAGATCTTTTGTTCATTTGCCAGGACTATTTAAAACTACCTTACTTTGCCTTGATCAACATTTCCATGATGTCCTAAAAGGAGAATATTCTGTTGTAACTGGTATGAGTCTATCCGAAATAACTCGTTTTAAATATTCTCCAATCACTTCAATGGAAGTAAAACGTTCTTTTTCTACGATGAAAAATGTTCTCTCTGACTATGACAGTTAAAAGAATATCTTGTTGCTTGTAACCAAGAAAAGTAACCGTAAGCACTTTATTTATGTGATAAATAAATTATCAAATATCTTAAATACACATTTTCATTAATAACGAATATTACTCTCTTTTTTAACTTTTAATAAATTCCTATTTTAACTATATTACTGCCTGTTTTCAGTTTCCTTTTTGTCTGTTTATTTTAATCAAAATAAATGCCTGAACTTCCGGTCTGCTTATAAGCTTTAAAGAACATGCAAAATGTTTATTAAAAGTAAACAAGGATGTTATGAAATAATATAAATAATTGAGCTTGTGTTTGCGTATAAAAGGGACTGTTATTAAAATGCAATATCACGTTTTTTGAAGTGAAACCATAATTTACTCCGGAGTACTATTTTGTGATTGAAAAGTGAATATATATTAGACAAAATAAATCGGATTATGCTAATTAATGTATTATAAGTACACACAGAATTGAAATCCTACAGCTCTAAATAGATTTACTTATTTCCCTTTTCTTAATTTTCTCTCATTACATCACAGCTGACATTATCCCGCAGTATTTCTGACCCTGGCCCTTTCTCCTCAGTTTTATAGGTCAGCAAAACAAAAAAGACTCATCAGAGCTAGACAGATACTGAGCTAGTTTCCTTTTATTTGGCTCACGTTCAATGGTACCGTCGCAAGAGTGAGAGCGCTTTGGTTGCATTTCCTACTTCACTTGAATTGATTAGCTACAGTATTTAGGGGATTACATAGTACGTACATTAACACAGTTCTGAACAGTGTGAAAGAAAACTTCTTCTTAGAACATAATATGTTAACGTAAAACGAGATTTTTAGTTACAAAACAATACTTTTCGTCTAAATGTTTATTATAAACATAATGGCTGTAAATATTTTACTAATTTTATTTGTTAGAAGATGAGTAGTAATGCAAATTTTAAATGTGAGGAAAAATAAGATTAATTTTTAAAAACTGTTCTTTGGCTAACGTACTCGTACTTTGACTCAGTTTAAACTAATAATTCCTGATTCATACATTGAGTTACATGGGTTGGTTCTTTATTTTTTGTGTTTGTAATTTCGTTTTTGAATGTATGCCACACTAATTAATCACAAAACTTCAGAGAATAAATTAAAGAATAAAATCATCAGTATCTTTTGTATTTTAAACCCATATAAGATATACAAATCAAAGTGCAGGGCTTAGTAAGTTTTGACTAAGTAAAATTTAAGGTTTTTCTGAAACATAATAACATATATTTTTATTGTAACACAATTTATAATTCTTTAACCGGATCAATTTAAAATAACTGTAATGCTCATATTACACAAAAGACAACAGAAGTAGATAATTTGCCAACACATTACAAGCGGCGAACAGATAAATGGATGTGGGTAAAGGAAAGGAAAACAGAACTTTGCTTATAATATTAGCTGATATTATTAAACGACAAATTCCTTCATAACGTTAGCAAAATTGCCTATGGTTTTAGATATTACTGAATATACATATATCAAATACATTGCACATTTATTAAAAATGAGACTATTAGGTAAAACATGCTGGTATTACATTACTAATACAACTGCTTTATTTAACTCACTTATACTTTATATATTATATTGAAGTTTACCCTCTAAAGTATAAATTAATCTACAAAAGATGTAAACGCGTAGTTGGAATAATGGTAAAAATGCCAGAAAGTGATTATTAAATAAAGCGTATTAAATAAAAAGCACTGAACAACAATATTAGGCAGTTCTGTATAAGATTTAACTAATGAAAAGAAGAAAATATATGAACTACATAGTTTTTTTTAAAGCGTATCTCATTGTTATAAAGTGCTTACATTTAATTTTGATCTAAAATTAGTATCTTTTCGAAAGTATTTAATTTAAATTTAAATACTTGTGTTTTTAAAAGTTTTGTTATTGTTTCTATTTACAAACTACGGATACATGAACAAATATGCCTATTATTTGTTTTGTTACAGCTATTTCCAATGTTAATTATCAAAGGAAAGGGCTGTTGTCAATCTCTTTGTACTATCACTAATAAAGCATGCACGTTTAGTAGTTTAAAGTGTTTCTTTAATGAGTAAGCAAGCAAATCACTACTCACCTCAAGTAACAAGCACAGATTGCATGTTTGTGTGCAGCTGAGATCTAAAGCGTTATGGATAATAACGAATTATATTACAACACACACACCTTTAAAAATAACGTGTCGCACAGCTGATGTATAGCGCGATAGAGTGCAGGGCGGCTGCGACGTGACCTACATTGACCTAGGTTATCTCACCTTAACCTATTTCAGGCAGAACCTACTCTGTGCGTTTGAAAGTATTACATACGATTCAGGTACTCACCGACACCAAAGAATGGGCGATGTTTAACAGAATGTTGAACAAGAAGATTTCTTTCGGGATGAAAACCAATGCAGCTAGCATAGCTTCTGTATTTGCACACCAACTGAACGCAGCTCTGGCAACAACGCAAAATTCTTCGTCGAATAAAAGCGATTAAACTATTTCGTTTGACCTAGTGATTTGACAAGTCGATTGACCCAGCAGACGCATTGCTAAACTTTCATCCCATTGCCACTCGAGCTCTAGAATTAAAACAAGCTGAGCGCGGGTGCCAGAAGTTGTTGGTCATGTGCTGAACTTCAGGAGTTTGACATCAGATGGCCCCTTACTTCTACTTACTTTTCCTCTCCTAGAAATACTCATTTCAATATGATTAGATGCCTATGAGTGGATTAGTAAGGGAGAGCGAGCCATATGTTTGGCAGAGGCGGCTGTGGATATCGATTGAAGAGATTGCTGTCCTGCGCTCTTCGCGGTTAAATCGTAGGTCAGACACCAACAGCACTGGTGTATGCACAAAGCAGATTCCAGATAAGCGAGCGTGTCTGTCTTGTGAACTATTTTATGCTATCTTCACTTCTAAAATCTGCGACATACGTTTCCCTTATCAGGCCTTGTTTAATTTAAGATACCTTTGGACATAGTTTTGCCTGACAATGTAGTAAATTTAAACTTTAGGACATATGAAGACAGGATATACTGAAGGCTCTCTCATAATCATATTTACTTCTCGACTTCACCAACTTGCAAACTGCACTCTTATTACTTGCCATAACCGACAACAAAAAATTAATAATTATAATTTGAAAATGTATTAAAGCGCAAATATGAGAATATATTGTGATACAAAAGAAATGATTTGTTTGTCAGCACTGTGCGTTAAGTAGAATTTCAGGTGATCGACTTTCATCGCACTGAATCTTCCAAAAACCTTATCTTACCATCAGTATTCCAACAACGCGCATCTAGGCATAAATAAGTTACAGTATGGCTGCTCATTCAGTTCTAAATAGATTAAAATGTTTCGTACAGTTAAAGTTGTGGTGAAGTTGCAGATATTTGCACAGAAATAATATAAAGTAAAGAAAGAATAAGCCTATGAAGGTATGGTGTCCTCTGGCGGTTATCGGTCCTGGTGGTGTAGTGGTAACCATACTTGCCTTCTAAACCCAAGATCGCGGGTTCAAACCCGGCCAGGATCGATGCATTTTTTCGGGCGTAAAAATTCTAAGTATGGCTTCCTTCGGAAGAGAAGTAAAGTCGTGGGTCCCTTGTTGTACATTTACGGCACGAAAAAGAACCTCAAGCCTGAAAAAAGAGGCTTCTGAGCAAAATTTATTGGCCGTTTCACGACCTAAATTGAATGGGACGCTGATAACCTGTGATGTTAAAGAGCGTCCGTAAATACTGGTGGTTCATCATCTGTATTTATCTTTCCCTTGCTATTAATGTACTAATTGTTTGGGCAGGTTTCTATCATACATACAATTAAGATTTTATAAACTTTTATTTTAAATCTCTTAAATATGTATCTAGAATCCTTTTTTAAATATTGGACACACAAGTCATACATGATTTGCATAAATTTGCTCGCTTTGTTACGTTTCAATCACTAACGTCGCCTAAGAATGCGACAACACCCAACATAATCATGACAGAGAAGTTGCTGAACAATCAGGGGTAGAATTTAAACAAGCGGTCATTACCGTTAGCTTCAAGCTGGTGCATCGATAAGCTCGCATTGAACATCCAACAGTTGACTGAGAAAAGCATGGTAAAAGTCTCGGTCAGGGAGAACGGTCCTGGCGGAAATCGAACCCCAGACCTAATGGATATGTCCATGCAAAATCAAAAGTGGTGGCGTTTTCAACGTTATCAATGCAACGTGGTGACTATTGAGGGATGATGTACATGATTATGAAGCTTAGTTTGTGTTCGAGAGTCGTTTTTCTACTTAAATATGTAAACAAGTTTTCAAAATGGAGAAACACGAATTTAATGTATTAATAAAACATTTTGAAACAGACAACATTCAGTAAGACCAAACTGGACAAACTTTACGATGAATTTTTACCTTCACTTAGAATGGCTAGGTGCGTATAGATGTGGCCAAACGAGCACAAGCGATGCGGACCGTTCCGAACGTCCTGTCAAGGTAACCACTCCTGAAATGATTGTTAAAATCCATGACAGTGCTGAGCGATCATGGGCATTCCTAGGGATCGGATGCATAATATTTTGTACAATCATTTGCGAATGTAAAAGCTAACGACTAAGTGGGTGCTTAAAAGAGAACGAGGTGTCACTTTCGCGCAGAAATGGAGCTGTTTAAACGGAATTCAAGTAAATTTCGGAGATGTATGTAACAGTCGAGAAACGTGAATTCACCACTACAGTTGGAAACCAAGGAGCAGTCGAAATAATAAGTGGCAACCGGAGAAAGTGCTCCGAACAAGGCAAAAACATTCTCCTCGTGTTAGCTACTGTGTTTTGGGATATTCAGGGCATAATTCAAATTGACTTTTTGGAAAAGCAGCTCTGCTACTGGAGCAATTAGACGATGCGATCAAGAAATATTGTCCCATCTGACAAAATTATTAGCCTTAAGGTCTACTCTCCGGGTTTAACTACTTTGTACTATTTCTTGTTCTCCAACATGAAGAAATTTGCATCAAATGAAAAAGTGTCGCTGAAACAAATGCATATATTGCAGAAATGAAGAAATAGCTTTTCAAGGTAAACAAATTAGAAAATAAATGGTATCAGCGCATAAATTTTAAGGGAAATTATGTTAAGAAATAAGAAAAAAATTCCAAATATGTTAGGTTTTATTACTTTTTTCTCAGATTTATCAAGCAGCCTTCGTACTTTGTGTGTAAAAGAGGAATCTGGCGCGTTAAGACAAACGAAGAAATTAATAATTTACACAAGAACGTAAATATACCTAATCTAGCCATAAATTCAGTTATATAATAGCAACAATGCACCTTACTGTTTTTTTTAATTGGCTATAGCAATGGTATCCAAGTGTATTCTGTGCTAAATGTCCTTATCATTCTTCAAAATGACCCTCCTTTGCCCTGATACAGAACCTAAGACTATCAGGTCATTCATCAATAGCAGCATGCACTGTCTCCATGGTTAATCCTCCACTGCTAACACCAGGGATCTGAGAGATTAAATATTGGGGTGCCTTTCCTTACAACCCCCCCCCCCAAAGACTTGGAATTTGCATCATGGTGCACATTAGTGTCAATAATTTCTGGTGAACATTCTTCTGTTGTATAAGGAAGCGTGCATATATTTTAAGATTCCAGCACAAATACTCTAACCATAGTTCAAAAATAAATTATTGAAGCAGTTAATATTAAACACTTTGTAAAGAACAATTATTGGTCTTTATGATGAAGGGTAATATTCAAGAGAAAAGGTTAATATTATATTAATTGCTAAGTCAAAAATGAAAGACCAAGTGGAAAATCCTTTCATGCCTTTAAAGCACAGGCACCGACTCCTAGAGTACCCTGCGTCCCCTCCCCCCAAAAAGTTCTTACATAAGGGGCTGAATCCTCGCAATATTTCCAAAGGGTATAATACAACATATATTTAATTTTATGTTCAATATGATTTTATAAAATATACACATTTGTAAGGAATAATAATAGTTATTGAACAAATGCATAGATTTTATTTTAGTTTACTGCATGTAATAAACTTAGTACTTTATTTTTTTTTGTCTACTTATTGATGCATAATCTTAATGGATATAACATTTTTGCTTCATCGGGGTGAACATTTATAAACTTTGTGTTTTGTTAATGTCGATGACAATCTTACAGAAGGAATTTGTCCCTCTCCCCTTTTCCAATATATCACAGTAGGGGACGCCTGTGCTTTAAAGTACTTAACAATTAGAACAAACAAGATAAACCCTTCATTTCTGGCATATTGACCGGTACACACTAAATTAAGCAACATTTGTTCAGTTATTTTCATAAGCCAGCATCAGCATCTGGTACATTTGTAACGGAGTCTTTTTCTAGCTCTCTCTCTCTCTCTCTCTCTCTCTCTCTATGTATTATTTTTCGCCTAAACCTTAATTCCTTTATTAAGAGAATCTTTGCAAGGATTATACACTTTTTCTGCATAGTTTGGTTTCTTTTTTCAGGTTTAAATAATTTATGAACGATGTACAATTTCATTGTTCCTCCTAGTGTACTTATTCGTTCTAAATACACCCTCCAAATGCAGAGTATTTATTTCTGAAAGCTTAACTTTACTTTCAACTTTATCTCCTATTATTCTCCCGTAATAAATAAATGAACAAGTAAAAATAAAAAATGAAACCATACGAAAACACGTCGTATTTAAATTCTTTATACCTTTAGGTCTTTAATTCTGCTAACTTTAGTGCTTAATATACGGGTGGATTATCTTAGCCCTCCCTTATGCGGATGATCTGATATTGATATCCACAACAATTGGCGGTCTGCAAAGGGAACTAGACTGCTAGAGGCATATTGTCAGGAATGCGGAATGCAGTCAATGAGAAGAAGATTAAAACAACGACTTTCAAGAAAGATGCAGTGTACATCAGGAAAAAGAGAGGTGGGAGTATGCAGGTCAGGCATTATAAAATGTGAAGACATTCCATATTTGGGTCTGAGAGAGCAAATAAGGGAAGGGTGTAATACGGGTTGAGCGTCAAAAATAAGGAAAGGCATAGATAAAATTGGACTAGGTTATATTGCGAGCAATAGCTGGAAAATAGGTAACAGACGTTTACGAGACATAGACAAAATACTCTGGTAGTGATCCCCGATACTCGCACAAACTTTGGCTGTTATAGCACTGCAGTCACCGGTTCTTAATTTTATCGCGGTTGAAAAATGAACGTTTACTTACTTTTATTCGTATTACATTCCCGAAATTGAGAACTATCTACCGCTACACATGCTTTATATTTTCGGAATATGTTCCTGCAAACCCAATGCAGTTCCACAAATAATGTTACGAGTTTATTTTCTTGTATTTAATTTTCGTTCGTCTAGGCTATGTGGATTTTAGTTTTTAAACTTTTTCTATTATAAAACTGAAACTTACACAAATTGATATCAGGTGGCCACAGATTACATATTACTGCTATCAAAAAATAAACGAATTGCATCCATTTGAAGATTTAACGTATGTGCAATGGCGTCATCTTGCACAAACTATACGCAATTATTTCTTCTATTATTTTGTTATAATTAATAACAACAACAAGGAATGTGATGATGATGATGATGATGATGATGATGATGATAATAATAATAATAATAATAATAATAATAATAATAATAATAATAATAATAATAATAATAATAATAATAATAATAATAATAATAATAATTTTGAGCTCAGAAAGGCAATTGGGGTAAAACCTTTTTAAAGTGCAAGCTATCGTCATTCCGCATTATCCCAGCTCTCACTGGCACTTGTGATCATGTAACAGAATCAAAGAATAAAAATAATATGAAATGGGAGAGCGCAAAATTCGTGGAAAGAAAAAAATCCATCCTAGCATTCACCTAGCCGACCAAGGGAAACCACGAAAACCCCAAGATTAAGATTGCCAGCCCCAAAGGTTTTGAACCCGAGACCTGCTGAATACGAGTTCCAAGCGTTACCCACCGAGTCTCCTAGCTAGGCTGGGCTACTTAATAAACCTGCAACAAATAAAACTCTTTCTTTGACTTTAAGTATATGTCATTAAAATTCATTATTCATTACAAAATTACGTGCTTCTCTGACTCCATAAAACAGAATAAATTCACACACTGAACTTAGTTAGAGATCTGTGTGTCAAACACCCAGATTTCTTTATTCACAAACTTTCAACTGCCATGTTCAGGTTGAGACGAGCCAGGAATGTTTGAGGAAAGAGGAAGTGGGTAAGCCAGCCAATGTTAAATTAATTTTGCACCTGCACCTTGTTGCATTAAAATAATCTACATTATTGTTAATATTCGCAGACCCTTTGATATTTTAATCTAGATGAAACACCTCAGTTTTATAAAACGTAAATTTAGAAATCAACCTCGATCTCAATTTGAAGCGTATGTCTCAATTGAAACATGTGGGAAAATAGGAAGCTGGATACACAAGTTAAGAGAATAGAGTATTGAAGGTATGTGTTTGTAGCTTACTTTTTTGTTTTAAAAGCAGTACTATCCAAATTTATTGCTTTTAACACTGTATTAGAATTGCTTTTATAGAAACAATAGAAAAATATAATAAAGTCTGTGTAATAATTAACAAAATATTTATTTTATTCTTAAAATGCAATATTTATATTAAAACATTATATCTACTACCTC
Organism: Metallyticus violacea; assembly: GCA_030762175.1. Classification (NCBI taxonomy): domain Eukaryota; kingdom Metazoa; phylum Arthropoda; class Insecta; order Mantodea; family Metallyticidae; genus Metallyticus; species Metallyticus violacea. The sequence continues at coordinate 44,160,751 of CM060840.1, read as the reverse complement.
TGTTGTTTACAATATCATAAAAATACACCCCATATATGTTTTACTACCCATGGCGTGTAAAATAGTATTTTTAAAGCAGATATCAATCATGTTTTGTGATAATTTTTATATTCACTGCATCTGCGTGCAGCATATCCCGAGCAAATTTTATTCACATTTTGTAACTGGTTAACGCTACGGTTATGTAATATAGAAACATTTGAGCCACAAAGAGCGACGTTACACTGCACGAGATTTTGTTGGTGATTAAGGTTTTGAAGTCTTGCCGATTTTCTCAGCTTCTTCCACAGTATCTGGCAGTCTGGAGTTGAGAGTCTCGGGGAAGAACAATGCTAAGAGACCGGAGACCACAGACATTCCGCCAAAGAGAAACACTGGCAGCGATTTCACGTATTTTTCCTGTAATTATACATAACAGTCTTTACTGATAAAAATTAATCTGGTATCTGATATTTTACTTTAAATGAAGCATCATTATAAATTAGTGAGCAGAATACGATGAGCTTAGTCAAACAAAACTACCTCAAATTATCCTCCAGATGCTGCTGAAAAGTTCACAACCTTACATTCTTTAATAATAACGTTTTCAAAAGTGTAATTAAAATTATTTATACTAGAAATAGTTCTAATATACACAACAATTCTATAATCTTATTAATATTATTGTGAGCATTATACAACCTTAAGTATGAAACCACTAATATGGCATTCCCTATTTATACATTAAAAAAAACATATCAAAAGTATAAACTGAAAAATACACCGCTACACTATTACCTTTCTTTTTAATGCATTCTTCCATTATGTTAGATAGGCCTGAAAACTATGATATCCTATGACACGTCTCTGTATAATGTCTAATCGCATCGCGACAAAACGATTGAAGTAAAAGAATATATACGAAAATAAATGGACCCTCTTACATTGTAACTCATATATAAAGTCACGCACTTTTGCCAATGAGAGACACGCAAGCTTCCTCCTCTTTTCTCCAGTAATCCGCATCCTTCTGTGCCCTGTTTCACAAAAGTATGGTCTAATACATTACAAGTGCACGGACCGGAAACTTGTAGTTATTAGTAAAATTCTGTTACAGTTGCACTTTACTGCTCCATATTTACAAATGTTCAGGTGAATTTTATTGTTCTGTTCCACGAAGGTATTAGTCGGGCACTGGTAGTTTGTATAAATTTCTGTACAGGTGTAGGAACATTGATAACTTCAAATACTAGCACAAAATTTAATACCTTTTTAATGGTTTTGGGAGCCAGTTGACTCAAATGTGCTAAGTATTAGCGAAAGTGATGACAATAATGAGTATAAATATGTATAAAGAAAGAATAAATAATATTTCTGTATGTAATAAAGTTATTTTAAAGTAAAACTTTTGATTTGATATTGACGTTTCCTGTTCCACATGCATATTTCAGACCAGCATCTTAGTTAACGCATTTTTAAGGTTCTCGCTACATGCCACGAAAATAATTTCTTTTCATTCTATTTTAAAACAATTTCTGTTGGCATAAATGTCCCAGTTTTTTTTTTTTGCTTATGAGCACGTGATTTTCAAACAATATAAACAAGTAAATAAATATAAAGGATTGAATAGACTAATAAAACGACCCGAGAGCAATTGGGAGACGCGATTCTTCTGCCATCTCTCGACGGCTGAAATTGATGATCCTGAATGTAGCCTTATGAGACCATCGTCTCAAAATAGATTATTACGCTTGAATATCGATAAATACACAATAAAGTATTTAAATTATCTTTATGTCTGAGGGGAACAAAAAGACCCATGTTGCAAAAATAACAATGATCCGTTCCATGCATTAAACATCTCTAAAGGGTGGACATGACCTAATTCAGCGACGTATGGCAAACAATAGCTGTTCCTCCATCTTGCTTTTATATGACATCCACATGACGTCACGTGTAATTTTTTACTAATACTAAAGTATTAGTAACATTTATTTCATGGCACAGAAAGTTACAAGATCATACTTTACAAGAATCTGCACTAACACATTTGTATGTATTAGCATACTTTTGTGAATCAGGACCCTGGTGCTTGAGTCCCGCTCGGCAGCGGAGAAAGCCGAGCCATGGTTGACTTCAACAGATGTAGGCGGGTAATTAGCGAAGAGCATATCGGCATGTTAGCTTAGTACTTGAGGTTGTGCTATTGATGGGAAGGTCAGGTTCGATCCCTCACAGTCCAACTTTTCTTTCTCCCCTTCTCTCTTGTAATCTTCACAATTTGTCTACACTTTTCTTAATAGGATAAATGTTATTTTTAGAGAGCACTACGCACATGTTGCAATTTTAGATTTTTTTTTGAATGATTTATTTATGGACGCTCTTTAACAGCTCAGGTCATCAGCGTCCCAATCAACTCAGGGCGTGAAACGGCCGACAAATTTTGCTCAGAGGCCTCTGTTTCAGGCTTGAGGTTCTTTTTCGTGCCGTAAATGTACGACACGGGACCCACGGCTTTACTTCCCTTCCGAAGGAAGCCATACTTAGGATTTTTACGCCCCGAAAAAATCCATCCGTCCTGACCGGGTTCTTGCAATTTTAGGTTAAGTTAGATTAGACTAGATGAGGTTAAAAAATATATGCAAAACTTATAGTACTAAAAGCGTAATAGGTTGCAATTTTATATTAGGTTAGATTAAAAAATTCAAAAGAAAATACGCTACGTGTGGCCAAGGTCGTTAAGGTGCGAACTTGTGAACGGGAGGTCTGGGGTTCGAATCCCACTAGGATCGTCCTTCCTGACTGAGGTTTTTTTTCCAGGTTTTCCTCAGTCCTCATAAATGGCAAATGCCGGGGAGGTACCCTAAACTAAGGCCTGGAACGATTCCTCCCTTAAAAATAAATCCTTTCCCAATATATCATTTCATTTCATTTATCATCAGTGTCCATCGCCTGTGGTGCCTCTGGAGCAAAAAACGGGCGTTAAACACTATCCATTCATTTCATCCAAAAGAAATAATACATGCAAATCTTACAGTGTTAAAAAGCATATGCATTTTTCATTTTGGTTGCGGCTCCAATCCCGCTTCTTCCGCTGACGTTCGAGACTGCGGCATTCGGTTTTCTTCGCTGCCTCTCGGGACTGGAGCACTAGGATGATACTGTCTGTATGGGTAAGTTATTCTTCTAGTTTTCGAAAGGTTAGCTTTGAACTCTGATTTCCTGGTGACTACTAAGTTGCTCATAATACATATAACTAATTCTTCTTTTCTTTTGTGTTTCTCAGTTAGTAAATCATATTCTATATTTATTAACCTTTTTCTTCGTGAGCTTTTGTTAAATGCAAAGTTGTGATCAAGTAGGTGCCCAATTTGACTGAGGTAATGCAGATTCTTGCTTTTATTTAGACATCTTTTTACTTTTTTATATGGTTTTAGAGGTTCCCCTTTAACCAGATTATTGTGCGTTATTGCTTTGTTTGCATTTTAGTGTGCTCCTGTTTAATTTAGTTTCTTCCTTTGCCTGATTTTATGTTACCATGTGTTTAGATTGTAATCAAAGTTGCACTTGTTTATCTACTTATTTATGCACGTATACTTTTCATAACAATACAGTCGGTCCTGGTGGTGTAGTGGCTACCATACTTGCCTCCTACACCCAAGATCGCGGGTTCGAACCCGGCCAGGACCGATAGATTTTTTCGGGCGTAAAAATCCTAAGTATGGCTTCCTTCGGAAGGGAAGTAAAGTCATGGGTCCCGTGTCGTACATTTACGGCACGAAAAGGAACCTCAAGCCTGAAAGAAGAGGCCTCTGAGCAAAATTTGTCGGCCGTTTCACGCCCTGAATAGAATGGGACGCGGATGACCTGAGATGTTAAAGAGCGTCCGTAAATAAATAAATCAATAAAAAAAATAACAATACAGATCTCAGTAATTTACCTATTTCAGGACTTTGCCTTCTAAGGAAGGGGAAGGGCTCTCCTCCTTTGTTAAGAAGTGAATTTGAACTCAACAGAACATGAGTAGGGTGAATGCAAAGTTTTAAAATAAAATAAAACAAATTAAAACAAAAAACAAAATATCTTTAAATAACTTTAAATAGCTCCTAAACGAGTAAATAAAATGTATAATAAAGATAGGAAAGAATAAAGTGTGTTTGATTTATGGGTTACCAGGAAAAAAAAACATATCTTATAAATATTCTTTTTACGCAGTTCCATTCTAATGCCAAAACTAATGTTTGTCTAATAAAATAGATTATAAACATGGAAATATAGCAGAGAGGCAAATACAGACATGCGAAATGATGCCAGTTAAAAAAAAAAAACACACACACAAAGTGAGACAAACAGAAATGTCGGAAATTATGCGAGGAAGCGGGAAGTATATGTTGTCATGTCTCTTGTAGACTATTCCTGCTGTACGAGTTTGTGCATTTACAGGAAACAATCATTCTAATTAACTAACCTTATAGTCCCAATATTTCATCTAGAGGAAGGTTTACTCTGCATTTTTACATCAATCCCCTTTATCTTCACTGTGATTTTAACATTATAATAATCACGCATTTGCTGATGTTTGAATTGACAAGCTAGGATCCATATGCATTTTAAAATACACTACCATTTTCAATGAAAACTATTAGAAATTACTATTTACGCATTAAATGTCATTTCTTAATTTAAATATTTGCACTCTTCTGACAAAATGTAACAAAATATCACCCGTTCCAGTTAACCATATGCTAGCTATGCCCGCAATGGCGGCAGTCGACCAAACAAATATAGGTGTTATCGTTTCGCTGGCAGATGGTTGAATGATGTATACAGTATTAGATGTCTCTTAACACTGCAAATACTTTAAAACTTTCTGTCAAGCACATGTGGTATTCTCACGGGAGGTCGAGGTCGTTAAGGCATGAAATCATGAGCGGGAGATATAAGGTTCGATTCCCTGCCAGGTTTCTCTCTTTGATTTTTTTTCCCCCAGGTTTTTCTCAGTCCTCATAAATGGTAAATGCCGGGGAGGTGTCTGGAACGTTTACTTTCATCTCATGTATCATCAATGCCCATTGTATGTAATATCACTGTTGTAAAAACGGGCGTTAATATCATTAAAAAAACTCATATGATATAAGAAAATTTAGCATACATTAAAGAAAGAAAGGCGTATATAAAGTACCTTTGTCATCGTTACTAACATAATATATAAAGTTACATGTGTTTAGTGCCCACCTGTATAATATAACGCCATAGTTTAACATAGGCAATTAAAGAACGCGAGACAATTTAAAAAATTGCCAAGAAATGCTTATTAGAAGCATCGTTAGGGTCTCATTGTTCTCAGAATGTGACTGCTTTTTTCAACAAATTTATTGAAACAGTTAAGCTAGAGCACTTAAACCTTGCTCACTGAAGTAATACTGGGGCAATATTTTATTTAGCATAGATTTCCAAACACTTACCAAAAGTGGAGTCTGTGGGGCTATCACTGAGCCTATACGCCCTAACATGCAACACCAGCCGAGTACAGAGTGTCGCAATTCCGTGGGAAACAGCTCGGCTGTGAATAAAAACACCACAGCGAAGGAAATCGTGATCCCAAACTTGCCCAGTAGAAAGAAAAGCAATCTCAGCCAGTCCATGCCTAAAAATTGTATAGAGAAAGTTTACTTAGCTGGGTTAAAATTAGTAACAAGTCTTAACAAAATGTACATTTAAATTTAAGAGCTGTGAAAGTAAAATCAAATTCATATGTTATTAATGCATACTACCTCTGTCCTAAATACTAGTCTTTACAAAAGTGAATAGCCAGTATGCACAGAACATTGAACTACAGAGGTTTCATTTGGACGCGTGGCCGGCTTAACAGGGAGCTACCTAACGTGTTTCTAACCGGTTCTGTTCCCCCCCCCCCCACTTTCCCGCTTCTACGTGTGCTGATGCGTGGTCTTTGAGATGAACGTTGTGAGACCACAAGTTTCAGTTGTAAAGTGTGTTAGTGTTGTTATAATGCCAAAAAGTACGTATACTTTAGCACACAGAATCTTCATGTATGATTCCTTTGTGATGATAAACTCTGGTAGAGGAGTGAGACAGCGATTTATAGACAATTCCCTGTTGTTCGTGTGCCTTACAGAGAAACGTTTCGTAATATTGTGAATAGATTTAGCGAAACGGAGTTCTGTTCTTTATTAAAAAAAAAAAAAAAAAAAAAAAAAAAACCGAAAGTAAAACGCCGCGTGCTTACAGAGGAAAAACTCGATGACATCGGAGAAAAGTTAGAACGAAGTTCAAAGAAACCGCTAAGAAAGCTTGCACAGGAATCAGCAACTTCGCAAATCTCGGTTTGGAATGCCGCTAAACTTTTAAAATTAAAACCTTATGAGATAACTGTAGTTCAGGAATTGCAACCACGCAATAATGTGAGTAGTGTACTTTTTGAAATTGGGTATTGGATATTGTTAATGTTCGCTCTATTGCCCTGCAATTTTTTTTAAGGAACGAAGCGTGGTTTTATTTACATGGTCATGTAGCGACACAAAACAATAGATACTGGATCTTGTATATGAAATGCCTTTGTATAACCAAAAAATTTGTGTTTGTTGTGCTGTAGAAATCTATACGTTTGAATATGAGGGGCTATGAATATCCAACTACGCCTACAAACAGCGCGCTTCCCGGTGCCAAGCAAATCCCCGTTAAGCCGGCCACACGTTCAAACGAGGGCTCTGTGAAATAAACTGTTATAGTGTTGAAAATTGCAGTATACTCTGCACAGATTCAAAGTAAACGTTCATATGTTCTCGAAAATATCTCATTTTAAAGCAGTTACTATCTATAATTTAAAGAACAAACTATTTAATTTTTATTTGGTCAAGATAGTAAAATTTGTTATACATAATATAAATAAGTAATCAAAAAGTACACAGTAAATTCGTTGTTATTTACGTTCTTATTTTGAAAAGTATTAAATTTATCATTAAACTTTCGAAATCATCTTGAATAATCCTTAGTATATACTCGTGTTTGGAAATGCTCTATCAAAGTACCTTTTGCCAAAGTCTATTATTTGCGGAAGTATGCCTAAATGTAACAATGTCTGCTATTTATGTTAAATTGTTCAAAATACACTTTTCAGTCTCTGTGTCTGTAGCTTTTATTAGCATTTAGACGAAGAAAGCGCTTTGTAATTAAAGAAGGTGATCAATTAAGTGGTCTAGTATTTCTAATGTCTAGTAATAATGGGTGGGAATTTAATTATCTTATTTCACTGTAAGTATTCATATTTATAATTTGTTTAAAACCCTAATTTTTGCAAAAAATGTATGTAACTTCTGTTTCAATAAGGCCATATATGGGAAATAGTACTTACTCGGTGGCAGAAATGGGAAGACAATGCAACTCAATCCTGATAGAAGGAGAGAACCACACAATGTCAGCTTTCGTCCCAATCTATCCATGCTCTGATAGAACACAAGGTAAGCGGGAACCTCCACAAGAGCCACAAGGATGAAGTTGGTATATTTGTTGCCCCCCACTGAAACAGAGTTCAGCGAGAGACCGAAGAACACAAACGTGATTGTGAACCTGTAAAAGAATAATCTTCAGTTTTAATGTACCTACACAAAACCTTGATTCAAATGTCAATATTGATATTTAAACATTTGTAATAAATATATAAGGAAGTACGTAAATGCACACATTTATTTGTAAACGCAAACTAAAATAACTGTTAATAAACATAAGTCTTAGGTTGATTGTGGGGCAAGTATATAGCTTGTAATTGAATATTTCTTGTAAAATGAAGAATTCTATTCCGATTCATGGGATGTCATAAACACACGACTAACTTGGGTTTTATAACCAGCTGAACTTAAAGTTAAAAAGTTTATTACTTTTACTCATCAATAAAATACTAGAGCTTCCCGAAATAATCCAGTCATTTGACATTATTGAGAACCAGTCTCGTGTCTTTGACGTTACCTGCTGCTAGTCAGAGGAATATTGCAATAAGGCAGTTAAGTGCTCAGAGAAATGCCGTTCAGTAAATGTGTGTTGTGACCGACCTGACTCATATTCACCCTAACCGTGCTATATTATTCAAGCAGGGACGTTCTTACAAAATTTGTGCACCACTCATATCTGTAAAGAGCCAGGGGTTTGGCTTCTCCCGTTCACCGTTGAAAGGAGAGTTTAGACAATGGACGAAGTTAAGGAGGCAGATTTTAAAAGATGTTTTGTAAACTCTGTTGAGAAAAGAAAGTTGGTTTGGACTGTAAGAGGTGAAGGAGGATTTCACACACGGACGCCCAAAGAGAACCTCTTATATTCTACTGAACCTCCGTGAGGAAGGGGTACAGGGTTATGGGGCATCAGATATGATGCAAGTGGAGTTCCTAACATCCCAAATTCCTCTTCGTTTGTTGATCTTTTACGACGCCTGCGAGGCTTCCCCCTCCAAGGAGTTCTAGCTCCTCGGAAGAAATGCTATCACACCAGACGCCAGGATAATTTTTCCAATGAGCAAAATCCACTACTGCACACTGCTCACCGCCAATCCATTTCGCTTGCCCTTGCAATCCTGAAACGGAGAATAGGAAATGAAATTAGAGGGAATAAGAATGGAGAGTAAATACCAACCTGCATTCGCCCCAAGGAAACCACGAAAAAGTCCAAGGTAGTGTGGCCAGCCCCCAAAAATTTGCACCCCTACCTCCCAAATGAGAGTTCCAAGCGTTATCGCCTAAGATACCCTGCTCGGAAAATAGGATAATTATGTGAGGAACCTCAAGGGGATTAAGGTGTCAGTAAGCAGGTGTTCTGTTTCTATATATTAAATATCGGGATACTTTCCCGAAAGTATAGAAAAACGGTGTTAATATAAATGGATAAGTTCACAAGTTTCCGGCCTCGCCGATAAGGATTATCGCCTTCACAAAAGCCTTATCCGGTGCCCTACCTTATCTATTAAGTAAACAATTGCAGCTGTAACTTCCACTCCGCTGTGATCAGCTGTTCAGATATAGTTGCACAAAGAAGGCTATGTGTAGAAGTTTATGACAAGTTCAAAAATGGAGTATCCAGCTGTTATTAAGTTCTTCACAAAAGAAGGACTTGCTCCAAATGAAATTAAACAGCGATTGGACGGTGTGCATGGGGAAGCATCCCCCTCATTTATACCGTAAGAGAATGGGACAAACGTTTTCGAATGGGTCGAGAAAGCATTGAACGAAAAGCGTGCAGGTCGATCCTTGGAGGTACTCACTCCTGAAAACATCGCTCTTGTGAAAGAAGAAATGAAGGGAGACCGGCGACTCAAAGTTACAGAAATAGCAGCAAGGTTGGACCTTTCTAAAACAACATCCCTTGGAAGTATTCATGAACATTTAAACAGGAATAAGGTTAGTGCAAGATGGGTGCCTAAATTTCTTTCCTCAATCCAAAAGCAGCAACGAATCATCTGTTGTCAGACATTATTGGAGCTCTGCCGTGGCAACGAGAGAGAAGTTCTGCAAACCATTGTGACAGGAGAAGAAACTATGGTTCTCTATTATGATCCCTTGTCCAAAAGAGAACCATTGGAGTGGTAAACCTGGCGAAGTACCGCTTCTAAAGGCCAAGGTTACTTAGGCAACCAAAAAGGTCATAGCCACAATCTTTTGGGACTCTAAAGGACTACTCTTCATTGGCTTCAAGGAAAGGAACACCACAGTAAATGGAAAGTACTATGCTGGCCTATTGGACAGACTACTTGCTTCCATCAAAGAGAAAAGCTGGGTGGTGGTGTGCGCCTTCTTCACGAAATGAGTCTGTGTAGCAAAGTAAGCTGTGAGTAAACGTGGCTTCAAGGAGATGGACCATTCACCCTATAGCCCAGATATTGCTCCCAGTGACTATTTCCTCTTCTCAAAACTTAAAAGTGACCTTCGAGGAAAGAAATTTAAGTGTACTGTTTATGCCCATTTTGCAGACAAGACGTGTTACTATTTGGGGAGGGGGCGGAATTGAAATGTTAATTCAAAGATGTGAGAAGTGCATTGCAATAAAGGGTAGCTATATTGAAAAGTGAAATATAGTTTTTGTCTTTGTCATACCTAGAAAATGGTTAGGCTGGAAACTTATAGACCTACTCTCGTACATTAAATATTGGGCATTTACGCACTTACAAATATTCATAACAAGATTTGTTTTCAACAAGAAAAGATAAATTAAATATGACGGGTGGTCTCTTTAAACTCCTCGTTGTTTTCTTGGGTCCAAGAATTAGCTGACATTTGGAACAGCTGAGTAAAAGCTGTTTTAGCAAAAAGATCACTCAGGCACTTTGCTGCAACCACGCATCGAACCCGCTGTTATCGATCCTTGGAGAATAGAGTTGGCAAAACAAACGAGAGAAGCAGATTCTCCCCTAGCTATCCAGCATGCGGACAGAAAATGTTTCTCTTTACTGTACTCTAGCATTAGTCTAATTAACAAAATAGCTACAGCATCCTTTTAGAACACGTTTTAACTTTTGAATAAACATTGAAGAGACAATTAACTAGGAAATTTATCATAAAATAATCTCACTTATACAGTATGACAAAAAATCACTTGACAAACGAGATTCCTTACTTTATTTAGAAATTACTTATATTTTATTATTTTGTAGATAAAGTGTAAAGTAGGCGATGATAAACAACAACACAAGTTTGTTTGATTTTATACTCTTTCCAGTTGCTATTGATACTGATAGAGTTGAAATAATCATTATCTCCTGTAAAACGAATGGAGTTTCGCTATCGGAACGATCATAGGAAAACAAGAAAAGTTGTAGAGAAATTTAATCGTCCTCATCCAGGAATTCCAAAATCAGATAAACGATCTCTGCAAGTCGGCCACTAAAGAACAACATTCAATGACACAACTGCAAAGACCAATTTCAGTCCCTAAAGGTCATTGTGCTTTGTAGTTGGTTTTATTAGAGAATATTTACACAGAATATTGAAATCAGTTCTCGTTTCAATCTTTGGAAATGACAGAAAATACACACAAGGTCAAGAAGATCCATAGAAAAGGCAGATATATTAGCGACTGTACCAAATATTCAATGGGACCAATTGGCGATACTGGCCCAAATATGAATGTGTGAAACCAACAATTCTGCGCTCCAAAATCTATGATGTAGTGTAGAATATTAATCGATAGGGTTGTGCTTTGTGTGGAAATGTGAATAAACCATTATACTATTCATAGGGCAGCATTATAATGCTGTTTTCTTAAGATTTTCCACTGATTTGATGAAAAGAATGGAGTTTCAGCTTGGTACCGTCGGTCCTGGTGGTGTAGTGGTTACCATACTTACCTCCTAAACCCAAGATCGCAGGTTCGAACCTGGCCAGGATCGATGGATTTTTTTCGGGCGTAAAATCCTAAGTATGGTTTCTTCGGAAGGGAAGTAAAGTCGTGGGTCCCGTGTGGTACATATACGGCATGAAAAGAACCTCAAACCTGAGAGGCCTCTGAGCAAAATTAGTCGGCCGTTTAACGCCCCGATTGAATGGGACGGTGATGACCTGAGATGTTAAAGAGCGTCCATAAATAAATAAATCAATCAAAAAAAAAAAAAAAAGCTTGGTGCTACAGCACCTGTAGCCATGACGCTCATCAGAAGCTAAATACTTTTTTGTGTATTGGATTAGACGTTGTGGATCTTACCCATAAGTCTCTTACGATTATGCATTTCATATGCAGACTGCAGCTTTAGAGTTAAAACAAAGAATCGTGTATTTTATTCAGAACATTCCACAATCAGTAGAGAATATCGAGATGAAATGAAACATTGTTTTCAAGCAAGCTGAGTACATTTTGAACGCATTGTGCAGCTGCACTGAGCACGCAACTTACGTTTATCTGAGAGCATTATTAACTGTGTTGTGTTTCATAGTGAAAAGTTTAATTGTTAGACCTTATATTTAATATATGTTTATCACTACTTAGAAACAGATATTTTTCCCATTTATAAAACAATTTTATGGTTACAATTGTAGAAATTCAGGTATTCTTTATTTTTCCTTTCAGTTAATCTCTCTTTCCTCAAGTTTTCTGAATAAGTTGCATTCTGAACAAAAACTTGCTACTGTAAAACATTCTGGCATAAAAAGATTGCACGAGGAAGCAGAGAACTTCAGAATATTCGTTTTTGCAAATTGAGGATTTTTCTGTATCTGTTGTAATCATTATTTAATTTTAATTAGAATATTTTATAAAAACGAATGAGCCTAAATTTTTATTTTAAGATAAAAGCTAACACCATGTTCAATAAAATATGATAGGAGATAAAATAAAAAAGAACCAATGTGAGCAAAAACATTAAATCAGCTTTTCCCACCAAAAAGGACCATTTTTAGCAGAAATTCCAGTAACATCGTTGTATTGCCATTTCTCTTGTTCTTTTTAAACAGCTTGCTGAAAGTTTTTTAACCCTTTATCATTCTTCAGTGCCCGTATGGATGAAACAATAATCATGATGATTATAACTGGGGCAGCGGTGATGGTGGTGGGTTGTCTACTTACCAGCAAAAGGCAAAGCTCACAAGTCGTAGCAGTAATATCCTAGACATCAGCACTTGAAGAAGGGCACTTTTACGTGAAGCTATCATTTCTTCTTTAACATCCTGAAAACAGAAAAAAAAAAAAATTAGCACGCCCATTTCCCCATGAAGATTTATTATAATGAAATCTGTTTTGCCATAACTAGACAGCGGACTTTGGGCATTTGGTGTCTAAAATTAAGGGCTATTAAACGGAAAATTTATATTACAAATATATTTTAAAATATTTTCAAACTATCTTCTTCTCAATGGCGCTATAGCCCGGGATGAGCCCTGCTCTGCCGCAGCAACCTCTGAGTCCTCTACTTTCGTCTTACGACATAATTGATAGAGGGCAGTATTGCAGAAGCGGCATCATATCAGCATGCAGGCATCGCGCCGGTCGTCTCTCATAGAACGTCACCTCTCCGTCAGGCAGCTTACCAATTATCCTCACGAGGCTGGACGAACCCCGTTCCAGACCTCCCTAACTTAATAAAATTCCTAAGCAAATACAGCGAATCGACTTCTCACAATATCTTTTCAAATTATCGTAATCGCTTAGTTAAGAACTTAGGTCTTATTCTCTATTTTATTAAAGAAATATCATCAAGTAAAAATATTTGTATTATAAAAGTATATTATTATAAACTAATATAGCCCAGAAAACGAGAACTTAAATTTGGTTCCTGAAAAGGGGAATTAGAACAATTTCATATGAAAATAATGTTTCATCATAAGAAAAATCATACTTTTAAATTGACACGGCTTGTTTCAATTGTCCAAGTAAAGTACAAAAATAGCTTTTTGAAATGAAATTAAAATAGGAACATGCCCTGGTTTAGTTAACTAAGAAAAACAGTGGTAGCTTTTTGTGAACCTGTGGGTATTCTCCTCCTGGTGTGGCGATATTGTAATGGACTTCTGAGGCCGGGATACCCATATGGCTCCGCTACGCTGTCCCAGTGAAGTTGATGTGAAGAAGCAACTTAGGAGAGCTTAAACTTATGGATACTTACACAGAGTCCATGATAAATGAAATGAATTGATGAGGCGCAAATGATCTCGGAGTTCTTAAACGTTGTCTGGCATTTACCTTTTAAGGGCAAGGAAAAACTCCGAAAAAACTTTACCCAGAGAGCTTGACCTGGCCGTGAATCTATCCCAGAACCTTCGGATTGATCATCGCAAAAGCTACCACTAGATCAAATAACATCGCTTACATCTTTATTACATGCTTCGTAGAATATAACTTTCCCATCAGTTTGGAACAGGCGAAATCCTTTATACATGCATGAATAACAACACTTTTGGAACACTTAATTTTTGGCATTTTATTGCTCAAAAACATGTACCATAAAGTGATATGACTCGGATATATGAGGGTGGGTTAGGATTTTATATACATCAATTAAATGTTTTTAATGCCTTATTTTAACAGTTCTGCTTTAGACTACAACAACGTGAGTCGGATTTGCTTCCAGCTCTCCCAAACAACCCCTACAAGAAACAGTGCATCTCGCACTATTGACAACCTTCAGAAGAGTGAAAAAAAATTACTATTTTTAATGCCTAAAATTCACTGTCTTATACAACAGATTCTTATACATCCTTCCTCTATATATACATTGGGACTGAAAACACGTCTTCTTTTTTTAACACAGTCTCCACCACTCTCAATGCAGGTGTTTCAGCGTTTCACCAATGCCTAGATTGCACAAGAAAAACAATATTATGAGTGGCAGCACAAACCCTCATGTATCTCGTCAGTGCGGCACTTCTTGCCGCTGTTTCAGTGATCCAACTACACGATAATCGGAAGGTACCTGGTCCAGTGGCAGAATGTGGTATACACTCAAAATGAAGATTGTAATTTTTTATGCCGCTATACGAGCTGTATGAGGTCTTGCATTATCATGCTGTAAGTGTGCATCAGTTGTGAGCAATCCTCGACGTTTCGACCCGATTGTAGGTTTCAAATGGTTTTCAAGCAAATCACAACCTGACTCGCTGTAACATTGCGTCCTCTGGGCGTGTAATGTTCCATGATTGAAGTCCCAGAAGAGCTTGAACATCATTTTGCCGGCTGACACAGCTGTACAGAACTGTTTTGGTTTAGTGTACTCAGCATTCATCACAAGTAGCTATATGCTTTCTTAACACCATCTCCTTCGGCTTCATGATATCGCGTTGTAACAGCGTTTCACAAACATTCACACGACGTATTTTTAATTCTGAGGCAAGTGTTTTAGTACCCATTAGCGGAGATTTTGCCCTACTGTAGAATGTCATGTATAGTGTCGTGCGCAGAGCCATGACTGATCAATTCTACAACCGCCTCATTTATTGCCTCGTATCGCTTCTACTGCAGTGATAGTGTCTGGCGTAATCGCAGTATGCGGTCGACCAGAGAGAGCTGCGTCACTAATAGTTGACACTCCACTTCTAAACTTTCTTAGACCTGCTGAAGGGATACTCAAAACTCTCCATATTACCTCTTCATTCCTCAATGAAATCTGTTGATTTCTCACCCACACTGTTCAAAAAAAAAAAAAAAAAACAAAACAAAACAAAACAAAAACAAAAACAAAAAAAAAAAAACCCTAGATAATTTTTGCTGCTTCTCGCTCATGCATGCTTCTAAGGGAGCTGTCATCTTGACGTCATATTTCCCAAGATACAGCACGCGCTTGTTCCCCAGCAGAAGGGTTATGTAGTACAAAACATTACTACAGTATTCTAAATTTTGATTGCTAAGTCAAGATTACTTTTAGCTCAGTCTCGTATGCGTACTGTAGGCCTGTTAACCTCGCAGAGTCAATGTATACAGTTGATATGACTTTAATTAATTCTATTCCTCACTTTAAGCACCAAATGTAATGGAAAAAACAATGGAGCAAGTTTAAAAAAGGAATCAAATATTTATTACCTTGCTTTCTCACTTTCATCCTGCTGAAATTTAATCACTCAAAACAAAAATCATGAAAAAATATATTTGTGATGGTTATGGTTGTAGTTTTATAAATAAATTTGCATATTTTAAGCACGAAACTAAAGAATCGGCATTAAATAGACATTTATTTGCACTATAAAACTACATTTTTGCAATTTTGAAGCTTTTAATGCTACATAACATACATATCCTAATATTCATCATTTCTGTTAAAGGAATATATATAGACATTTGTCTGAAGATCAGCTGTCTAGTCATAACTGATGTAACCTTTTTAACGCATTTATGATGCAAAGTACGAACCAGACAGCTTTGTTCGAATATTTAAGATATAGATTAAGCCTCACTTTTTTCTGCTCCACCAGGGAATTAATCTTCTTCTCCAGATCTTCGGTTATTGGTACTCTGTTTGTTTTGGCCATAGTCATTATGCTATCGAAAGCTTCCTTCGTTCTGCCTTTAGCAAGGAGCCATCTTATTGACTCAGGAGCAATCCTGTAAAAACAATGCGAGTTCTGATAAAATTATAATCCTGAAACAGAATTTTAAACGTAATTCATATTTTCATTTACTCGAACGCCAAGCTTCCAACAGCTAAAAATCACTGTTATTTGGAGAGTTACAAAAAAATCACTCATATTGAGGTTTTTGTTAAAAACATACATGATATTAATAATAAAATCACACTGAAAACTTAAATGTAAATATGAGGATGTGTTGTTTTATTATAAAAAGTGAAAAACGAGCACAAATTATCTGACTGCTAGCACTTTTCTTTGAATTCTAGTATCGCCGCTAGGATCAATAAGAAACTAAAATTGAAATTCATGTTACAGCATTCATCCAAGATACAACATGAGAAATGTTGTTCCTAAATTTCTGACATATTCTAAATATATATAAAGTTATAGATGACGTAATATTTTGTTGTATTTTATTGCATTTCAGTAAAGGGCACTTACTTTTTTATTACAATGTGGCTTTATTGGTGGGCTTGATTGACGTTCGAACATACAGAGTGGTCAAAACATCTCAGTTTAGAGGCCTGTAACTCTTAAAACTATGAATATAAAAAAACAAATTCTTGATTAAAATTTTAGAATTGAGTTTCTGTATTTAGAAATTCCAATATAAATTTGATATCTTACATACGAACTATGTAAATACACATTGCTATGTCCGGCATGATGTTTCAGAAAAAATTAGTTAATTATGATAACACACTTAATTAGACCCAGTTTTACAAAATAGGCGATGTTTTATAGTAAATAAGACAGTTAATTGAAGCACTGATTAATTGACCTTCTTCTCCTTGAATAGCAAAATACTCTCCCGCCGGTCTAAGGCGCAACTAATTCTGCTATTATAAATGCCACTCATCTTCAAGCTGCTTGTCCAGTCAGGCTTTGACGGTCCTTAACTCGATTCAAAAGAGGTCATTTAAGTGCAATTTAGGAGGTCCTTTATCTTTTGTGGCTAATTCCATTATGGTAAATGCAATATGTTCCTATGTTATTTTTGCAGAATAAGATTAGCGTTATCATATCCTGATAAAGAAATTAAGTATCTTATGGCTAAATAATCATAAACTTTCGTCTTCCATTTATACCTTTTAGTTTTGCGGCTGATGTGGTTTTCGTGATGATTTGTTAATCACTCTCCCATATGAAAATAATCCGACACTGGTGACTTAATTTATCGCACATTTTCTCTTTAAAACGCGAGTTTAGAATTGCCATATTGGAGCGAAAAATGCTTTAAACCTACTGAACACTGTAATCAGTTCTTGCATTTATGGAATTACCACTCACAGCTTTCCACAATTATCTCTTGTTATTTTTAATTTAACAATTGTATCCTTCATAGTTTTCACCTTTCAATATTTGTAAAGTATGATCTCTCCATTCCATCCTATTTAACAGCAAAATGAAATTAAGGGCTTACAAGGAAAAGGCACTAAGTCAAATATGCGAAAAAAATGAGTCATTAGTAATAATAAGTCCAAATTTATTTCCTCTCCCTATAAATAAAAGTCACTAGGTCCCAGTTCTTATATTTTCTTAGCAACAATATATCCCACAAAATGTTAACTCTGTTTTAAGCAAAATGTTGCAGGGAAAAATTATTTAAATAGGCTTATTGCCTTTTACCTGCATATTTTATGCTATCTTTGAGTTATCTGTACATTGAGAATGCCTCGCACGATCATCCATAAAGCAGCAGCTTAGTCCGAAAATGCTTGTCAGAAAGCCCATTATATGAACGCATTTTCCTGAGAAGTGAATAGCAGAGATATCCTTACAACAACTCTGTTAATATTCATAGTGTTGTATAAATAACCAGTCAAAATATGCCTTCATATATGTATTATATTATAAAACAAACCAGAGTTTCAAAATAAATCATCCAATTATTTGATGACCGATGGCGGCGGAGGGATACTCATGGTCAGCAGAACTATTAAAGTCTAATGTACTTTAAAACTTGTACACTCCACTTTAACGCGATATTCGAACTGCTTATTTTCATTTTCCACTCATTTCTGGGATCTACTAATGTAATTACACACCTTCTAATTATTTACGAGTCGTATTAGAACTTGGAACTCGATCACCTGGAAAATTCTCTTCAGACAATCTCTTAGCAGCAGAGCGAACTAAGTATGAACATACAAATCATAAATATTCTTGGAACAGAATAGCATACTTTACTCTTCGCTGTTTAAACTGCATTGACTAAGTGACATGAAATTCAAGGCCAACGTAGCAGTTCTATAAACCCCGCCAACTGTGTAGCCCAACTAGTCTTGAGCGATAGCTTATTGGCCAATACCGTTCCGCGCTGCAGCGTCGCTTCTGATAACTGGATGAACGATATTTTACTATCGAAATAAAAGTTAATCCCAATATACAGTACGGGTTTAATGTAGTGTATTACACTGCGGTACATTAGATATCAAAGATGGAATATTTTTATGTTATAAAAAGAGAAACTGGAATGTACATTTTATGTTAATAATCATGCTTCTAACAATTATAGTTTAAGAGTTAGAGGTCTCTGAACTGTTTTAAAAAAAATGTCGACAAATGGTATCATGGGTTCCTTGAACAATGTAATCAAAATTTTCGTCAATTTAATCGGACATATAATGATATCAGAAGGAACACTTACCAGTAATAAGAAATACATAGAAGAGCTGGTATGTAAACCACCCGGAGAATCCATCTCCAGTTTCTCAGCCAAAGCGATACACTACCGAGGATAATTTCCCCGCAAGTGTAGAAAACACTAATGAGGGTGCTGCCAAAAACTCTCGCACTTGGTCCCACAATCTCCATACCTGAGTAATATACACGAAAACTCTGTAAGTTTGCTATTACCTATCAGTTTACCTTTGCTGTCGTGATTTGATTTAAATATTGAAGAAAACATTAGCAACACTTTACTGTTCAGGAGCCCAACGAATATTAAGCAAATAGATAAATGGAGGACAATGAGCAACTGGAATTCTTGCGACAACGTAGCAGACCCAGATTTTATTTTTATGTATTCTCCCTAAGCCAAATGCTTCTAATAATTCCTTTCTTTGTAGCGTTGGTAAATAATATTTGCCAATTTTTGTACTTATGTTTGTCACATTTGTCTTACGCAACTTTAACTTGCCTATTATTTGCTTCCCTTTATTTAGTTTGCTCCTTTAAATTTTAGTTGATGTTTATCAAGCAATGCTTTTCATTTTATCAAAAGTTGGGTTCATTAAGAGCGGGTTGTGCAAGAAAATCAGCAGTTAAATAAATAGCTGCAATTTTCGAGAGAGCACTATATCATGTATGGTAAGGTATTAAGCTTGAATTCATACTCAAGGTAATCATTTTAAACGATAACTTTGAAGGGAAAGCATAGAATTTATAAAGCATTAAAATAATTAATTTGAAAATTAAATAAAACAGACCATAAATTATACCTTGTATTCATTTCATTCACTAAATTTTTAAAGAATTACCCCCAATTAAGCAATGCCTTCTGTATATAGAGCGCTGTTCAGTAGAGAACGATCAAACATTTTCACATGCATGATTTCTTGCCTAAAGTTTAACTGTACAATATTTTGTTAGCTTATTGTGAAAGGTATGCAAGTTGAAACATGTTCAGTTCTGTTCCGCCTACTGGAAAATGTAGATAACACACAACGAACAAAATGCTGCTCCGATATTCTGCTTTCGTCTCAACAAATCTTCAGCTGAGATCTATGCAATGTTACAGAAGGTCTGTGGAGAGTTTCTTTTTTCCTATAGCAGAACTCGAAGATGGTTTAAAATGTTTAAAGACGGGAGGCAATCAATTTCATGCAGCAAGGACCTACTAGAGTTTGTGCTCTAACGGAAGGAACATCAACACCGTTGCTGTCATTGTAAGGGAGGATCGTCGAATAACATTAAAAACACTTTCAGAAAATTTTGAAAGTTTCGCTGGATGCCACCAACACGCTGATAGCTGAAAAGTTGCACTTGAGACGTATTTGTGCATAGTGGGTTTCAAGACTGCTGATTCCCGAACACTGATGTTCGCGTGCAGGTTTGCATGCAGTTGAAGACGATGTTACAGGAAGGTGCGGAGTTTTTTCTAAGGTAATCACTGTTGATGAAACTTGACTGCATCATTTCGATCCTGAGAGAAAATAGCAAAGCTCAATGTGGAAATCTTTATCATTAGAAAAAAAGTGGTTACTTCTACTGGGAAATTATTGTTATATTGTTTTTCGATATTCAAGGAATGGCTTACCTTCGTAGGTGTGGACAATACTACAGAAATGTCCTGAAAACTTTGCAAGGCCACGTCGCAAATATTGTTGCTGAATATCTCACTAAAACTAATGTGAAATGTACTCCTAACGCTTCCTATAGTGCAGATTTAGCCACATGTGAATTTTTCTTTTTTCTCAAATTGATTAAACTCCTTCGTGGGAGGCAACCTTCACCACCAGAAGCAGCGGTGAAGGCTGCTGAGGCGATTCTAAAGGATCTGTCAACAAAAGGTCTCCAGCATGTCTTTGAAGACCGGTAGAAACGCCGGGACAGGTGCAGTACATCCAATGGGGAGAGGGAAGTCTGCTAAGAACAGCATCTGTAACTGTTATTGTGATGAAGAAGTAACTTATAAACTTGCATGATATGGTAAAAGGAAATACAAAGATCCGTAAAGAAAATGAAGTAAATATTATTTTTACTTTTAGTTCATAGTTGGTCTTATAATTCTACAATATGCAAAAGTATGAGATACCTAAGACAATCCCCGCCGTGTACAGTCCACTGCCGCACAATGGATCCAAAAATTCGAATGCTAAGAATGACTCATAGCACCATGCTAAAGAGCGTATAATTCCCATAATACTCGCCAGAACTACAGCCAGCACCAGCGTCCTTCTGCGACCCATTCTGCAAACAGATACAGCAGTACTAGGTTACGCATTTTCCTTAGAATTCATTATAGTATAAACGATATAATTTTAATGCTAGCAAAACACAATTTGCCATTGTAATTTATTATTTATTAAAAATACAAGAATAAACATTCAGTTTGTCTATTGTGTTAATCTGAAGATAACACACACATTTTTAAACGCCATACTAACAATGAAATGTGCTTAAAAAGTGTGTACTTGCAGTATACGTACCGATCAGAAATGAATCCGGCTATAGGCATCCCGAAAAACTGTCCTATATTGTTAACAGTCCCAACTAACGTTCTTTTCCATTGGTTATCCTCGCAGGTCAAATCAAACTGTAAATATCAATAAAATGTATTGATATCTTTAAACTATCTCCTTAGTAGCCATAATGTATTCGTGCTGTAATATATTGTGTTTAAAATAATGTATAAATCCTTATTTTGATTATTTTATGTGCACAGAAAATCCAAATGGGATATAGCCAAAAACAGGCTATATCCCATACCCATGAAGCAACGAACAAATTATATAAAGAACGTTTTATTAACATGCTTAAATAGACACACAGTAGTATAATTCTGAAGTGCAGCACAGTTTGCAAAGCAAGTAAAGTAACTTCACTCTCTTTACTTTAAGTTATCGCATTTCCAATAGCGGATATCTTTCTTTTCATTAAAGAAAAGACATATCACCTCAAAGGGCTTCTCTGCTCTGGGGGCATGTTTCTGTGTCAATGTTTTTGCTGCATAGAAGATTCCTATCGCCAACTTAATTGGAAAATGGCATAGCATTGTTAACCTTAGGTTCAAAGGTTGAGATCCCTTACTTGTCCATAACTGGACGAACGGAGGAGATACAAAGAGACACGAAAGAGTAAAGCATGCTCTTAAGAAAGGAACAAAAGAATATTTTTCTTTTGCTTTGTTCCTGTACAAGCTCAAGTTGGAAATATTTCATGATTCTTTAATTAAACTGTAATGGTACATAAGCCGAAAGGTAAATATTTCGTTATTCAGTTTCATGATAAAATTTACCCAACTTGTGAAGAACTCAATACTTAATAGCAATTTATAAGTATGCCATCGAAATAATAATAATAATAAATGCTTTGTCATTTAATTTGCTGATAAAAATGAACACACATTTACAGCGCGACAGAACATGAAATTATGCCCTAAAGCTTGCCACAAATGTAGCTCTGAGTGTTATTTTATTTAATCTTTAGAAAACCCCAAAAGCCCAAGAGTGGATTAGCGTGCCAGAGATACTCTCGAAGAACGTTCCATCTACCAACAAAGGATAATGAAAATATAGTATTTGTTTAAATTTTGATAACTAGAAGACTTTTATGTGCCAATAAAACAAAAATCAGGGAGAAGTCCACATAAATTCTGCACGAATCGAAAGGATTGTTGATGATGGAAGTATTTTTGGGCTTTACATTTTTAAAACTCCTGATGAAATTTCTTTAACTGTGAATGACCAGCAATATTCGCAATACTTATGGATTCCTTCATTCTAATATTATAAGATCAAAGTGAACTGAAAAACGTACGATTTCAACAAGATGGTACAGTCCTCACACATTTTATCGCAGTATGCAGTCTTTGTGCATATCCTTCTCCGAATGCTGCATAATGGTATCCTATGACTTTGCATTCACCCAATTTAGCAGCTCCCTAATACTTCTTAAGGGGGCGTTTAAACCAGAAGTTGTTCTAAAATATTCAAGAAGCGAAGAATAATATTCAGAAATACTTTAAGCATATTAATAAACAGTTTTAGGTCTATATCATGAACATTTTTATGAACAACCTCAGCATTTCATTGCAAGAAGAAAAGCTTGTAAAAATGCAAAATTTAAAGGCTTCTATTATGTATATAACGAAGAACTAAAGGTACTACTGAGCTATGAAGTTTATAAAAGTCACCCTTGATTTCTTCTATACTTTTCTATCTCACTTTAAAACTACTTTCTGTAAATTCTCTTTTGTGCATGTGAAATGTTCAGCCTGTAGCCTATAGCATCTTGTTTATAAGGTTAATACAGTAAGGGAAAATATCTGTAAGTCTATGTGAGTGGTTATGAATACATCTATCTTTAGATTCATTCATTAGTTAACTACGTGGAATAGAAATAGAAGTAAGATAAATCTGCCAGAAGAGGAACATTGCTAGGAAACTTACATTAATGACATTTTTCTTTTAAGATTTACGTACTCTGAATATTGTCGTAGCTTTTCAGTATGTTTAATGTTCCTTTATGTTATGGTGCCGAATGGAATATATATCAAATCCGATATAGGCATTCTTATTATCTCTTGTAGGCTACTCAGATATTGTGACGATATCAGATTTGTTATTTTGTACATGAAAAATCTCTTTCTTTCTTATTTAATTTCTATATTACATTTAAATTGTGCGAATTTCTTTGTAATAAGTAATAAATGGTTATGTTACTCTTAGGAAACAGGGACGTTAATATTATTTATAATATAAGAATTGAGAACATGAATGTGCATGTTCATTAATAATGTTACTTTTATTAGAAACTCCATTATTTTGTGCAGATCATCCCCTATCACGTAGTCCATAATAGTAAAATAATAAGCACTGGAGGATTTGGTCACTATCCCGTTCGGCACGGTAACAGAAAAGTATCCGATTCGATTGGTAAACAGAACTACAAGTGACAAATATTTTTATACCTCTTAGACACGGAATGCTAAAGGTTATGGTGCTATAAATTACATTGCTTACAATTACATTGGAGAAATAGTAGACTGATAAAATATATTGAACAATACGAGGAAGACATTAATTCATTAAACGTTGTATGGCGATGAAAAAACACAAAGATCATCAAATATTGCTTTCATTTCAACAAAGAGACTAAAAATCATATGAAGACGTAATAAATTAAAATGTTTCCCAAATGGTGCTAACATTTTGTTTTTTCTTTCCCCGTTTCCTTTCTTTCTCTTGTGTTTACCTTTTCTTATTCTATTACCAGTGAAATAAGAAATATTTTACATTATACATGCACATTATTCACACTTATAAAATTATATTTTAAGAACTAAGTACACAAAATGGTGACAGAATGTGACAACATGCACATACCTCATTCATAATTGTACGCTCGTCTTCCTGATATATCCACTGATGACATCTTACTTGACTGGAGTTGTCAAAACTTTCGGGGAGGCATGTACTGTTGCTCGAGAAATTCCCAAATAGCGACTCATAACGTGAACAAAGGCTTGGGAGAGATTTTTGGAAAGGCACTGCATTTCCAAGCCACTCGGGATAGAATTCCCCGTCTGCTGTTTCACACTCAGCAATGAGGCACCTATAACGTTGATGAAAAATGTGTGTCAGTAGATTTAACTCATATACTATGTTTTAGCGAAAAAAATTGCATGAGCAATTAATGTCGTTTGTTGGGGAGCTGTCTTGAGCGCTAAGATCATATACTCTTACACCTTTTATTATTGCTTTTTTGCGCTATTCTGAGCGATGTGGTACGTTAAAACGAGAGTTTTTTGTGTGTATTTTTGTGAAAATATTTCAGTTAATTTTGGGGAAATAACCTGGTTAATAAGGACTGGATACTCGGGGAACAGAGAGATACTGGAGCTCTATAGACAATCTACTGTTCTTACACGAGCGTCTAATAAAGGCCAGTCTGAGCAGAAGGAAGCGCTCATGAGCGAAAAGATTTCTTACAGAACACCGTTCCCTTAAAGGACATCTGTATAAGATGGTACAGCATAACAACCTAATTTACACGAGGTGTCATCAGGGATGTGAGTCTGCAACTCTCTATTAAGGTCCTTCAAGGTTGACCGAGACTTTAGTGTGTAAAAAAATTAATGAATGGATATAGCGCGACATAAATATTGCAGGGCAGACCATGATTCCTTGCGAGTAACCACGAACCTTTACGACGGTATTCGGTGTTGGCGCAATCGTGTAAATAAAGATAGCGGCAAGAAGTGTATCTGAACAGGGGTATATAATGAGATTTCTTGTGAAGGAGAGGTAAAAAATGGGCATTTTGGGCCACTAACAAACCTAAATGTCACTATTCCTCCCTGAAAAGTAATAATACCACATCGTAATGATGGTTGATCACCTAAGTGAGCAATTTTGGGTCATGGTCAGTACTTGGATAGAATGTAGACCTTGAAACACAGTTAGAATCCTAGATTTATTTTATTTAGACGAAAAGATCTAACAATACACGAAAACATTAAACCGCACGAAGACCTAAAGATCACACAGGTAAAGCCACACTGTACTGTGGCCTTCAGCACTCGTCCGTTGGACGGCCCGAGACTGTTCTGGCGTTCTGGAGAGGTAAAAACTGCTGAAATTTAACGTAGACTGCAAGCACAGTATGGTGAACAAACACTATCCCGGACAAAGGTGTCAACAGTTCAGTGAAGGGCGTGCATTGGTGACAAATGAACCGCATGAACTGCAGTCTTTTACGCCAAAGGCACCAGGAAACTTCCAAAACAATGGCAACGGTGTCTGGATGTTCAGGAGGAATACTTTGAAAAACTGACATAGTTTGGTGCTTCCATGTATGTATATGCATGTTTCCTGTCTAAAAATTAAAGTCTCGGTTAACCTTGAACGGGCCTTATATTATGCTAGGGGCCCTCAACTTTGGGGAACGTTTTTCAAGACTTGAGGAGTTACCGTCCGTTTCAATCCATAGTTTGATTTGAATCTTCATAAACAACAAACTATTGAATAGATGGGATATTAGAGCACAATAGATCCGTGAAGGTCGCAGTGTAGGGCTGATTAATGATAATTTTATGCACACAGAGTCTTTAGCAAATAGCTGTTGGAGAAACAGTGGATAACACAGAAGTGTTCGAACGGGAAAATATACTGAAGAAACACTCCTAAATAGCCCAAAGAAGCAAATTCTTAGATTATCACAGTAGATAAGGATCCCAGAGTCAAGTTCCCACAGCATTCACCATTTGAATTTGGCAATGATGACGTACACATTCAAATTGTGCAGGCACTTTCTGATGATAGTAAAATTGCCCGTATAGAAACACAAGCTGTTTTAGAAATGACACAAATGGACATTTATGTTCTTTCCCATTTCTCCGATGAAGACACACTTCTTATAAACGAATAGGAACTAAGGATAACTGCGACTTTTGGGTTACACAGAATCTTGGAGTGACAGCAATTGAAAATTCTCCTAATGCATATCTAAGTTGGGAATAAACGGTCCATATTTTTTACTATCCGACTGTATGTTGAAGAATTTTCTGGCATAAAAATGATTACTTTCAATAAGACGGTGCACTCTCCCATCATGCCCTCCAAGTTCGTAAGTGCTTTGGATTGAAAAACGTGGTTCTTTCCGTTGATTCACAAGGCTATATATTACTTCCGGGCATGGAACTAAATCTCGTGATGTCACTGACCTTAAAGAACGCTCACTGACTTTAAAGAACGCATATCAGCGAATGTTTGCGCTATATTTAAGAGCTATGGACTTAATGGTGAGTCGATCCTGGTGGTGTAGTGGTAACCATACTGCCTTCTACGTCCAAGGCCGCGGGTTCAAACCCGGCCAGGATCGATGGATTTTTTTCGGGGCGTAAAAATCCTAAGTATGGCTTCCTTCGGAAGGGAATTAAAGCAGTGGGTCTGGTGTTGTACATTTACGGCACGAAAAAGAACCTCAAGCCTGAAAAAAGAGGCCTCTTAGCAAAATTTGTCGGCCGTTTCACGCCCTAAATTGAATGGGACGCTGATGACCTGAGATGTTAAAGAGCGTTCGTAAATAAAAACCAAATCAACAACTTAATGGTGACTCCACTGAATGTCTGTATTGAGCACCCAAGGAGAGTAGGATGAATGATTTCAGTTATGATATAATAACAATATTATTTTATTAAAAATAATAAATGCATACCAATCAAATATAAACAGTTATATTTTTCGTTGTGCATGTTACTTTTTCCGTAATAAGACACGGGCTTCAAAATATCGCAAAAGTTGAAATTTCTTTAACAAAATGAGAAAAGCTTATAACTTTTCAAGAAAAATCTAAGGTGTTTAATTTTCAAAATGTTATTATATACTAGAAAAACGAATATATTTCATTTAAAACCCTGATTGTGATATTGTGGTAGTATTATTCTCTGAAAGCATATACCTGTAATGAAGTTCTCCAGCAGTGAAGACATAGCTAAGTGCAAATATTGCTGCGAACACTATAGGAAAACTGATGAGGCCATAGCTTATTGTCTGGTATCTGCCAAAGTGGCCGATGTCATCTAGTACGTCATCCAAATCCATGATGCATTAGACATGTTGCTTATACCTGCAATACAAAGAAATGAAACATGCGAGGTTCTTACGGTCAAACACACACACACTTATAGAAATGAGTAATTCAGTATTAAAACTTATCATGGGGCAGTTTTGAAAATGTGCGGCAGAGCTATAAAGAGCAAACTGGAAAATGTAGATTGAAGTTACCGAGAAAACTCTAGAATAGCTAAGGAAAATTAAATGGGCTTAGGAAGATATTTTATATTGTATAAAATGATAACTAAATAAAATATAAATAATATTAAACACAACTATGATCTACTTTATACATTGGGAATTATTGCAAATACCTCCTTGTATTTTCATTCCTTATTTTTCCAGTCACTCTTTTCACTGAACTTAGAAATACCACGTGCTCTATTAGAATTCTGATTTTTGTTTTCTCAGAGAGTGTACAATTTTTGTTGTCATGTAAGCAACTATACACTTGCAGTTATTACTTTATATAATTAGAGTTGCATTTCGTTAAGTTTCTTCTAATGGCTGGAGCCATCGAGTTGGGTGGCTCTGAAGGTAACGATTGGCATTCGCATTTAGGAGACCCCGGGTTCAAACCCGGGTTGGCCACTCTGACCTTGCGTTTTTTTTTCTTCCTGATCGCTTAGACAAATGCTGAGATAGCCCTTTCCTTTCTACTAATTTTGCACTTTTTTCATATCATTTCATTTAGTTATTTCTGCTACAGGTCGAAAGTGCTATGCGAGATGGGCAGTACTACGTGCAGTGCTTTGCGCTTTGGGAAGGTTTCTGATGTAGAAGCGGCTTTTCTGAGGGGCTCGGTACTGAAAACAATATTAAGGGCCATCTCATCCTAGCCTCCCGGTGTGTCTCTGCCCCATTCCTTCCTTCCGGAGGTGTCCCCATTGAGTGGGTAGACACAAGCGGCTAGCCCTTGAGCAAGACTGGAGTATACCGAATGTTTTTCGCCCTTATGAATCTATTCTAGTCCAATCCAATGGTATTACAGATTCGATTAAACTTTTGTATTTTTTGTTCAAAGTCACTTTCTTCAAGATACGATAAGTGGCTGCCCAAAAATTAAATTCCTTTACTTGTTCTATTATTTTGCCTTCCAAAAGTCTAGACAGTATAACATTTAATAACTTGATTCAATTCATAAAGAGCCTTTTGGAAACTTTTCTTTCTCAGAAATGAGAATTTGATCGTCTGCAAACATAATTGTTTTCACAAACTCCTAATATTAAAGTTATCCTTAATATTAAATACATATATCGGTCTCTTCCATACTCTCAAGACTTCGTCAAAATATGTTAAAAAGAGACGAAGACAAATTGTACCTTTGTCTTACCCGTAAATTTATATCTCGAGAAAGGATCTTGCCATCTTTTGTCTTTAAATTCATCCTCATTCATATAGCTCTTTAATAAAGTCTATTTTGAGTTGCGGCATCTTTACCAACATTATATATTCGATGCACAGAAAATTCAGCTTTTTGTTAAACTTTCTCTATTTTTTAATTAACTGCGTTAAAATAAATATTTTATCCATGAAGAGTCTTCCCTTTCTAAAATCTAATAGAATCTTTTATCTTTTGAGCTCTTGCTGTAATTTTATAATAAATTTTGTTCCCTCATTTAACAGACTTATTCCTTTATATTTCTGGCAGATTGTTCAACAAAGTCTCTTAAAAATGAAAAATATTAAGGCGTTATTGAATATGTTTAGTGTATATCTTGATTTTCAACAATTATTTAAAGAATTTTAAAAATCTACTCATTACTTTCAAGGCATAATTTATTACTGGATATTTATGTTGTTGCAGGCTTTTCCTATAGTAAGAACTAAAATGTTTGTTTTGAAATGGTGTATAAAATTGAGAATAATTTAAATGTATGAGCTTTGTTCATTAAACGTTTAGGAAGATGGAAATTCGTTTATAGATAGTGTGAGCATAAAACGTTCTTCAAAGTTTGAATTAAGTTTTAACACAGTAAAAATTATCAGTACATATGAACTATGTTGTTAATAAATGTACTAGTTTACCTCGAAGGAGGAATAGTGAGGTCTCTGGAAATTTCCAGACTCTCAAAGATCGATTTCGTACACAATCTTCCAAGACTGGATACTCCACAAGTGTACAGACTTCAGGCGCTAATATTTTCCACTCCAACAGAAGCACTGCGTTACAGGTAAACAAACGCTACACCTGATTGACTAATTGACACGAATCCTTTCAGTTGTCAACTTAAGCATAACAAACACTTCGAAGTTTTGAACTGCAGCGACCTAGCTTCTTGTTTATTTTATGTCTAGTAGGGATGGCTACTGTCAACTTTTGTGTTAGCGAGTTTATGCAACTTCCCCGTTAATTAACGCATTGTTAGCATGTCATCTGCCAAGAGATCACTCTGGAGCATGACTTTAGCCCTCTTTAACCGTAAAGAAACAACTAGCTTAAACGATGACTAAACCAAATCTTAATTGTTTCTTAAAACTTCGAGTGGGATGTAGTGAAAGAGATTCCAAGTAATAAAAGATAATTCGGAAGTCTTGAATGAGTTTGTTTAATGTACAAATATAACAGCGTACTGCAGAGTTTTTCTTTCTTTGAAAGTCATGAAGACCACCTATATGAAAAGGTATTTAAAACTTTAAGTGTCACGAAAGAGATGCTTTTCAACTAGATATCTATTTTTCTCGTCTAGTTATTTTACTTTTATAAGAAAATACAAAGAGAGTCTAGCTTCTTTTCCCTGGCCATTTTCCAAATATGAGTTCTATTATATGTTATATAATTATATATTATGTATTATAATCCAAATATGTAAATAACTTCCCTAGGTATTTTATTTTCAGAATTATATGTATACATTTTAACATAAATTCTTTTCTAATCTTAAGCTATTTCTTGAACTAACTCATTCTTCCACTCCTTTATTCCGGAAAAATGATATAGAACATGAATTTTGCCCACTTCTTCCCCACAAATTGGGCAAATTGTTTTATTACCTTTCCAAATTCCCAATCGAAGCCCGGCATTTCCTTTCCTTCCTTGGTTGTTGTAAAATTTATGTAACCACAGAAGACATTGCCTATGAGGGAAAGAGAAAAATGGTCTGACCCACTTTGATAGAAGAGAAAACGGTTGGCATTGGTGATATTGAGATCGCTGTTGATTGTGGCAAGGATGACGACGAAATATTTACCGTGCAATCCCCAAGAAGCTGCTGTACAGCTATGCTAGAAAAGAAATGGTTTCAGAAATTATCCTTACCTTTAAAGCTCCATTCTTCACGTTCTTCAGTGCTCCTTGAGCCACTACACTGGATGAAAGTCTGAAGTGGTGAAACGTCATTCTCGAGGCGCAATTCACAATCTTCTGGTTTACCAGGCTAGCTACTCCTCTGTCAAACGAAGTAAGCCATAAAAGTCTCATCGATTTTCTATCCCTCTGTCTCTCTCTGCCTCTGTCTCTCTGTGCTCCCCCAACGTTTCTGCTTGGTATCCAAAGGGCTAATTTTGGCTAGTACATGTTCACGAACTTACCCTCACGTTCAATAGGAAAGCAACATTCACTTGTTATGCGAGTAACATAATATCTGTTCTTTTTTTTGGATGGGATGGTGATGGAACATGTTCACAGTTGTAGTTTAAACACCAACCTATAAAATTATGCTAAAATATTTCAGCAGCCACTACGTTCTTCTGATTAACATTTATATGTGGAATATTTAAATGAAAAGAAGTCTAAACGAGCTATTGAGCTGGCTTCTTTCCTACTGGAGACCCCGTAAATGTGGGCCGGTATATAGAACTCTTTCAAATCTTTATGAGCATCAGTTAAATCCAAGCTGGAATGCTCACAGTATGAATGTTTCTTCTTCAAGGTAACTCATCATCATCATCATCATCATCATCATCATCATCATCATAATCATCATCATAATCGTAATCAAGGACTTGTACCTATGATCCATTTCTGTTCCAGAAATTTACTGTTGTATCCGACTTTTTATCTTGTCTTTCCGTATCTCTATGTTCTTTTGAGTCTGTAAAGAAATAGTGTATATGAGCATTTATCCACATTCGATTTACATGTTGAAACTGGTTATTTCGGTATTCATTTATTTTGCTCCATAATGAAAATATGTTTATTTGAGTATTGTATTGCTTTTATTTATTTATTTAATAGTTTATAACCTGCCTCTTCTTTCAAAATTCTCATCTCTGCGACTTCTATTCTCTTCTTATATCGTATTTTGTAGTTACCGAATATTTAAAACCCAAACCATAAGAGAATTTAGGGACTGCAATCACTCTGTAGAATTCATTTTCCCCTCTTTTTCATCTTTATGCATTGACGCTATTTTCATTGTTCCACCATTTTATTTTTCCACCATCAACTGGATCATTTTAATTTTATTTTATGTCCTTATTTCTTTCAAGGTCCATATATATGCCCATTTAGGTAATTAAAATTCATTACTTGTTTATTGGTTTTCCATTTAAATTAATCCTAATCCACATTGGCTCCTTATCGCAAAAATAGTCTGTTTACATTTTCAAATTATAGTCGGTTATTATTATATTTAAATAATGGACACTTTTGCAGTTATTCTCTTTTGCGGCTATGGTTACTTGATAGTTCACAAACTGTATGCTCCTTGGTTCCACATTAATCATCCTGAAATAATCGTTAAAATAATTAACAAGGGACATTCGTGTATTAGTATTTGATTTATAACATTTCTTACTGAGATGTTCAAAGAATCATTGTTTGCAGAACTTCTCTCTCGTTGCCACGGCAGAGCTCCAAAAATGCCTGACAACAGATGACTCGTGACTGCTTTTGGACTGAGGAAAGAAATCTATGCCCCTATATTTACTAACCTTATTCATTTTTAAATGTTTATGAATAATTCGAAGGACTGTTGTTTTAGAAAGGTCCAACTTTGCTGCTATTTCTGTAACTTTGGTCCGCCGGTCTTCCACCATTTCTCCTTCCACAAGAGCGTTTTCAGGAGTGAGCACCTTAAGGGCCGACATGCACGCTCTTCATCTTCAATGCTTTCTCGATCCATTAGAAAAACTTTGACCCATTCTTTTATGGTTAGAAGATGAGGTGGATGCTTCCCCATATACACCGCCCATCGCTGCTGTTTAATTTCATTTGGAGTAAGTCCTTTTGTGAAGAACTTAATAACAGCTCGAAACTCCATTTTGAACATGTCACAATCTTCTACAAAATGAACACAACGGAGCGGAAGTTACATCTGCAGTTATTTACTTAACAGATAAAGTATGACACCAGGAAGATTTTGCGAAGGACCCTAATCGGCGAGGCCGGAAACTTATGAACATACCCTCGCACACACACACACACACACACACAATAAATAAATAAATAAATATATATATATATATATATATAACTTTAAAAGTTCAAACATACATTTACCATTGGCTGGTTTAATTCACCTGCCCTACTTACCATTTGCTATTTTTGACAATTATAAGATTTTTTTTTTTTTTTTGGCATTGGCTGGTTTAAAGGCTAATAATACAACACCTGTTGGTGTCAAAGCCCCAAGCGGATTTGAAAGTCCATCGGTTTATTACCCTTGCAACGGCAACCCTTTAAAAAACGGGGACTCTCGGATTTCTTTCTAATTATTCTTACATTGAAGTTAATGCTAATGGCACACATATATACATAATATTTATATTACTAATTATAATGCAAAAAGATGATTGGGTTTACTAAAATATACATTATAATAATATTTCAGGGTGGGGGGAAGAACTGAAGAACGGAAGAACTGTTACATACTTTTGAGATACTAAGATGCACCGTACTTGTAGCACCTTTTGTTAAAATGATAAAACTACTTAATAAGCAGTATATGGAAACATAGATGCAAATGTATATTGTTTGCTATAAACATCTTGGGGCTAATTAATTATTTGAAAGACTTATTTTGAAGATGATATTGCACCACTGCCCAAGCGCAAACTGGAGCAGCCCTCTATCACAGTTTTTTTTTTTAACAATTTGGTTATTATAAATACATTATAAAAAATAAAATATTAATACCTTCAAAAATAATTCTGAAACAAGATTTTTTAAAATGACCAACCATGATTTGGACTCAAGTTTTTTTTTGCTGATGTTTATTATTATTATTATTATTATTATTATTATTATTATTATTATTATTGGTTTGTAATTTTAAACCGACTTGACAGTGTTTCACACATTTATTCTTTTATATATATATATTGCTATTTAAGGAATATATGTTTCTATTGAGCTATATCCTTATTTCATTTATGAGTGTTTTCTTATTTAGCTAATCATGATTTAAATTTTAAATTTAATTTATATTAATTGTGATTTTATCTCTCTTTATATTTCTTTACTTTAATTGCCATAGAATTATTCAGGAATTAATATATTTTTTTATATAATGTTATAATTTTTTCTTTTTATGATTTTCTTTACTAGATCATTTAATCAGCCAAAACTCTCCATCTTTCTTTCTTGTTCTCATTCTTTATTTGTTTCTTTCTCTCATTTTCCCTTTATTTCTTTTTTTCATTGGACTTATAGCTGATGTATTTAAATTTATTAACTATATCTATGTTCTTGACTCCTATTACAATATTTGACCTTATAATTCTTCTATTTTTACATGTCGTTGTTTTTGTTTTATTCCGGAATATTATGTTACGTTCATCTGCGATTGTCTAATTTATATTGATTTTTAAACATTTTATTTTGAATTAGGCAGAATAACATGAGAATATGAAAAACTAAGTGTAAATATGGAGTTTCTTCTGTTAAAATTGTGTAAAGAGAAATTTGTAACCGTTGTTTATTGCTGAAATTTCTTTCATGTATCTATCCATTTGTATGTTTAACTGACTGTTTTAGACTTGTAAGTTTATTAATTT
Organism: Metallyticus violacea; assembly: GCA_030762175.1. Classification (NCBI taxonomy): domain Eukaryota; kingdom Metazoa; phylum Arthropoda; class Insecta; order Mantodea; family Metallyticidae; genus Metallyticus; species Metallyticus violacea. Next base: position 44,126,502 of record CM060840.1, on the reverse strand, counting down.
AATGATGATTGTAATAATAATAATAATAATAATAATAATAATAATAATAATAATAATATTGTATTGTCAAAAGATATTTGGTGTATTGCTGTTGTAGTCAAACAAGGATAGCCCGCTCGTTAGTACATCACCATCTTGGGGCCCGAAAACTAAAGCCTATGTAAAATCTGGAAATATACTGGAAATTTTCGTAATATAATTAGTATATTGATATGGAAAATTATATAATGCTATGACTAGTTATATTTTGTGTTATTAAGTGAAGTTCGAGTGCAAATGCCACAGGGTGCGGTAATTTTCGATGTTCATTCATGGTAATTTCATTTTGAAACTGTTGGCATTTCTGACCGAAAAAATTAGAAGGCTATGGAAGAATAGAAGAGGGCTTTCAAAGTAATGCCGGATTAACTTGGATTTATTTACTCTTTCTCAAGTCATTAAATTTTCTTTTTTTATGCAATCATACTTTAGAAAGATCTTGAATTTTTTTTTAGAATTTATCGCGTGCAGAAATGAATTCTGCATCTCCGAAGGAGGACGTTGTTCCCAAACCAGTGCCCAATGTGTGCCTTAAGCGTCCATCTCCATGCACGCTTGAGGAGGACTGTAAAGCTGGAGTTACCTTAAACGCTCAAGAAGAAGGCCGAAGAATGAGTCGCAGGAAGAAGGCAAAGGTAATTATCATAGCACAATAGAACATTAATAGACATAGGAAAGTAAAGTAAAACCATAATGTACTATTGTTATGAATAAAGTGTAAACAAAATGATCTGTGTATTGCACGCAGAGCTGTCATTAATGTTTGATAATGTTATGTATTTTGCACCAAATGGAAATTAAAATGTGAGCATTTTATTATTTTTAATCCTGTTGGATTACAATAGTATATAAACGATATTGGTTCTATTTACATGGTATTATTAAGGTTAGTGAGGTTAGGGGTGACATTTTATAGATATTCTTAGAATTAAAGCCACAGTTGTATAAGCATAATGTTTGGCGGGTAGTAAAGAATGATTTGATGTGATATATTCAGTTTCATCTATCTCTGGGAAACGGTAGAGTTTTTATTTCATTATGGAAAAAGTTAGGTTAAGTTATTGGTCATTATTGTGACTAGTGATTTCATGTGCCAGAATATTTCCAGTCACTGTTTATGTTGTCAATAGCCAAATTATATTTCTTGAATTAGTTTAGACTTTAAAACTTTCTTCAAATACTAGTAGTGAGACTGGGCTTACTACATATTTTGTGACATATTTTGTCTGCGCTACATCAATAGTGATGTAATTTCTTTCTAATTTGTAGAATACATAATGATAAGCAGCCCTAGAAAATAGCACATTAAAATTCCAAATTTAGTTATGCACATCACTTTATTATTACAGCCTTGTAAAATTACTCCAAGCAATTCCATAGGTTAGTTTGGTTTAGTTCCTAGAGCATTTCATGAGCTCATGAAACAGTCATAAAGACTTGCCCACATATTAGATTTCAAATTAACGATGATTCCAATAGTAAACTATCTTCCTCATATACAAGAAACAGTATATATTTATACATGCCTAAATATATATTGATATAAAATCAGTACTGTGTTTTTGAATCATTATATCAATGATTACGGTCTAATATTTTGGGGAAACTCAGTTAAAAGTGAACATGCCTTCCTGTTACAGAAAAAAGTCATATGAATAATCGCTGGTACACATAGCAAACATTCATGCTGAAACCTCTTTAGAAAATTTGAAATTTTAACTCTTCCTTGCAAATATATTTTATCCCTCATGAACTTTTATTTAAGAAATAAACAAAAATTTGTTCAAAATCAAAATATACATGACAAGAATACTAGGCAAAAAGCAAATCTACATCGCTCAACTTCAGCACTTTAATGCCATCAAAAAGGCATTTATAATGAGTGCATTTTAGTGTATAATGCTCTTCTCTCTAGCCTAAAAGCCTTAATAAACAATGACAATTCCTTTAACTCTGCTCTTAGAAAATACCTATGTAAAAAGGCCTATTATTCTGTAAAGGAATATATGAGTGACAATATTATACTGCACAACATATCAATGTAAATGTAAATATGTATGTAATAAAATTTGTATGATTGATTTGTCTGGTTTTGGTGTTGGTTGAGTTGTTCTAAGTGTTCTTTTTTATTTTTATTGTAATTATTTGTGTAGATGCAAATAAATTTTTGTAAATACAGATTGAAAACTACTGTGGTAATTGTATATGACAAGTTCAATGTTTGTAGGTCTCTGTGGTTGCTCCATGAACTCACTGAATGCTCCGAGAACTAACTATAATGTATTCTCATTCTGTACTCTTTACAGAATAATAAGCCTTTTTACACAGGCATTTTTAAGAGAAAATTTGAAGGATTTACCATGGTTCATTAAGGCTTTTAGGATAGAGTAAAGAGAGTTTTATATTAAAATGCATTCATAATAAACTCCTTGCTTATGGCAGTAAGATGTTGAAATTAGTCTGTGTAAATTGCTTTTTAACTACTATTCTTGTCATGAATATTTTGGTTTTATACATATTTCTTATATACAAGTTCATGAGGGGTAATATATTTTCAAATAGAAGAGTTAATTTGTAATTGCTTAAAGAGATTTCTGCATGAATATTTGCACTGTGTACCATACCATTGAAATGATTTTTTTCAGTAATAAGAAGACATGCTTACTTTCAACTGAGATTCTGCAAAATATGATACCATATTTCATTATTGAGGTGAAGTAGGCATAATAAACTACTTAGTCTTAATTGAATTCAAAGTTAATTATGTGCACATTTCATAGCATGCACAGCTAAGTTTAGGTATGGTAAGATCAATGTGATCTTTCCAATTCAGATGGTTAGTAATTCTTATACCAAGGAATTTAATATCTTTGGTTTGAAAAAGTATACTGTTAGAATTTCCTATTAGTAATTGGGGATTTGGACATATGTTAATGATGAATTTCATAACATTTATTTGAAATAGATTAAGTGATATTTGTTTTCTTTTAACCATACACCCAAGTAGCACAGATATAAATTTAATTTAATGGTACAATCATAAAGGCTATTTCCATTTTTCAATATGCTTGTGTCGTCTGCAAATATAACAGTATTACCTTCCTCTTGGAGATCATTTATGTACATCAGAAAAAGAAAAGGGTCCAAAAGAGATCCTTGAGACACTCTTATGTTTAATTTTTCTTCATTCTGATGCATTGGTTTTACCTTTAAAGAAACAATTTATCTGTACTTTTTGTTTCCATTTGCCAAGGTAGGAAATAATCCATTTTAAATATTGGATTTTTATTCCATAGAAAGCTAATTTATCCAAGAGAATTTCATGATTAACACAATGGAAAACTTTTGCTAAATCACACAATATTGCTCCAACATGTGTTCTTTCTGTAACTGAATGCAGTTAAAATTTCGTTAGTGTATTGTAAATTTGAAGTTAATGTTAAAGCCTGCTGTACATTAATTTTCTCAAGTACCTTAGAAAATATACATGAAATAATTATGGGTCTGTAATTAAAGACATTTTCCTTTTCTACCTTTTTCAACAGAGACTTTGCTGCTGAACATTTTAGTCTTTCAAGAAACACACCAGTTGTTAAAGACTCATTTCACGTATAACTAAGGGAAGCAATGCATTAACTGTAATCCAGGAGTTAGTTATTTATTATATGTAACCTATGATACATTTAAAAGAATAGTTGGAGGACAGCATGTTCATTATAGTTATTTCCATGTTAATGCTACATTGTCATTCAATGGACTGGTTGGCCCAGATCCTGGTGGTCTAGTGGTAACCATTGTAAACCCAAGTTTGTGGATTAAAACCTGGCCAGGGTCGATGGATTTTTTCTGTTTTAAAAATTCAAAGGAAACTATGGGCGGTAAAACCATGGGTCCCCTGTGTCATAGATTTATGACGCATAAAAGAACTTCAAGCTTGAAAGAAGAGGCCTCTGAGCCAAATTTATCAACATTTTCATGCCCGGAATTAATGAAATGCTGATGATCAGAGATGTTAAAGAATGTCCTTAAATAAACCAAATAAACAATGAACTGGCAGCCATTTTTGACAATGTTATACTGTTTTTTCATTATTAATAAGATTTAAAACTTTGCTAATGCATGAGGCATTAATGGTAATAATCTTAATGACTTAGAAATTTGGCTGTGCTTAGTTTTTTCCCATCTAATTATGCATGTTTAAGGCCTAACCCATATATATTATACCATACCTTTCTAAGAGTTTTTTTTACCTGTAATATTTAGTTTTTAACCTCTTTATGAAATGCTTTTATCAGCATTGCAGAGATAAGCGCATTTAGCATGTATTTACTTTATAGCAACAGTACATTTTTAATTATAGGTTCCTGTCTATTCTTTATTTTATACCATAAAATAGTCCCTTTTGAGCATGATAGCTTTCTTTTGACCTTTTATTGTATAATTGTAATTGTTTTGATTTTTTTTCAATACTCTGATAGTTATAGATAATTGCTATGCCACACAATAAAGCAGATATTTTTGGGAGTAATTAGGAGAGCTCCATCAGAGATTTTGCTTAAAATACTTTTTATATTAGCAAATTAAATTTTTGAGATAGAATTTAAATGACAAATTTTGGAAAACTACTTGTAAAGAGAGAGAGGCTTAACTGATACTCATGTTAAAGCCAGAACACAACTAAAATTGAACAAATTACCTTAATATACTTGGAAGTATGAGAACCAAATTTTGCCTCACCCATAATATCCATTTCTATAACATGACTCTCTTTGCCAATCTACGTACTTATGATTGCAGCACACATGATCAAGGTATAGAATACTGTTTATATCATCATGACTGTAGTTATTGTTATAACTAACCAAAGAAACTTTTCTCATCCAGGATCTAAAAACAAATCTAATACTCCATCTACCATTAACTCAACCAAAGAGAATAGACTTTACAAAACAGAAGATTTCTACACCATAGGTACCTTAGTAAACAGACCAGAGAACTAAATCAAGATCTACTTAACATACTAAAATGCCTAGCCATACATCATTACCACCACATATTGTGCAAGACTACAGCTTACCATCTACCAAAAGGCAACTATATGTTCAAAATGTAAGATCAAAATGTGAAAGATGCCACATTACAAAGTGCATTAAGAGGATATAGTCAATAAGAGATTACGCTAGAGACTAACATTCACATATGTGCACATTCTTTCATTCCAAATAATTTATACTCAAAGTACCATATCTTGCGCCCCGAGATCCTGAACAACTTGCACAAATGTTTTCTCCATCAGAACTTGCTCTGAAGTGAGAAAAGCTCTTTATTATACTCTTTCAAATATTGTTTATGTTTATCATGTACATTTCACACCCCAAACAACTTGAATAGTATACAGTTCATGTTAATTCTGCAGGAACTCATTGCCAATCGCAGAAAAGAGCTCCTAATAAGCATTACTACTACAACCAACCACTGTCCAGAAAATAATAATGGGTATCATTATTTAACCTATCACTAATTAGAATACAAGTCATCAACCTCAGCACCATACAAAATCCTTAATACTCCAGCTATGGATGAGGATAAGCAACAGATGTAGAAAACCAATATTATAAAATTCATCTTTTCATCCAAAGCTACTGTTCTCAAAAAATAAATCAGGCATTAAATGACCCAGTAAACATGGTACAACATATTACTGTACATTTATTTCATATACTTTTCAGTATTTCGAACTCTTTTAAGGAACTTCCTTTTCCATACAATGCTGTCATAGTATTGTAAACATGTTTAGAGTTGTACAAAACTACTAAGAGCAACTGCCTATACCGACCTACATTAGAGACATTAAATGCAATAAAATAAGATATATAATTATATTAGTTACTAATTAATATTTTACTGAAGTCAAAAATGGGTGGTTTTGTTTGTTTCAGAAATGGCTAAATGAAAGCTGGGAGAGAGTTCTCCAAAATGAATGGTACTTGGTAAAAATAGGAACCCTACTCATGGCTGAGAAACTTTATTGTTCCATACTTGCTGTTTTCATTATTCCATGCTTGCTATTCTTTTTAAAACTGTAAAACAGCTCTTGTGTTAACAAGCTTTTGTTTATACTATGGTTCTCATTCATATGATAATACAGATAATTAAGAGCTTACTGCATTTTACAATGGAAACGTTTCTTCAAATTATAGGAACAATGAGAGCTCAACAGGATAAATTACATGTAAAAGCTAGAAGATTCACACAGCATATCTTATGAAAGATGTACTTTGTTCATAACTTCAGACATTTGGCTGTGTACAGTTTACATGTATTAAATCAATAGAAAATGTGAACTTGTTGCATAAGTGTCTGTTGAATGTACATAAATTTGCCATAGTAAAGTTTTTTGGTCCAAGATGCATGAAACTTAATGATAATACACCATAATGGGCATGAGCCAAAATTTATTTACCATCACAAACTTTTGCCGCAAAAGCCTAAGTCATAAGTACATAACTTTAATATATAATATAGAATTGGTTTGGTGACTCTTATAATTCACTTTTAATAGCTTCAGGAGTATAAGTTCATATGAGTTAAATGCTTTTATTTGTATTGTTCAAGGTTGAGTATAGGGAGATGGAGGAGAAATACAGCACTCTCTTAGAGGAAGAAGATGCATCTGACACATCAGAAAAATCTAAAGCTGGAGGCACTGCTACACCTGAAAAGAAACCTACACCCATTACAGAACCACAGAAAAAGGAACCTGCAGTTCCAATTGAACCACCCCCTGTAGCAGCCCCAACTGCAGCACCTCCTGTGAATCCCACTAAACCAGAAAATGAAGAAATTGAACCAGATTCTGAACAAGATGATCCCACCGGTAAGTTATGAAATTTGGTACATTTGTAGATATTTTTTTTTTACAAAGCTGTGCTATTTAGAGCCTGTATTACTACTGGCATTCTGTTGAGCTTGATTCTTTTTTTATAGAATTGCTAATGTATTTATTATGAAATATAAACATTTTCAAATTCAATCAAGTTTTGCAGAAGTTTGATGCTTTGTGAAGAACTTTATGGTAAGGAATGTTAAAATTTCAGTATGCAGGTTTTGAGGCTTTGGTCTAGTGTTTACAAAATATTTTGTGACCACTAGGCCACAGCCCAAAACTAGATTATTTTAACATTCAGAACTCTAAGCATGAAAGCCTATGTATTTATTTATGGTAAGGAACTGATTTATAATACTCTTCAGAGATTTGAAACTGTAGTTCTAAGTCAAAATCATACCTCAATAAGAAATGATTTTCAGAAAATATGCAGGTAAATAGCATTTTATTTCTTTCACCTATTTTCATTTCAAAAGTGATATTGAATGTATAAAATATATTAAATATTTGATTGGTTGATTGATTGATTTGCAATGGCAGAAATTGGATATAGGTACTCATTTTTCCTGTAGCTTCTCGGTAGAAACTTGAAATATCTTAAGCATTTTGCCTATTTATTTTGGCTAAGAGCACCATATTGAGGCAGATATCATTCGTAATGATCTCCTGTCTCTGTCCATTATGTTCGTTCTTTTCAAATGACTTATCAAGAATTCTAAATATTCCAAGTCTGAAGAATAAGCATTCCTCAATCTCTTTTTGCCATGATATAAATCTTTTTGTTTCATTAATGTATGCTTGGTCAAATTTTGTGTTAATCTTTATGAAATAATTTTGTTTAGTGGACAATTAATATTTTGGCACTTTTTTTAAAAAAGAAAATCAGCCATTTTGTGTCCGAATAGTCTCAGCTTGTGTAAAATAAATTGTTATAGTATAATATGTTTTGATTCTGCTAAGCATTGTTGGTACTTCCCGGCTTGTATCACCAGTAGGCTTTTTAGTGAATTGTTTGATGCTCTGTTTCTATTGCTATTAACTTTATAGCTGTTTTGAAGTTACAGATCCTGGTAATCAATAGTGTATAGCATTCATTTCTCCTTCAAAGGTTCTTTTCCCTATTGCCTTATTTTCATAAATAATGTGCAAATTTCTTTACTATAAGCTCCAGCATTCTTGGGCTTCTAGTTTAAAACCATCACTGTAGACTCCAGCATCTATTTAGCACATTTTTAACTTATTAATACTTAAGATCATTGTGTGATTGAGTCGAACTACAGACTCTCCACTTGCTTGTTTATAATATTTAGTACTAGTCTCATGAACCATTGTTCGCATCCTCATATAACTGTTGACTGCTGGATAATTGTTATGCTCTGAGAATGTGTATTCTGTTCTGATGGAAATGTGATGAACTTAAAGTTTATGTTTTCATCTCCAGAAGTGTTGAAGTTCATTAAATTGTCTCTGTATTTGTAAATGTAGATTATCCCCCATGTTGCTAATTCTGTAGATCCGTGTACTGATTTTAATAATTTTACTTTATTTATTATGTTGTGGTTTTCTGTCCAGAAATGCGATGTTACAACTGATTTCTCCATTTGCTTGTATTTTATGTTTCAGGAATGTAATACAAGGTACATCGTTAAAAGAAATTGAACAAACAATGCAATGAAATTAAACAAACCAAAATTTTATTTTTGAAATTTTTTGTTTTGTTTTGTTACGGTGCTCAGTGCAAGATATATTGCATCTGTCACAGATTATTGGTCTGGTATTGTGATACCATCAGTTATATAATTTGGTATATTAATGCTATTTCACTTTCATAATGGCTTATATTCTTTTTCAGAACATTGAGGAAAACAAAATCAGAGGAATTAGATAGTATAATTATTTACTTAAACAATACAGCGCCAATCTTGCCTATTTCTTATTTTACTTAGGTGATTAATAAAAATACTGCAAAAGTAATACAGATTTTTAAGAAAGGAGACTGAAAGGACTTAAATAATCAAAGATCTATAGCTTTATTGTCTATCTTTTCCAAAAATTTGGAAAGAATTATGTTACAGTAGACTAATTAAATTTCTGGAATAATTAAATTACAACTGACAGAATTACAATGAAACCAAAATACTAACTCAGCTGTAATACTAATGAACTACCTTGATACAATCTCGGAAATGCTGTGTAGAAGCCAAATTGGAATAGACTTATTCTTGAATTTGACCAAAAAGTTTGACTATCAATAATCTGCTTAATAAACGAACCAAATGTGTTGCTCTCAACTGGTTCCAAGTCTATATACACAGGGTAGGTAATGTAAATTGAGTTTATGGACATAAGAAGACATCAGATTTATATAAACTCTAAACAGGAAAACTTTCTCAACATGGGGTCACACAAGGATCTATTATAAATCCCTTATTATTTTCAGAAAACATTAATGAACTCCCATTATGCCTCAAATATGTTCTAGAAACAAATTTTACTTCATTCCAATTCAAACTGAATTTAGGAATCAACACGGTGAAACTGTCATAAAATCTGGTTTTGATTAAAAGTAAAACTACTTAAAAATCATGTCAACACATTAAAACTCTCTTGATGTTCCACTTTTCAAAAACTTATTTATAAGTAAACTGGGAGATGTTTCGTGAGGCACTCGCTCACTTTGTCAACCATTCAACGACTAACAGATGTGATCAGGTGGGAAATGTAAGTGACTGTGCTCGCTCTGGTGGTCTGTTAATGAACTTATATAATATGTTGTCTGCTTCTGGTATGTCAAAATTCATAAGTCTGTGTTCATATTTTTTTATATAAATATTTTCCCATTTACCGAGTTCATTTGGGCATTGAATTGCCTTTAATAATATGATGTTTTTTTTAATTTCCTGGTTTTCCTTCTAAAAGCGTGCTGCCACTGCTGATTTCTCTATCTGTTTGTATTTTATATTTCTCCAGTGTTCCTTTAGTCTAACACCCAAATTCCTTTTTGTTTTTCCTATATGCATCTTATCACAATCTGTGCAATTAATTCTATATATGCCTGAATTTTCCATCGGTCCTGGTGTTGTAGTGGTTACCATACTTGCCTCCTAAACCCAAGATCGCGGGTTCAAACCCGGCCAGGACCGATGGATTTTTTCGGGCGTAAAAATCCTAAGTATGGCTTCCTTCGGAAGAGAAGTAAAGCCATGGGTCCCGTGTCGTACATTTACGGCACGAAAAAGAACCTCAAGCCTGAAAGAGAGGCCTCTGAGCAAAATTTTTTGGCCATTTCACACCCTGAGTTGAATGGGACGCTGATGACCTGAGAAGTTAAAGAGTGTCTATTAATAAATCAATCAAAAAAAAAAAAATCTGAATTTTCCTCTTTTGGTCTGGGTTCTGTTTTATTTAACTTCACTAGTTTGCCTGCACTATATTTATGGGTGCCAAAGTGATGTTGTATTTCTTGTATATTTTTTGAAATTTATAATTAAGGTAATGGTAGTAGGTGAATTTTCGATAAATCTTTTCTTTAGCTAAATCACCGAGTGTAGTGATTTGTTTAATGCTTTTTTTTCTTTGAATCTTTCTATTTTTTGATCTATCATTTGTTTGTTAAACCCATTCATTTTGGCTATGTCTATTATGTGTACGTATTCTTCCCTGTATTCTTCCTCTTTAAGTGGTATATTGATCAGTCTATAAATCATGCTATTGAATGCTGCCTCCTTATAATATCTAGGATTGAAACTATGAGCTTTAATGTAATTGTCAGCGTGTTTATCTTTTCTATATATGCCAAACTGCAATCCTCTTTTGTTTTTTATTATCTTCAAATCCAAGAAGGGTAAGATGTTGTTATTTTCAATTTCTATGGTGAATTTTAGTGTTGGTTCCTGTAAATTTAAGAGTTTAAATGCATCTTCTACATATTTGTTTTTTACAATGGCAAAACATCTTCCACATATCTTGAATATGTATGGGAATGGTTTGGTTATATGTATTTCAAAAAATCTCATATATAAATTAACTAAAAATGGATGGAGAGGGCTGCGCATTACTAAGCCTGAAAAACCACACGTCAAAAGAAAAAATTTCATAAAACCCAAAAAATAAAATTGATACCATTACGAAACCTAACCTCAAAATAATCAGCCTTTCAAAAGAAAAAGTTAATGAAAATGAAATAGAATTATTAAACAATAGGATTAACACATGCGTTAAATTTACATCTAACATTGAAGACTACATAGCAGATATGGGGTTAACATTGATAAACTAAATTATATAGATAAACTTTTTATAGAAAAAGTGCATCAAGGATATTACAAAAAATTAAAAAACCATCAAATTTTTGAATAAAAAGGAAATATTTATACTAGGGGGGGGGATAAGGGAAACCAAATAGTAATTCTAGACAAGAAAGATTACAAGCAAAGAATGCTAGATATGTTAAACAGCGAGGAATATATTGAAGCAGAAACAAATCCCCCCCCCCCAAAAAAAAGGAACTGAAAAATCGAAAACGTAAAATATCAAAATTAGGATCTAAATTGGTGAATTATGTACTAAATTCTTAGGACTATGTATCAACAAATATCTAAGTTCTGACAAATAAATTGAAAACTTATCATTAAGATTATTGTATGATTAATTGCTCTGTACAAGTTCCAATTAGCATTTCAGGTGGAAAACTTATCTTATAAACTGAATAAAATAGGCTTTGTCCTGCGTATTTAAGATCTTGTGTATCATTTGAGGTGCTTAAAAGATATTATTTTGCTTATTTTCAATCTATATTGTCACATGGATTAAAATTATCAGGAAATTTTGCAACAATAATTCCATATTTGTATAATGAATGAATTTATTTCCAATTTACTTTACAATTATTACAATTATTATGCCCTCAATTTACAATATGAACTTAATCTTTATTTACAATATTATCTTCCCTTTACTCTAGATCCTAGCAGCATTATCCAAAATACAGTTTCTAACCTTGTTAACCATGTGTTTTCTTCTATCTCCTCACTTCTCTATTGTTTTCCTTATGCTGTGAGCTCTTACCTCCTCTGGTACTGCCACCAATGTACTCTTCTCATCCCCCATCTTATCTTTCTCTGCTTGTTTTCTAAAGCCTCCTTTGGTTTTCTTCCTCTCTGGTAGTCTGGTTTACTCCAATACTTCCTTCGCTTCTTCTTAATGCCTGCAAATATACCTCCTCCACCTTATTTGTATTATTTTCCCCTATTTCCATCCTTGTAGACTTCATCAGCCTGGTTCCCATTCTTATTTGTCCATTCCCTTTTGTTGTTTTCATGTCTATTTCAGGAACTTTTCCCCCATCAATCCATGACTGGTAATTTCTTATATAAGCCTTTTTCCTTGTGTTCTTTCTCCTTTCATCCTCCCAGATTCTTGAATTTCTAATGGATCGGGATTTTTATCTACCCCTCCAGTTACCAGTAATATTATAATTATACTTATTATGAAAATTAAGCTTTTTACCATATCTCTAGCAACATCTTTCTCCATCTTCCAACTCTTTCCTATTTTTTTTCTATCAGGTGTCTCAATTCTCCAATATATGATTCATTCCTCACCCATACTCTCCCTGTTTTCATGTGTTTTAAACTCTTATATTTCCAACTCCTTCATCTCCTTTTACAAAGTACTCAACACGACTGACTCGTTTTTTAACATGTAATATGTCTTTATAACCTTTCATCAATACTAGCCTCCAGCAATTCACTACTCCCCAGTGGAAACCTAATCCATAAATAAGATGGACGCTTAATCTATTTTCTAAAAAACTATCTAGTTTTTTTACACATCTTACTTCTTTCTTATTTTCTGATTAAATATTCTTATTACTATTTTTACTATTTTCTGATTAGATATTCCAATTACTCTCTTTACTATTTTATATGAATAATTTTCCAATCTAGGTCTTATATTCTCAGCCAACCTCCTTACTCGGCACAATATCCACCATTCACTCTGCACCTGCCTCAAGTCTTTCACTAATCTCTCAATTTCTGACTTGGTTCACTATCCCCCCTATTCTTACCATTCACATGTGTTGCTTTTCTTATTTATTCACAATTTCTGCTGTCTTTACACATCCTTTCCTTGATTATCCACTAAATTTCCACTTCTTTCAATTGCATCTGCCATGCTACTTTCTTACTGCCAAACCCCTCCCCATATTTGTACTATGAAAGAGATCACTAAGGATCTTAACAGACATCCCCAAAAGATAAAGTTGCAAGCAATATTTTAAGAAGTTAAATATACTGATGACAAATTCCACATCAATATGCATAAAACCAAACTGTATGAACATTCATTTAAGTACTACAATTGCTTAAAATATATAACCTTCTATCTAAATATCTAAAAAATACAATTTCTGTTAGCAAATTTAAGGTGAAAACCCATAAATTCTTGCTATAGAATCACTGTTATTCTGTGGATGAAGTCTCAGTCAATAAGTCTCATTAATTATCCAAGTGCCACACACTTGCATTCTATGCATTTGTTATATGTAAGTGTATGTGTGTCTATATTGAATTATGTTTTTTCCTGTGAAGCCCCCTAGAGACGCTTGTAGACTTTGTGTATTGTGTGAATGACTGTGAATCTATCTAATTTTCAAAGTGCTAGTTATAAGCTTCAGGATTACGAAAGTGAAATACTTTTATGTCTTATTAAACTTCACTATTTTACGCCTACCATCCATGATGTCACACCAGTATCCTTTTGGGTATGTGCATATCAAACTTGCACTGTATCTGAAAAGTACCAAATATTTATATTATTTTGCTGTGCACTTGCAACACTGTGTGTGTTAATGGATGAGGTAATGTTATTAGGAACAGTGCATGACACCAGTCCTCTTTGTGAAGGGAGAGAAGATGCATTACATTTCTGGTTAATTACAGAGGTTGAATGAAAGGTAATGCTTAAGCTTATATTCAAATAGAAGCAAAATCTTTCTTTAACATTAAAAATTTTTAAAGGAAACCAATGCAAAAACAACAATAAATACTCATGGTTATAGCCCTCCCTCTTATACCATTGCTCATTATTAGATTATTGACTTCACAAAATTCATTCAATTTTTTGTCTTCTCTATTTCTTATCTTATCTCTACTATGTCTCTGTTTATTTAGGTTTTCCTTTTCAGATAGTTATCTGCTTGAGTTCCATAGATTTATTCTCCCCTATTCTAGCATTGAAGTCTTCCATTATAAACAGATCTATATTATCATATTTCTGGCTCATAGTTTTGGTACTATTTTCTCGATTTTTTAAAAAAACACGGGTCATAAAAATCTGAAGTCCCTGGCTGGTTTTACACCACATCCATGGCTAAGTTTTGGTGCTCTCTGTACCCATTTTCTATCACAAGCCACATAATTTTGTCACATCCTTGGAGCAGGAATTATAGGGTGGTGGGGGATGGCATAGGCGTAATGTTGTGGACTGTTGGGCTGGTGGTCGTGGTCTCGATGTTTGCCCGGGCTGCTCACTGATGACATCTGCTCCAATTCTGTTGAATTTTGGTCTCAGGGTCCACTGGAGTGTTTCACGGATCAGTATAGATCCATGGGAACGAGAAATGTGTTGCCCAAAAAATACACCTGGTTGACTTGTTCAAATATTTTATTCACAAATAAAAATACTGGAGGTTACTTCCTGACTGCTCATTGATGACTTCACTACTCACTTAGACTGACTTTAGAATCTACTTAGAATGATCCTCGAATGAATTAGAATGACTTCGAATTGCTTCGACCGCTTTAAAATGACTTGGACTGACTGCTTTCGAATGACTTAGGCTGCCTGCTTCTGCATATCTCTTGAGTGAATCCTCTCGTGTCTCGTGTCTTTCGTCGCTCGTGACTCTCTCGTGAATCCTCCTGTGTGTCTCTCCTGACTCTCTCATGAATCCTCCTATGTGTCTCTCGTGACTCTTTTTTCCCGGACTTCTGTACTCCAATTTTCTACAACATCGCCACGCCTCTGGCTAAATTAAATTCCCTTGTATATTATCCTATTTCCGTGTTATATGTTCATCATTGGCTATCTTAAAAATATTTATTTGTATCTAAATTCTCCTTATTCGTTGATTTTTATCCGATGCCGATTGGATAGAATTATTCTCTCCCTCCTAGTCTACAATATTTTCCCATGAGCCTGAATTTTTCAAGAACAGCCTGTCATAAATTTTGGCACTTTCCTTACATGCTGATTTCTATTGAAACATCTTTTGCCTCCCTTAAATGTAGATTGCCAAATGTTCTCAGAGATAATGCACGTATTTATGGGCTGTTTTTAATACCTTGAGCCCTCGACTTTCCTGTAATAAAACATTTTCGTCTCCATTCTGACATTTCCATTTTCTTTTAAATTATTGCTATGTCTGACTTTGTTCAAATACTGTCCCATTACAGCCATATGTTTTCTTACTGTGAACTTTCTAAGTATTCCTTGGGCAGAAGTTTCGTGACCCAACAAAAGATAGTTTACTCTTTCCTCAGCATTATCTAAGGAGCGGTCAGCAGACGAGGCATCAGATATACATCTCTGTCTCTTTCTCACATCTTTTACCACAAAATGTATACAAAACTCTTTTGTAAGATACAATCACCTGCCACATGATATACATATAAGTATGAGTTACAAATTATATCACTTCCTGCTATACCTATCTCTAAATGATATCAATATACATATACATAATAATTATCCTTATCAAATCTATTGCCTTTAAAAATTTAACTCTGCAGCCTCAAATAATTAAATTAATATAAGCACCCTTATTTCTGGCTTCATCCTGTACACTTTATTTCATTTCCTTTCTAATAAACACTCTCACTCCTGCTGAAACTCTTCCTTTCGCTTGGATAAGTTAAGATTTTTGTGTCTATTTCTTTTCTTTTGTTTGAAATGTTGGGATGTGCTATGGAGATGATCAGGGACAGAATTTGTGGACATCCATTCCTTAGTGCATTAGTTTATTCATTCACTGTAATGCCAGGTATACTAAGTACAAGGTTAAAATTTAATATACATAAATACTTGTTCAAGGTATGTTAAGATTTTTTTCAGCAAAATACATGAAATATTACTCCATAAATTCAGACATGGGGAAAATATTATGTATTCAGAAAGTTAGTACCATTTTTCATTTAAAAGTTTTAAGAAATATTATGTTAGTTATTATCATTGAATATTTTAAATGAAAGTATGTCCATTTCAATTTGTTCCAGGCTTGGAAGGTGCTGCATTCCAGAGTCGTCTACCATTTGATAAGCTGACAGCAAATGAAGCAGCATGCTTTCCTGATGTGGCCCAGGGTCCTCCTCAAACGCATAAAGTGTTTCTTCACATCAGAAACAGACTTGTATGTATATATGCACTTATTTGTTACCAAGTGTTCAAATATGCTGTAAACCTTGGTTAGATTATATAACAAATTAACTCTCATATTTCAGTTACAACTCTGGTTGGAGAATCCAAAGCAGCAGTTACTCTTTGAGAATGCTTTACCTCAGCTTGAACCACCTTATAACAGTGATGGACAGTTGGTAATGAGAGTTCATACATTTTTGGAGAGACATGGTTTCATTAACTTTGGCATTTTCAAGAGATTGAAGGTACGTTACCATGGGTAATAATGAAACTAAATTGTGTAAATATTCCAATGGGAATATATTGTATTTCATATAAGGCAATAGGCACTTGCAACGAAATGCTAATATATGTATTTGTAAAACATTTTAACACTAAATGGAAATTTCAGCAAGTATGTGATTCTCTACATTGGGAAAAGAGCTAGACAAATTATAATACACTAAAGCTGATGACTTCAGGAAGGAAATAGTAGCATGCAATGGCTAAATGGAATTAAACTATTGGTAACAGAATTTTTGGAGGGTATGGAAAGTGGGAGTAGCATGTGCTATATAGGTACATGAGAGTTGCAAATAAATTAATGTTTATAATTAAAAACATGACATCTCATGTTATCAGTCATTTTAGATGCACATAGCTCATCTTTTGGCCATCAATATCTGCGGAGACAAGAATGGATGAAAACTTCAGTTTTATACAGCTGGCGCAGCATTAACCATGAAGCCCTACTAAATAATCAATTACTGTGAAAGTTTCAAATCATATAGCATCCATAATATATTTGAGATTGAAATTGTGTAATTTATAAAGGCTATATTAACTAACAAAAAATCTAAAAGTGAAAATATTTAATTTTTATGAATTTTTGGTACTTTAATGAATTAATTGAGTATTGAGACTTGTATTTCTACTATTATTTAATTTGATATGTTTAAAAAATATATAATATTGCAGGTTTTCATGATAAAATCACTGAAATTTCACTAATATTGTTCCACTTACTTGAACCTGTTTTTTGAAGACTGTTGCCTTCATCAGCATGGTTCCACAAAATTAATGAAATTTGAATGATTTTCTCATAAAAATTGCAAAACCATACTATATTTCAATATAAACATTCCCACTATTTATAACAATCCTATAAATTAATTAATACATTAATATTTAATATCTTCACTGTAAACAGCTTCATATAAATGTTTTAAATTTATCGACCCTAACCTAAACTGATAACAACTGACTGTTGTTTAAGTATGGAAACAATATTTGTAAGGAAAGTACTTTGTGCTGCTTATAGTTACTTCAAATATTTAAGGATGAACACTAAACACTAAACAAACTCTTTCAGAGTCTTCCAGTGAAGAAACATGGTAAGGTGATAGTAATTGGAGCTGGTATTGCTGGATTGGCAGCTGCACAACAACTTCAACAATTTGGAATGGAAGTGGTTGTACTAGAAGCAAGGGTTAGTACTCTAGTTTTAAGTGCTACATACTTGGTGAAGAATTTTTAGGTAGTATTCAAAATATATAATGATGACATTAATGCTAATTTACTTGCTAGTAAGGCATTGAGATTTTGCACTCAGAAAGCAGAAGGCAAGTCTTGCTAGAGCTGCTGGGCTACATTAAGTTAAGGTAATGGAGTGATGATGAAGCAATGGCAGGGATAATTGGGAAAAAAGCATGTTCAGATGCGACTTAGTCCATTATAAATGACACATGTGGCTATAGGGATTGGATCTTAGCTGCCTTTTTGGAGGTGAACAGTATCACTTGGTCATAGTGCCACTGATAACCGTATGATTATGGGTAACTGAACAGTTTAATGTGACTTTCTGTTTTGAACTATGATATATGGTCTGCACTGTAGGCTGTTCTATTGGTATATTTAAGTGGTAAACTTTCCTTGTTTGATCTCATATGGTAGGCATAATTACTTCTTATAAGATAAATATTGATTATGTACATTCAGCTTTCAGTAAAAGATGCATACTCAGAAGTTTTAGTTACAAAAAAAAAAAAAAAACAGTAAACATAGAACCAAAGTTTTGCACATACTTTATAATCACTTAAATCTTTTACAGGATAGAGTTGGTGGACGAATTGCCACATTCCGCAAAGCAAATTATATTGCTGATCTTGGTGCAATGGTAGTTACTGGATTAGGGGGAAATCCTGTTACAGTACTTTCAAAGCAGATTAACATGGAACTGCACAAAATTAGACAGAAGTGCCCCTTATATGAATCTAATGGGAATACTGTAAGTAACAATTGTTTTAATGCAAATATGCTTTTAGATTAAGAACTGAATGAAAGAAAACATAGTTTGGTTGTAAATATGGTAATTCATTCCTGTAGGAAAAAAATTTTATTTATAAAACAAAGAAAATTAATCAATTATTTAAATCCTTACAGGTTCCAAAAGATAAAGATGAAATGGTAGAGAGGGAATTCAACAGACTCTTGGAGGCAACTAGTTATTTGTCCCATCAGCTGGATTTCAATTATGCTAGTGGAAAACCTGTCTCACTAGGTCAAGCTCTAGAATGGGTTATTAAGTAAGTTGTAGAAAGCACTAGAAGATACAAATAAGTTAATAACACTTAAGTAAATTTGAAAATTGTGGATAAGAAAATGTAAATGTTTATACTAAAGACAAAGGAAACAGAGTAGTAATTTTGGATAAAGAAGATTATAATAATAGAATGCAGAATTTATTAAATAAAAAAGAATATGTTCCGATCCCATCAGACCCATTGAAAAGGTGTGTTAATTCCATCAATGAGGTTCTGAAAACATGTACAGTCATTCCAAAAGAAACAATATTCAAAATAAAACACAGCAACCCTAAAATAGCTAGGTTATATGGTTTACCAAAAATTCACAAGACTGGAAATGGTATGCGCCCCATCATTAACAACATCAATACTCCCTCTTACTATTTAGCAAAATGGTTAGCTAATAGATTCAAGGCATTACCAAAATTTCAAACCAGGAGCATAAATAATTCATATCAGTTAATAGAAAAAATTAAAGACATAAAATTGCACCCCTCTGACACTCTTATATCTTTCGATGTAGAATCTCGTTTCCTAGCATACCAAAAAAAAAAACTCCTGATTTATCTACATGATTGGCTAAAAACAAGTGGAATTAATGATATACACATAAAAGAATACATCAAACTGACAGAAATTTGCATAAACCAAGCCTTTTTCACTTTTAAAGGAAAATTTTATAAACAACAAGCAGGACTTACAATGGGCAGCCCCTTATCTCCATTTCTAGCTAACCTCTTCATGAGTAGATTTGAAACACACATCAACACAGCGTTTCCATTCATATTTAAGGTATGGTACAGATGTGTGGATGATATATTTGCCATAGTTGACAAAAAACTCATTGACGATGCCTTAAAACTTCTAAATATTCAAGATAAAAACATTTCATTTACATACGAAATAGAAACAGATAACATGCTGCCATTCCTGGATATTAAAATAATGAAATGCCAAGAAAAACTTAAATTTGGAATATACAGAAAGAATACATGTGCAGATAATCACATCAAAGCTGACAGTTTAAACCCTACAGCACACAAACATGCAGTAATTAACAGTTTAACACACCGGCTAGTTAACCTACAAATTAGCAAAGAAGAATATTTTAAAGAATACAAACAAATAGAAGAAACAGCAGTTAAAAATGGTTTTAAAAAAGAACTAGTACATAAAAAGGTGCAGAAATTCAAGAGACAAAAACATATCAAAGAAACCACAACACTTTCAGCAAAAAAAGATAAACTTATTTTTAAAAATTTCACATATCATCCATGGGCCACAAAAAAATTTCAGAATATTCTTAAAGATTTTAATATCAGGTTGGCACCGATTAATAGATTTAATGTTCAAAATTTGCTGATAGATAATGTTAATGACAGTATTCCACAAGAAGAAAACTCAGGTATTTACAAAATAAACTGTGCAGAATGTGAAAAAATCTACATAGGGAAAACAAAGAGAAACATTGGCACACGGTTAAAGGAACATTTCAGGAACATAAAGTACAAGCAAATAGAGAAATCAGCAGTAGCATATCATTTTTGGACACAAAATCACGACATAATAAATAAAACAAAATTATTAAAATCAGTAGAAGGACCTACGGAATTAGCAACCTGGGAGAAAATCTACATCTACAAATACAAAGACAGCATAATGAACTTCGACATTGTCGGGGATGAAAACATAAACTACAAGTTTATCACACCGCCACCAGAGCAGAATATACATTCCCACAGCTCAACGAATGATCCGACAGTTGAACCTTAGCATGGCTGAAGATGGGAACAAAATGTTCTCGAAACCGGTTCCATACATTTATGAAAAGTAAGTGAATCTTTAAGAGTGTGTAGTTCAACTGAATCATACAATGATATTCATTAATAAGAAAATGTAGTTTATAATATGCAAACTCTTTGTATCTAAGATCAGCAAATAAGTTCCTTGAAACTTGAAATACATTTACCTACACCATAATTGTACGCATAAATCCATTGTTTTCATTTGCTTTTTTCTTTTTCTGCAATGCTGGCCACTCCTTGAATCTCACATAACTCCTGTTTCTGATCATCATTATCCATGCTATTAAATTTCACCAGGTATTACAATGGAATTTACCATGGTGGAACTAGTTCTTATTAACTTCCAAATTAAAGAGCACATGTTTGTCTACTATGAGAAGTAAAAACCACTATATTTGATGGTAAAAGTATCACATTGGTAATACCGTAGTCTCTGAAGAAGGTACAGATTTATGGGAAGCTTATAAGACAGTAGTAAAAATATTTAGCTGCTATCATTTATAGTTGAGAATTAAAACTGAGAAAGTTTCTAATTTTTATCCAGAAAAAGAAAGGTTTGAGAGATATTTTTGATTGTAGCTGCTAAATCAGAAATCATGCACTTGCATGTGTAACATTCTTTTTTTGAATTCAGAAATCTGCCCTTATAAGCTAGATTAAAATTAAACTACATAATTCTTACAGTTATACTAAGAACTACATAGTTCTTACAGTTATAAAATTTGTGGGAAAATTATGAGAAGAGGAACAATGCATTGCAGAGTGATTTTAGATGTATGTCTGAGCATTATATATTTAGAAGCCAGTCATACCCCCCTAAGGTGCACATCTTGAAACATAAGGAGTGATGAATTATATTTGTTTTAAAAATGTGTACACTAGCTTTCCATTCAGATAGATTGGTAAATACAGTATATTTGTGCTTGTCCAGGTTATTGGAAAAGGGATATGAATAATATGGAAAAATTGACAATTTACATATTGAGTTTTATGCCCATTGGTGTTTGTTTTACATTTAAAACAACTCTGTATTGCTTAACATTTAACATGATTCTCTGCACACAAGACAGAACAACTTGAAGATGAAAGCGTATTTCTTTGTAAGTCACCAGCACATTCCTTCAATATTTTTTTTTAAAGGAAAAATTCAAGCACAACTAACTGCTCTCTGTTCATAACATGAAGCTACATTCTTTTTCTCAACCTATCTTGATGGTGCATAACAAACCATTTCTCTGTTAAGTTTACTATAAATATTTTTTTGCCAGATATTTAATAGATCATACATGATTATCTGCATACTGGATAGCCCATGGGTAAATAAAGATAGCATTCTAATATAGTAAAGGTATTTGACATTCTTAATCTTGTCACAGAAACTTTGATATTAGTATTAGAATTGAAATCTTTCAAGACAGTTAAATGTTCTTACTTGCAGACTTCAAGAAAAAAATGTGAAAGAAAAGCAGGTTCAGCACTGGAAAGCAGTTATAGCTCTTCAAGAAAGACTCAAAACCAATCAGCATAGAGTATGTAAAAGTTATCTTTTCAAATAACATTATAAACTGTAAATATTAAATCTGTTGGTATTGTGTGTTTAGATTTTATTTCTGTTTATACACAATATGTTTTGTTCTTTGGAACAAAAAGTGGTATGAATGTTCAGTAATACATATGGTGATACAAGTTCATTAATTGCTTGCAAGAAAAAATGTGTGTATGTGTGTGGAAGGGGAAAGGAAAAATTGCATACAGATTCTAAAAACATGTACAAGATCTCTTCTAGTTAAAATATTTAAAACTCTTTATGGCTCCATTCCCATGGGATAAGATCAGTTTGAGTTAAAATATTCGAAACACTCTTTATGGTTTCACTCTCAAGATTTTAAAAAACCAAGACATGTTTTGTGAAACACTTAATCACATCGTCAACTATTAAATGACTAGTGGATCACTCATTTAAGGTTGGAAAGGTAGGTATCTGCGAGGACTTTGGTGGCCTAGTGATGAACCTAAATAGGGTGCTGTCTACATATGGAATATCAAAATTCATGAGTTTATGCTCATATAACATGTCCTGGTTTTTTAATTCTTGAGAGTGAAACCATAAAGAGTGTTTCGAATATTTTATTTTAAGTCAGACTGAATTTTTTCCCATGGGAATGGAGCCATAGTTCTTAAATATTTTAACTATAAGAGATTTTATGCGTGCTTCACTGTGTTTGATTCCTAAATGTATTAAAAACTGAAATGCTGTATGAGATATGTAAATATATGATTGTATTTTCCTATGTTTTAGATATAATTATTTATGTCAATACAAAATCTAACTGACTAACATTGCTTGTTTCACTATATAGATGCTGGCTCTAAGGGAAAGAATAGAAGAGCTGAACAAACAGTATAAAGAGCAGTGTGACAGTAAGGGTCCCAGAGATATAACACAAGAATTTGTTGTGCGTTCCAAACTAAGAGACTTGAGTAATGCATGCAGAGTAAGTATTTATGTTCATATTTCTCTAATTCTTGTGATCTTAGCTGGCTGTAATACATCTAATTGTTAAATATGTTATGTGCGGATGTTTTCTTGTTAAAATGTTTAAAATGAAATGTAGGAAAACACAAACTGCATTGGATGATAAAATGTTTAAACATAAATCATTTCCCAGCAATTGAATTTTGCATCATGGTTATATTCTGTTCTGGTTTTGCTTTATGAATAAATTTGAACTCCATCAATTAGGAGAGAAATTTTAGTAAATGTGAAATTACTGTTAATTTAATTTCTGTTTTTTTGTATTTATTACAATTTATAAATTGTCATAAGCTTAAAATGCTATTTTGTTTCTGAAAACAAAAAAAAAAAAAATGTAATTGAAGTTGCTTTGGCTTTGACTAAAATGATGAATTGGAGAACTTCAGTATTGCATTATTAAATAATTTAGCCATACATTTTTTTTTTTCTTTCCCCATCCAAAGCATATATGTTAGGAAGGATTTGAAATGGAATTCAAAAAGGAAAATATTTAGGTCATGGCTTGAACTTGAACCTGAATCTTTCACTTACTGTGCCGAAACTATAACCATTGGACTATCATATCCTGCCCTTTTACAATTGCAAAGTTCCCTCAGATGAATCAAGGCCTTCGTCTCAACTCAGAAGCGAGAGGTTTGTAGTTATGGCAGGGCAGAAATTTGATAGCTCATTGGTTACCTATTGAGAAGCAATGAAGAGTATTTTATTATTAAATGCATAATAGTTTTTTTTTTATCTTTATAGGAATGGGACCAACTTTTGGAACAGCAAAAAGAAATAGAAGATAAACTGCAGGAACTGGAAGCATCACCACCAAGGTGTGTAAACAAACCAAATCTTCCTTTATTAATCTCTTCTGAGTCGGATGTTTAAAACACTGTTTATGGTTTCACTTAAATGTAAATTACTCAGGAAATATGTTTCGTGTAACCAGCATCCACATCATCAGCTGTTAAACAACTGTTGGATCATTCTTAGGAGCTGGGTAGCTAAGTATCGGGGTTGACTGATGGTCTAGTATAAACTTAAATAACATGCTGTCTGCTTCCAGGATGTCAAAATTTATAAGGTTATGCTCATGTTTTTTTATATAAATCCTTTCCCATATGTTTAGTTCTTTTGGTTGTTGAATAGTTTTTAATAATATGGTGCCTTTTTCTATTTAATGGTTTAAATTCCAAAAATGTTCTGTCACAGTTGATTTATCTACTCGTATTTGTTTGTAACTGATGTTTCTCGAATGTTCTTTCAACCTAATGCCTATATTTCTCTTTGTCTTCCTTATGTAGATTTTTTCACAATCCTTGCAATTAATTTGGTATATAAGAAGTTTCAGAGCATCTATTGAATGTTTTGCCTGTATTATTGCAAATATTACTGTAATAAGGTGTACATAGGCAAGGCAAAAAGAAATTTGGGTATCAAATTGAAAGAATACTGGAGAAATATTAAACACAAACAGATAGAAAAATCAGTGGTGGCAGCAAATTTTTGGAACGAACGCCAGGAAATAGTGAAGGACATCACATTGTTAAAAGCTGTTCAACATCCAAAGGAACTCAATATATGGGAAAATTTTTTTTAAAGAATTATGAGCATAAACTCAAATTTGATATCCCAGAGGCATACAACATTTTGTATAAGTTCATTAACAGACCACCAGAGCATCCACAGTCACTTACACCTCCAACATAGTTTGAACAGTCAGTTATTATGGTTGACAATGTGAGCAAGGTCTCATGAAACATGTCCCAGTTTTAATTTCAAAAGTTTTAAGAGTGAAACATCAAGAGTGTTTTTAATGTGTTAACATGATTTAAGTAGTTTTTCTTTTAATCTACCCAAGATTTTACATTTTGCCTCTCCAACGTATATTGTGCTCTTTATTTTTTAGAATACCACTCAGAGATAGGTTGCTATTCCAAGTGTTATAGCCATTTCTGATAACTTTCACTTTTGGATTTTTCTTTACTTCTCTAATAAAGTCTTTTTTTGGAAAGGGAAGGTGTTTTCTCTTTTCTGTGTCAATGTGACAAATGTTCTTTACGTGATATGAAAAGAGTTTTGTGTACAGTACACATGAAATAAATATGTGATCACAATGAAATAACAAATTAAAATGTCCATAGCAACAGCAAGGAACTTCCACAATGCTAATCTGAATCAATATGGGTAAGAAAGTCAGCCAATCAGAATATAATATGCCAAAATACACACGATTCCGGTGGAGGCAGCATTGTCAAATCACAGAGTTCGCAACTGCGATGAATCACGAGGAATAAATCTGTTAAGGAAGAATTGTAAGAAATAATGATTTACATACATTAAATGCATGTTTTGCAAGTCAGAGCACTACATTAATTTGAATAATAAAATGTAGAAAAACAATAAAAGGGTTGTAAAATTGCAGCAGCGTACATTTGCATTATGTTAATGTGTAACTTTTTTGGCTAGCTTTGAGAGAGAATTTTGGGCTGATTATTCCAACTGAACTTTATCAAGCTTCTTCTCTGTTAAATTAAGTCTTCATTTCAATTTCTTGCTGCAGCAAATGAGAATTCTTTGTGCTTTACAGAATTTTGAACCATGGCTCAAAATGCACACATTTGGATATGCCATATGCATTAGTGGTGTACAACATGAACTTATTTACAACTTCTATATAGGTTGTTGGTTGTCAACTAGCAGGCCAGAATTTAATGCTCAATAGGTGGTTTATTTTTCGTCTTGAACTCTTTGTGTTTCTTTTATCAGTGATGTGTATTTGTCATCGCGGGATCGCCAGATTTTGGACTGGCATTTTGCTAACTTGGAATTTGCAAATGCTACACCACTCACCAATTTATCTTTGAAGCATTGGGACCAGGATGACGACTTTGAATTCACAGGAAGCCATCTAACAGGTAGGACATGCTTAAATATTTTGCATGTTGCAATTTTAATGCATTTTTGAAAGTGACTACAGAGCATGTTTTATAAACTATATTTAGGATGAAGGCTTTTTTTCTTTTGCTTGTTATAGATGTGACAGTATTCACTGATAAATGGGTCATTTATGAATAATATATTACTCTCTTGTAAATGTTGGGGCAGATACTCCTAGGGTAAGACAAGAGAGGTGAAAGGCTCACAGTAAAACCTAGAATTGTGACTTGCAAAAGATAATACTTAAGTTAGGCATAACCATAATTCAATATTCAAAGTGAGCATATTTTAGTTACAGACTTTCCTTTCGGTCAATTTTTCAGCATCCATCCAGTTATCAAATTTCTTTTTCTTCATCTTAATTTTGTTATAATAAATGGGGTTATTCAAAATCTTCTACATCCTGCAATAGCATTTTAAAAATACAAACACTTCAAAATAGAATGTTTTTGAATTAATTGATATCATTGTATGATTCAGTTGAACTACACACTCTTAAAGCTTCACTTACTTTTCATAAATGTATGGAACCGGTTTCGAGAACATTTAGTTCCCATCTTTAATTAATATGATTAACTTCACTGTGCAAGTTCCAATTTACATTTAAGTAAATGTTTTTGAATGTTGACACAAACTTCATTTACTAGTTTTTAAATTAAGACATGTTCCAGAAGCCTTTGCTCTCATCCTCAGCTTCACTGTCTATAGCTTGCTCATAAGTATATAAATAACACGCATAAATATATAAATACTTATAAACAATGTATACAGTTGTAAGTGAATGGAGTTAGTGTGAAAAAAAAACTGTATACATTGTTTATATATATACACCACTCCATTGTCAACAGCTTCGTAAGTACATTTAATATAAATACTTTCTAAAGAAAAGCACATACATATGGCTTTCAGTATGGAAGAGCTCAAAATGCCAATTGTCATTAAGGTCTATGCAGCTATTTTTCAGAACTTCTGTCACAGTTTTTGCATGCTTTGTAGTAGACTGTAATTATAGAAAAAAAGCACTTAACACATGATATTTACTACAATTTTCTCTTTTTAATTGAAATATTAAATATTGTTGAATATTATTTAATTTGGAATTTGGAATATGGAGTGGTAATATGTACTATTAAAATTTGTTAAATATATGTTTACACTAACTGCACTTGCACAACTGGCGGATCCCAAGGTACTTCTATGGTAGGAATAGGAAGTTGCTGAGTTGAGTTCATCTGTGGGTGGAACATGAAAGTTAATTAAGCTTCCCCCTACCTTTACCTTTTTTTTTTTTCTCCCCAGGACGACAATTTTTTGTCAAGTAGGTAGCTCTATTGAGTTGTGAAGTTCTTTCAGCAGCTTAGTCTCTGGTTTTAATTTCATGATTTTGGGTCCAAAAGTGAGCTGCCACTGCTGATTTATCTAATTGTTTTAAAATGAATATTCCCAAAGTTTTCTTTCTCCAAATTTCTAAATTTCTCTGTTTTTCCAATGTATTTTTGATTACAATCTGCACATTTAATTGTAAATTCCTAATATATGTTCTGTTGATATGGTGTCTTTTACTGTGAAACATAGTACATTTTATATTTGTTTTTTGGGGCGAACTTTATGCCATGTTTGAATATTATATTGCTTTGCCTGGTAAGTTGGATATTATATACTTTTGAATATATGTCTTTCCTTAATGTTCTTCATTGTGGAAACCTCTCTTATAAATTAACAAATTTATCAATAAATCAACTTCAATAAAATTTAAAGGACAAAAGTCTATAAGACTCTTGCAGAATATTTTATATATACATCTACGTATAATGTATTAGAATTTTGGGTTATAAAAATGCTCTCTCAAGTGAATGTGTAAGACACAAAGGAAAACAAACATTGATTTTATTTATCAAACTTATTTGGGCTGTGGGTTTTCTTGTATCAATGTATACGTTACATGAGGTCTGCAGTTCTTGCCATTATTAATTTCACAAATTATTTTTTAATTGTCACTTTTTGCACTTTTTGCTGATTCAATGTGCAGTGAGGATGCATTAATATCTCTAAATATCTGAATATATGAAAAGTAAATTTTTTCCCAAGAGTACAAAATATTTCAATATACCACAGAACAAAACATAATAAATGTTTATTAAAGCTCAGTATTTTAATAAAAAACTAACTAAATAGTAGAAAGTATTTTGTGACTTTCTGCCAGACACTTCTCATCACTTGTTTACAGCTATCTTTGTGAGATTACCAGTAAAAAAATCTGAAGACACAAGAAAGAAGGATTAGTGTTAGTTATTTTTTATTTGTTGGATCTTTTATTAGCTTTCATACTATATAGAATTTTTGTGCATATTTCATTAAACATGAAAGGCTTTCTGGAATCAAACTTTTGGTATTTTTCATTTAAAATAGAATCATTCTACAGATCAGTTATTTTTTTTATGGAAATTAAAACACTTGAAAGTAATAGAAAAAGGTATCTGCAAAAAGTATAAATTCATCTTGGTACATTTTTGAGCTAAGTGTCAGTCAAATTAATCATTTATTATTTTCATTCACAGTAAATTGAAAGCTTATTATTATACTTTTTGAGAACCAGCCAGTGCATTGTGCCTATGAGTTAACCAGCAGTCAACAGTTTGACTTAAAAGGCTACAGGTTGGGATATCCAAGTGAACCAAAGTTAATTTTGTTAAAATATTGCACTAACAAAAGCACATGTCTTTAAAAGGCTGGTGCTTCATTGTATGGGTGTTTTACTCTTTAATCAAAAAATATCAGGCTATTAAGCATCATAACTAGACATCAGATTTGTATGCACTAAAAATATCTAAAATATGCATTTATGTTGTCAAAATCTTTAAAATATGCTATATAATTTTGAAAATATGCACTAAACTTTCACTGAATTGTTAACTTTAAGCTTTTACTTTTTGGTACTTAACAATGTACATTCTTCCTTAGATATCATTTCAGGCGTAATTTGATTTGCAGTATATAATGCTCATATCTCCAAATGCTCAGGTGTAAATTTATGATGTTTATGGTTAACACAAGTTTGTATGCTAAGAAGGATCTTTCCTTGTCTACAGATGTTATTTAAAGAACTTAGTAACTGGGGAAATTTCTTCAGGAAGCACTATGTTTCTGCCTTGAAGATATTTATCCACAGAACACAAAATTTTAATGTCAGGATTTCTCTCTAAAACACTGCACAATTTACCATTTAATTTTCCTGCATAATTTAAAGGAACACTTAATATAAATTTGAATAGTTTGGGATTTTCACAATGAAGTATAGTATCATATAACAAATTATTTATGAAGAAGTCACTCAAATTTCACTAGTTTTATTCCATTTACTTGGACATGTTTGAAAGGCAAATTTCCTTCATCATCAGCACGGTTCCACTGTCAGCTTTCCAGCATGGTTTTAACACTCTTAAGTTTACTCCGAACCTCATTGAAAATTGATGAAGATTCATGTAAAGACAGATGATATTTTTCAAATTTTTTTTATGGCTTCAGCTCTAACTTTGAAATGTGCCTAGATTACAGCCAAGTCCCTTTGCAAATACTTATTGTTAAAAATATCCTGAGAATTTAATTGACAAAGTGTCAGTTAGATTCAGCATACCAACAAATTCTTTAACAGCATTGAAACTATTTAATAGAAAAGAGCAGCCCATGTATCCCAACAGGTAAGTATTTTGGCTCTGTAAGTAATGGGAGGCCTGGACATTTTTCTTTGTAAGCACTAAATCTGGATGGGGCTTTAACATATATCTTCTTAGAACTGGATATTAAACTGTTCACATTAGGAAAACTTCCCCTTGTGGCTTCTGCTATTCTGTGAAGTGCATGTGCAATACACATTAACATGAATGAGTTGGGGGAAAATTATTTTAATGCTGAAACAGCTTCTAACATGTAAGTTGCAGCACCTGAAAGCAGAACCTGAAATTTGTTTTCACTACATCCTGCTGGCCAAAGTAATTCAGAGTGTAATTCACGAAGCGAGCAGTAGAATAATTTGTTTTTACTTAAACCCTGTAAGCAATCAAGTGTGGTTTTCCTGGCTCATCTTCACATAGTTTCCCTAAAAGAAAATTTGCCACATGATGGCCACAGGTATCTGTAGTTCCATCTACTGCCCTATATACGAGAGTGTCCTCTAAATAGTCCCAAATTTCTAAAATTGCTGCACATAACAGCTGTCTAGATAGTTTTTCTCAGGATAGATTCATCAGGAATGGCATTATAATAATATTTTTTCAAGAAACTGCGAAACTTGTGGTTACTGAGTGAATTCCATGGTATGTTTGTGACTATAAGAGCTTCACATAAATCACTGCAAAATTTATTCTTTCGTGAAATTTAAGGAACTTGTGTCTATAGTGCTTATATACTTTTTCTCTGTTTGTTTGCAACTTGTTTATTGCACACGACACAGTAAATAACTTTATTGTCTATAGTGAAATGTGAATCTCCACATTCTTTAAGCCACTGTTTTAAAAGAGAACTTCTAAACAACTTTTCTTTTGGCATTATAACATGGCCTTACCTCATGGAAAACCAAACAGCATCAGATTAGTAGGCCAGATTTGAGCTGCATGGTGACGCAATAAAGATAAGGAAAATGGAATGAGGAATCCCCTAGTCATAATACATGATTTTGTTGCAACAGCACTGGAGAGGCTCCTTATTGGTGTCTCTATAGTAAGCACTTTGTTATTTTGATACTAATGCTTTTAAATATTAATTTTAAAATTAAAAATTCAAAAATGCATATATTATATGCATGATGCACAGAAAAATTATGAAATATGCAACAACATAGGAAATATGCAATTATATGCACCATAAAACTCTACATACCAGTATAGAAGAACATGGGACATATTCCTAAACTTAATTCTATATTAAAAGAAAAAACAAACTATATATGCATTTCCATATAATTCCGTTATCTAATCATAATGTTTGATTTAACCATATACTTAAGCAGGTGTATTATTTCACAAACCAAGTTTGGTTATTTCTAGACTGTTACAGATGAGTTCATATATACAGACACACAAACACACACACACATACACACAAGGTTTTTCAAAAGTAAGAGGTAACTTTCATAATTTTCACCACAATCATAGAAATTCAGACACAAGAAATGAATAAAATATAGTGAACTTTTGTAACAGAGGTGTCAAATATTAACCTTTTAAAAAATTGAGTCAAGATTGTAACATACACACCACTAAAATTCAATAAAATGGAAGACTAGTTTTGGAAGCCATTTTATTGAATTTTAGTGGTGTGCATGTTACAATAACGACTCAATTTTTTAAAATGTTAACAAGAAATGAAAATGCATTACCATGCATTGCTATATATTTGATATCTGCCACAGTGTGTGTAATGGAGTTACAACTTATCAGTTGTTGTAGCTTTATTCAGGAACACTTACATTTGGCAATCTATGGAAAGAACTGAAATTGTATGGGCCAGCTATTAAATCATTTTGGCCATAAAACCGCTGCTGATAAACAGCATCCACATTCAGAACAACATTGAATAAGCCCCATATGAGTTTGTATTTAATACTAATTCTTTTCAAAAGTAGACATTAATAAAGCATTCCTTTATAAACTTTGAATATTGTCAATCAATGAAACTATCAGAAACTTCTTTGTCAATGTAATGCAAAAAATCCTATTTGTTATGTAAAAAGCAAGTTCCAGAATTTTAAAAAAATATTGGAAAATTAAGGAAATGTAAGCAATTAAATTACCTCTCACTTTGAAAAACAGTATATAATATAAACTAATTAGCAAGTTTCTATAACTGAATTTAGTTGACTTTTGTGCTTTTATACTATCTGGTTGTAGTTTTTCTTCTTCAAATATAATTTCGACATTATAAAAATTACCTGATCTAAAAAGTTAAACCCTTTTTTTAATTTTTACATTGATAAACCATGCTCATATTGAAACAGAGACTTTAATTTCAATATAAATTACAGCATCTGGTGTTTATATACTAGTGATAACTTATAGTTTTACATATTGTATAAAATAAAATGTGATACATTTTAAAGTTTTGTTTTAAAATAGTTGTTGCGATATTGCATTTTTACAATATACAAACCATATGTCCATCTAATGTGAATGTGGAGAAATAAAGTGTTTTTCAAATCATTGGCTGATAGAAACATTTTGAGAAATTTGTCCAATTTGAGAAACTTCAGTTTTGGTACTGATGCGCTAACCATTCCTGCCCAATTACAACCACAAACTTTTAACACTAAAAAGTTGAATAAAATTTATAAAAGTAATGTGTTAATATTGATATAAACTGTTTTTTTGCTCCTCATATAGATTTACATTTTTTAAAGTTTTGAGGTTTGCTAATATAACTAGTGATATCCTCCAATATGCATGTACAGTTCTACCTGATATCCTCTCAGTTAGAAAATACATTTAAAAGCAGCGGTACAGGTTGCAAATCTTTTAATATTACTACGGGAAAATTCTGTGAAACTTCTCAAAATCTGAATTTAAAAATTAAAATATTATTTATCTATGATTGTAATTTTGCTTTGACATGAAAAATAAACTTAAAGAATGATACAAAATTGAAAAATACTGAACATGATGTATGCTCATATCTTTTTGTATCATTTATGTTATTATAACCTATGATTTAATCTGGACGTTTAGTTAGAAGACCTAACGTACGTGAAGAATAGATTGATAAGGACATATTGAAGAAATCTTTATCACTTTTTTTCTTAGCATCAAATAGTAATATACTGGAAGTTAAAACATGTTCTCATTTCATGCATGAAAAATTCAATTAACTTCTCATAAAACTTATAAAGATATTAACTTCTAATTGTAAAGACTGACAGAGCATGTAAAACATTAATTTCATAATTGCTGTCATCAAAATCTGTGCAAAGTTGCAGAATTTATATAAGTAAATCCAAAATAAATTCTGAAATTCAGAAAGTTCATTAAACAATTTGTCCAAAATCAAATTTGGAATTTTTTTTAAAAATGTTGCAACTAATTTATAAAAGGAAACCAAGTTAATCCCTTCTTTTTTGTTGTCAATCATTAATGGATTTGGCAAGGTATCTGCAATACTGCATCAGATAATATATATAAAGGAAATGCGGAAGATTTCAGGGTGTTCTTTGCTACTATGGCAAAGAAAAATTTTGCAACAAAACTTGACATTTGTATGAAAAACATTTTCATAGAACCAGTTAATATAAAATATGCATATATTTCTGTAAATCTGCAGATGTAAACTATTTTGCATGTCAATAAGCACAGAAGAAGCAAAAATGGGCTTACATCCTAAAATCTATGAGCGAGCTTTTAACAGAGACTGCTATTTCCAGCCAGTGAGGATGCAATAAAGCAACAGAATTCAGTTTTTGTTTTAAATTTGTTTTAAATTTGTTCTAAAATGCTTATAGCAGTACATTAGTCAGCTAATTAATTTCTTCCTGTTTTGAATAATATTTTGAAACGGCGTTTAGTTAAAAATTGATATAGCAACGGCTGCAATAAACTCCCTTTAAGAAGCTGTTTTGCTTGAGTGTTTTTTGTTATCCGAGAGCTTTTAGTAGGCATAATCAACCTGTTTTCTTGTTATTCAAACTGAAATACTAAGAAATAGAAACATAGATTTGGGTATCATTTGTTTTTATCATAAAAACCAAAACCAGATTAATTCAGAAAATTGTAGAGCATTCATTTTAAAAGTGTAGATTATTTAGCCAACATCTTTTCACGTACAACTGTGACCTCTGTTTCATCGTATTTCTGTTTTTGTTTTGCGTAACTTCTTTGGCTGTGGGATCTTCAGATATTTATTTCTTCTTGTCAGTGTGTATGCGATTTTTTCCCCTCCCTTTTTGTCAGCGAAATATATTTCAAGCTCATGCTGCTGAAGGCTTTGCAACTTATTAAATACTTTTTTGCCGCATAAGCAAAAATATAAAGTCTAGACGATATAACTTAAGACTCCAAGAGTTAAAATATACGGGATTTGCTTTACGGCAGTAAGAGAAAGTATGCTGCTTGCATCGTAAAGAAGCGAACATTGCAACGATTTTTATGGTTTTCAGCATTTATAAGTTGGAAGAGATGAACTCACTAATTGAATTCTGTTACTTTGTTGCGCCCTCGCCGCCTGGAAATGGTAGGCTCTGTTGAAACCTCGCTCGTAGATTTTAGGATGTAAGCCCCTGTTTTTGTTTCTGCTGCGCTCGTCACGAAAGACGGGGGCTAATAAAAGTTGGTAGGTTTTAATATCCCGCTGTGATCATTCCCATAGTTAAGGTCTCGTGTTTAGCTATTTTATTACCATTTTTTGTTATAAAGTCAGCTGTAATTAAAGGAAAGTAAATTCTCTGTGTGTTCAGTGGGGAAGCGTGGTCGATTGGGTTGCTTTATGACAAACAAAGGAATGCAAGTGGTACGATCTTGCTCTGTTTTGACGTACCGCTCCGGCCTTGAAGCGGAAAATTTACTGCAAGTGAACCTTGATGCAAATCCAAAACCTTCTGGTGGTCTTGGCCCGTAAATGTGTATTTCACGGCTAATAGCAACTTTAACCATTGTCGGTAATAAATTTTTTTTGTTTTGCCAATTTTTTTATATCAATGCAGAGTAAATACTTTATAAACTTCTTCAACAGCATTATGGTACGTGTATTTTATATCCGTTTTTAAAATTATTTTGCCATTCTACTGTTTTGTTTATTTTTGCTCTAAACTATCTACTTTAGGCATTTTTACTGTTATTACTTGACTTTTGCATCTAATATATAAGTTATAATATTTTCATTTATTTATTTTTCTACTAGTAGCATCTAAGCATTCTGTAAGTTGTCTTCCTTGGCAACCTCAAAAATACATTATGAATTAAAGCATTGGAAGAGAATAAGTGACTTTTGGGGTAACATGTACTTACTAAAAGGTGAAAGGAAATTAAATAAACAATAATTAAGAGTTCAGAAAGTTAATTTTTTTCTCCATTTGCAGAAAAAATCATATTCCTTTTTATACAACAAAGTTCTTTGGAACTAATAAAGAGACAGCTACTGTAGCATCAGTGAAATATCTTCCGGTATAAATATATCATTTTCTTTGGTCATTCATTTAGCAGGCTTATACATTCACAAAAAATTCCAAAATATTTAAAGTTATTTATTTTGAATATCCATAACAACCAACACTTAGAGCAGTCTGCTCTAATTTAAACAGAAATCTACAGAATATTTAATTGAACTTAAATTACTTTCACTGAAATAGTGCGTTCGTGCTAATAGTGAAACAAATGTTGTGTGCAACACGAGAGTATACAGATTTTATTCACTCTGGAAAATTATTCCCTTACCTCATTGATATCCTGGTGTTCTCGAGTACTCTGGAGGGGCACCTTTATCAAACACTCCATCGGCGACTTTCTTGGGATTGGGATCTAGACCTAAAGCATGAGCAGCCTAAACTTCGTTAAATTATTCCACAGAAATGTTAATATGTACTTCTCTCAGCATTTGCACCATAGTCTCAACTTATTCTCATGTTAGAAGCTACTGTCCTGTGTTAGATAAGTGGTAGAGGACCATGACGTAGATTCTACTGGGTGATTTTTTCTTCGCGGGACCGCTCCACGTGCAGTTGACCGAACTTTGCAATTCTCGTCTCGTTCCCATGCTTGAAAGTTGGTCTGGTAGCCGGAGAGGTCAGTAAGAGTTTAACTGTAGGAAAGTACGGACTTGTTCTTGTGTGTTGTGTGACAGTGTATTAATTAGACAGCAACGTAAATATGACTCAATTCAGGTTATTCTGTTCCCCAAATCTATTTATTTAAGATTCTTACCTGTGTACAGAACATCGCAAAAGGCCTGAAACTTATGGACCGCATCTCGTGTGTCCCACGAAGTGAAATTAAGTTGTTTAATTCTGCGATCTTCTGTCATAATTGTGCTTCTTATAGGATCTTTCATTTCAATGAAAAATATATTGCTTTTTCAATCGAAATTTTTAAGTTATAATGCTTTATTGTATTATTCAATGTGTACATTGCTTTTTGGCTAATTCCGAAGGAATTGCAGTTGTAACCATGAAGAGATTTTTGAAAATTTTTTTCAAAATTTCCACCGATTCTACTTACTAGGCACCAAAAAGGACAATGAAAAATGTTTTATATACCTAATATATGCGAGCGATAATTCTGTGATATTAAAGGATTTTATCCTTTTTCTGCTTCTTTAGTTATTGTTATTTTAGTTACATTGTTCAAAGTGTGTGTGTTAACGCTCTAGCGGCCGCAATTTGTTTTGTTTTCCTCAACAAAACTCTGCATATAACCATTAATTAACAAATTATTTATCGAGTTCGTAAAATGGGACCATTGGAGGTGAGGGTTAACTTAAAGTGAAAATTTAAAAACCGTTCTAGCCGCCGCAATGTTTCTTTTTTCTTAACGAAACTCATTATACGGCATTGAATTAAAAAAAAATCGAAATATCAGCGAAATCAGACTAGTAGGAGTGGGAATTCGCCTGAAACCCAGAATTTAAAATCGCTCCAGCGGCACCAATATATTTCGCAACGAAACTCGGTGTATATACATATAAATAAAATATGAAAAATACTTTTTGAAAATCAGGGAAATCGAACCATTACGACTGGGGCATACCTGTAAACGGAAATGTAAACAGTGGTGTTTAAAGTGAAATTTAAAAATCGCTTTAGCGGCCGCAATTTTCTCAACGAAATTCGGTATAGGCCATTAAAATAAAACAATAAAAATAGTTTCTGAAAATCAGTGAAATCAAATTATTAGGAATGCGGGTTTACCTGAAATCCAAAATTTAAAAATCACTTTAGGGGCATTAAATATTTTTTGCAACGAAACTCCGTATATACTTCAATAATAAAAATTGTTTCTGAAAATCAGGGAACTCGGGCCATTAGGATTGAAGTTATACCCGAAAACCGAAATTTAAAAAGCGTTCTTGCGTTTAATTTTCTCTAAATTGCTTCAAAAAAAAGGTCAAATTAATGGAGTATATAAACTGTATTTATAACGGTGCATATGTTTTATATTTAATAAAAGCATTGTTGTGACTATAGTAACTGTGAAATATTAATCTAATATGTGTTTTTGGATTATATTTGAATGTAAGAGCGCTCTGTAATAACCTTCAAAAAACGTTTGCATATCTTGTTTTTACTTAAATAAATTTAAATTAAATTTCAAAGCCACTGAAAATTCACAGAACTTCCGATTGTATACTGTTGATTGTGTATATTTGCTAAGTACATTGCAATCGCTTTAAATGGTAACTTGCTTTTGTTTTATTGACACATATGAACTTTTAAATTCATACTCTAATGAATGTAAAGATATCAAGGGTTCACATAAACATGGTTACATTTTAAAGTATTTTAAAATACCCACACAATATTGTTTTATCTATCGGTGGTCATATATTTCATTTAATTAATAATATACCATTAATTTTTGTAGTTTAATCTCAATAATGATAATTCTAAAAAGGTGGTTTCTCTTGTAATACTTATAGATTGCAGGAATTCTAATTTTGTTCCTCTAATACCACAGTAATGCCGTAACTTATTTCATTAATTAATAAGACTATAATTTGGATTTTATATTCCTTTCATTCAAGGTTCAGAAGAATTAGCTTAGTTTACGCAGCTTCTGCGCAACGAACTTTTGAAAGTTATTTTTCTATCGCAGGAGCCTATAAAATGCTTCTCGGGCTCATATTTTACTTAGATGCTCTCCCTTTACCTTCTGAGGATGTAAGTCATGGGCGTAATTTTGGACACACTGTGAGTTATGAGGGTGATTAAATCAATATAGACAGGGTGTACTACTAGTAAGTGCTGCAGAGCTAGTCACGTTTTTGAGACATTAAGCGTGGTGATTTCCGGAATAGGGAAGGAAGACTGTTCGTCTCGTGCAACCCTTTTAGTTTCAGTAACATCATGTCCGAGCAAGAGTTGCACTCGTTGATTGCGCAAACCCATTGAAATGTCACGGTATTTTTCTGAAGGTTAAGGTCACAGTTTGGGGATAAAACACTCTTTAAAACATAGAACTAAAGTTTCGTGGAAAGTTGAGAAACTGGAAAATAAAAGGCACCAATGTCGAACTCGGAGCGTAGCGGAAACAGTCAGGTCATCCGGAACTGTATCGAAAGGTAGATTCCTGGAAATCTGAAGATCAAAATGGTGCAAGTGTGGGAGTGTGTCAGAGATTTTCGAATCAAGGAGACAGGTTCTGAATCAACCTGCGGTGACCTGCGTCGAATCAAGCCAAAGAGGGGATTTGTGGAAGCAAAACACTCGGCTGTCAGCTGGGAAGGTTCTCTTGACAATTTTAGGGGACTCCTATAGTCCAGACTTATTGCCTTGCGATTATCATGTGCTTGAACGTTTAAAAGAAACAGGAAATGGGCGGGCGATTCGTTAGCGATTCGTGGGCAAATGGCTGGAAATCCAATCCACTCTTTCATTTATAATGGGATTAATAAGCTTCCTATGCGCTGGGGAAAATGTGTTTTAAACCAGGAAATTGTATTATGTTTGATCCACCCCCGTAAATATTTGAATAAACAATCTGGAATATATTTTTCCAATTATTTAATTTATTACTGTTTAGAACATTTAAAAAAAGTATACTATCGACAAAGTAAGTCTAAAATGTATTACATATACATTGATATGAGGATTCTGAGGATTAAACCTTGCGCTTGGGAACTGGCTCACTGTAAAATAGTAAGGAATGGCTTTTCACTGAGCCGGCGAGAGAGGGGAAAAGGACACCCTTGTATTCGCCGCTCTCCTCTCATATATCAAGGAGGTACCGACCAAGTTGCAAGAGAGGAAGAGGCGGAGAGTCCCGAGGTAAAAGAGGTGACGCCGGGCATTGAAAGACGCTTGGGAAAGGACCAGGCCGCTCAATGACATAGCGGCTAATGTTTAAATACAGGTCATAACATCCGGAGAGTGGACGCACACATGTTTCTGGCAATTCAAATCGTCTCAGCCTTGGGAATTGCCGAACAGCCTTTGAGCATGTGCAACTAGCGTTAAAGTAATGCTCGCCGGTGCTTTAGCTTTGCACACGACCTCATTCATTGTCGTCAGAACGAGAAGCACTATTATGTTAAGATCCCCCATTCATTTGTATTTGGACGCACTATCGGCAAAGCGGTCACTCGCTAGTCTTCGCGTTAGGCGGCAGTATCCACGAACTGCATAGACATTGCTAATTTGTTCACTTATTCGTTCTTTGTAAATGGCGTTTGAGTATTTAAAGCCTTACACGAGAGCTTGGTCATCCCCGTACAGTCTCTAACTTGGAATTTCTATGTTCGACTATCCCTTAAAAACAATGCTTTTCTTCCCAAATAATTGTTAATCTCTGAGTAATTTATTTCCCCAGTACTCTTTATTTTCATTAGAACTCCCCTTCCTTCATAATTCTTTGCATTTGTTGACTACGAAAACAGATTTTTAATAGAGATAATTTCAACGTATAAACAAAACTTTTGAAAGATAATGTATTAGAAATGTTACATTTTTAATTAATACAATCGGCACAATTAAAACACAATGGTATAATTTGAGAAAGTAAAGCAATAAACCATCGAGTAGGCAGATGTTCATTTTCCCAAACATTTTTAAACTTTACAGGACGAAACTGTTCACTGAACAGTTTTATTAAAAATGAACTTCAAATTTAGTGAGACATATGTATTATAAACATTCATTTTTGCCCATGGGGAAACTGATGTTTCGTTTTTAAATGTGGTTAACTAGAAAATGGCTATAATGAACTTATTTCCGTGGTGAAAAGCCAAAATTTGGTACTTTACAGTTTTCTACAACAGTTGGTTGATACACATACTGCGAAGACAGCGAAGTATCCCTTGATATTTACGGAATAAATGAGAATGAAAAGCAGTGATCCAGTGACAATAAACAGTTGATATAGCAGTAATAGGCATCGGAATTTCTAAGCACTAAAACCAAAACGAAGCGGAATGAAGTTATGTTGCTATTAGATTGTAGACAGCACACCAGAAGGGTACAAAAGGTAACGAGATACAAACCACCCGCTCCCCTTTCGCCAGTCACTCATTTCTTGTTTACCTGTTCTCATAGAATCAGAAATTGATTTTGCCAACGGGAAGTAACTGCGCAGTGGTCTCGCCATCTGTTGAGGCAAAACATGTCGCGCAGTCTGAACTCATAGCGCGCATTTTTTTTTATTTATTAGTACTAATAAATAAATATGTTAATTTTCTCCAGAAATAGAAAACGCACTTGGGGCTCTATGGAGCCACAAACGCGAATTAATTCTTCCCTCCTCATTTTATTCACTGTACACGCTATGCAATGCTAGAACATTTTCACCGTTTTGCATAAAATACCCATACTCTTCTCTGCAGGTTTCAAATGAGTATTAAAAACACTGAATTCACTGCCTCGTTTATGTACCGGTGCTAACATAAAATATGAGCTCAATAACGCAGCT
The DNA here is from genome assembly GCA_030762175.1 of Metallyticus violacea. NCBI lineage: Eukaryota > Metazoa > Arthropoda > Insecta > Mantodea > Metallyticidae > Metallyticus > Metallyticus violacea. The sequence goes on along the minus strand of CM060840.1, from coordinate 44,085,736 downwards.
TGCAATAATAGCAACCAAACGCGTATCTTTCAGTCTTAAAGTAGTTCAGTTATTCCACCATTATTGACACTACTCCATAACCTATTGTTTTGAGAGTTCACAAATCTCGAGAAATAGAAATCAGCTTCACTGTGAAAAATAGAAGTATTTAATGCACATGGTCGAAGAACCAGTTACTAAACTTCACTTTTTTTTTTATTGTGCACGGATTTTATTTCAGCTGCAACAGTAATTTTATAGGGGTCAAATGCAGCTGAATGCCTTTAAACGCACTTTGAAAAAAAACGTTTATAATCGACAACTTATTTCATCAAGTTTCTCTGTTAAAACCTCGTTTATTGGTCTCGGCTTCTTGTCAATGGATTCTGACATAGTTTAGCAATCTGAAAACTGCACTTCTCGATGGAGATATTACTCCTGAAAATTTAGCACGAAATTCTCTTCTACAGTATTTGTATGCTTTCTTATGGTAATAGTACGACTTCTGTATTGCTGGATTATATAACATAACATTTACATGGACATTTTCAGTGAGGCCAAACATGTTCGTTTGGTTTATTTATGAAAAGTAACTTATAAAATTTAAATATAAATATTACACACTGTTCCTAATGTATGAACCTGTTATTTTGTAAAATATGAGCACACAAGATTGAAAGGTTAAAGTGGTCAGAAGTAATATTAAATTTTGTTTTTAGAGAAGTTAAACTTTTTTGACATCAGCTTTGACTTTTAATCACATATTTTAGAATGCAATATTTCATTATTGTCTACCAGAGGCACAGAAATAAAAACAAACCGATCTTGCTGGCACTTTGCATCAGAACTGTAAACAAAATTATTTTTTTTGAAAAGTTTGGGGAGAACAGTGTCAAAAATATCCCATTGTGGAGTAGCGAGATGTAAATTAATAGAATAAATTCCAATAAGAGAACAAAATAATTCAAATTGAGGAGTTGGGCGAAATCAAGCAATTATAGTTATCGCTAGAAATCTTTTTTAATCTCATAATGGAGAATGCACATACACAGGGGTCTTTTTTCCTAGAAGGATATTATTATTTGATTTCCTAAAACCAATATTAATATGAAGATGGAACAGACCAACCAGTGCTAAATTTGGTTTGGTGAGAAAAGTTTATCACTGATTTGAAACTTGCTCTTAACTGTTAGTTACTTTCTTTCTCCGCAGGAAGGTTAGATCAACTCTATTTGATTACTCTGTAATCATTTAGCTTTTTAGAAGTGTGATATGGGACTAGCTGCCTCATACTGGGTTGAGCCACAGAGGAGTAACATTTCCTGTTAGATAATAATTAAATTCGTGAAATCACTGTAGTGTTTATTATATTATCCATTTTATTGAAATTTGAACAGACATTTGTTAATGTGTATCTGTGTTTTTCCATGTAGTACTTTAGTTATAAATCTTATAAACTCACTCTGTGTTTTATATCTTGGCTACTGGGTGTATCGCAGCCGGCGTTGCCAGTACTTCCATTCCCACATACTCTTGAACTCGCTGTCCTAACCTTTTTCCTGCCGGTCTCACGGCAATATACACTCATTCACGAAGTTGGGTACAAAGTTGACTCTCGAGTAAAAATATTTTTGCGCATAAATTTCATTTAAAAAAGAATTGTTTCGTATCGTGATACGAAATGTATTCAGCTCTTTTTCTGATCTGTTACCTGCTTGGAGAAGTTTAATTCTGTGCACAAATTGAATGCACGTGTTCGGCGCAAAAAAGGTACATTTTAACGGAGGAAAAACTGAAAGACGTTTTTTCAATACGAATACAATGCCTGTTAGTGAGAATGACCATTCTGATATATAAGATTACACATTCATTTTTGGAAGCGAAGCACTGGAGATTGCGGGTAGTGTTCAGTATTAATAATGCAACCGAAACCTATATCCTCAACAATGAATTATAATTACTTAAGATTGTGGTTACTTACTATATAACTAGAAAACGTTCTTTAACACTGGGAAATTATGTTCAAACTGTGTTCGAATTTGATGAGCCGTATCAATAGATGCATATTATATTCTGTAATATATCATGCGATTACGTTTTTCGCTCACAGTAGTTGGTAGCTGTTTGACACATCTGGCGCGGGTTAGTGGCTGATACTTGTATAACTTCCACATTACTTACACGAAGCACTTCATCTATAGCACGAATGCTGTGTGCCTTACAAATAGGGCCAGGATTCATATGCTAATGCATAATTGTCTTCTTTTTCGTAGGCACTTTTCGGTTGCCTCCTTATAAACTGGCGCCAGGTATGTCCGTTGGTCCATAAACTATAGTTCCTTTTTAATCATATTTTTAAATATATATTTTTTCCATATAATTTCATGGAGCACTCTTGTTTCGAGACCATTTCTTCGTCCAAATAGTGTCTATCAGGCATGACCGTACCAGTTGTGACATGCACACTTTGTAAATAGGAAAAATGTTTACATATAAATCACGTTGTTTCTTTTTTTTGTAAATAAAAATTGCAAATATAAAAAAAATAAAAATAGGTTGTTTATCAGTAAATTGGTTATATGGTTTGATATAAAGTTGGTTGTTACATGTTTTTGGATATTTCCGACTTTTTTGTGTGTTTGAAGCTTACCCTATTTATGAATGATGTAACATACGGGTCTACGTGGAATTTATCTGGGATGGATAGCTAGTAGAAAGGCAATACTGGTGGTTTCTCATTTTATCTATGCGTATAAACGGAATTAACCATATATCCTAATGCCAATTCCGAAAGAGCATATTATGAGGCAAGAATATCTCTGCTGTACAATTATTATAAAGTACAGTAAAGTAAGGGAAGATATGTGTAAAATGAAGGGTTTAAGAACGCGCAAGCGAGTACACTTTTCGCCCAAATCTCTGTTGCTGTTTCGTAAAGTGTTTTTGCCTAGGATTTAATACCTTCGAGTTAATACAGTTTCTATCTGTAATGTTTTGAAATCGTTTATTGTAACTTATTTATCCCTTTAAAAGCTAATCTTGTGCAATATTGAACACCAAATTGCGTAGAGTACAAGGCTATGAGTGTAGCGTCTATCTATTCGGCAATGACCTGGCCACTTCTTGACATCCAGGAAACCGAACTGTGGTATAAGAGACAAGTCTAGTGATATCCAATACTCCTAACCTCGTTATACTCTCATTATAATGAAATTCAAATATGCATCCTGTGCCGCTCAGGTACCGGTTGCTCCTTTGATCTGTAGACCAGCCGCAGTTTCCAGTCGCACGTGTAGGAGTTATGGCGAGAAACGCACTGCTGTAACGCGATCAGCAGAGCGATTGTGTCGGCTTCTTGGGGTAGACACTCGGGAAACCCTTTGTATTTATCTGTTTTCATGTGCGTCTTCAAGGTCTTGATAAATTCAATAGTTGGCAATGTAAAGAACGCTGTGCATATCGTAGTTGCGTTTTTGAACACATTGAAGTCGTAAAACAGTTAAAGAATTAATATACTTAGGTATTCAGACTTATATGACAAGAAAAAAAAAATGGCAAAATATTAAAAGAATAAAGATAAATAAGGTTGGGTAGAAGATGCCATTTACGAGGGCTGTTGAGCAAAGAGTTGTCATTTTTATTTTTGCAACATACTATTACTCATCCTCATCATTTTGATCTTTCCCCGTAGTCCCTTGGAGGCAATGCATCTGTCCCAGCGTTTCTGCCAGTCTTTGCATGCTGGAGAACACTTTTTGACAGCTCCTTCAGAATCACCTCCGCAGCCTTCACTACTGCTTCTGACGATTGAAAATGCCAACCATGAAGACTTTTATTCAATTTGGGGAAAAGGAAAAAGTCACACGGGGCTAAATATGGGCTATAGGGATGGTGAAAGACATACTTCTTGTTGATTTTTGTGAGATATTCAACAACATAATTTGCGATGTGCGGCCGTGCATCATCGTGGTGCAGCTTAGTTTGTTGCACGGAAATGTGCCTTTTGCGTGCGATATGACCTTGTAGAGTTTTCAGGACATCTCTGTAGTAGTTACTGTTGTGTGCGCAAGGACAGGCTGGCAAAGCATTTCTTAAATGTCGATACTATAAGTTTTCCAGCAGAAGTAATCACTTTTTTGCATTATGTATATATTGGTGATAATCGAGATTTTCATACAGAACTTTGCTGTTTTCTCTCAGAATCGAAATGATGTAGCCAAGTTTCATCAGCAGTGATTACCGCATCTTCAACCTAATGCAAACCTGTCAGTAGGCTTAGAACCCACTGTGCACATACAAATCTCATGTGTAAACTTTCAGTTACCAACGTGTGGGTAGTACTCGGTAACATTTTAGCATTTCCGAAAGTGTTCTCTTTCACAGTGATAGCAGCAATGTTAATGTTTCTTACGTTAGAGTTACTTGTGTGTTGGGTCCACCTTCCTTTGAAATTGATTGCCTTTTTAAATCTTTTACACCATCTTGCAACTCTCCAAAGGCCTCCTGTAACATAGCATAGGCCTCAGGGAAGATATGTTGAGACAAAAGCAGAATTTCAGAGCGTTATATTATTTATCGCTTGTCACCTCCATTTTCTGTAGGCGGAACTGAACATGTGTCAACTTGCTCACCGCTCACAGGACGAAACCGGAAGCGACAACAATTAATCTAGTACCACCTGTACATTACACATTAAGCTAACAAAATATTGTTAAGTTAAATTTTTGTTCTAAAATTATGCTTATAAAAAGAACTATGCTTTTTCTTTTTTGAACAAACCTCGTAAGAGTAAACAAATCTCATCGGGTGCATTAGTTATTATTTTAATAAACATAATTGTAATAATTACCTTGAAACGTTTAAATATAATAGACAGCAAATGTGAAATGGTTTGTGTTTTGTGCTGTATAGAATAGCTTAAATTATCCAACAAGTAAACACCCGTTACACGTTTACTGTTATTAGCTACATTTAATTCTATTTGAAATGCTTTTATCATGCGAAACAACAGTGAAAGAATGTCTTATGTTCTTGATGCCGAAATCATCGTCTTAACTATCTTCTACATTGTTTGACTATATGGCGCGAACGACCTCGAAACGGGATATATTTCTTAACTGCACCTAGGAGTACCCTCCAAGGAACAAAGACTGCTAACAACGAAGGCAATGATACTGCTTCTATTTATCAAATGGCCGAGACAGTAATCTCCTGGTCTCTCAAGGGTCTCTGAATCTGTGCTGCAGGGCTTTGTCAGTTTATAGCACAAAACAGAATGGAGGAAAATCTTGGCAAGTTCATAAATACAGAATAGAATAGAATAGAAAGCGACTGCTTGCTGGTTTGGTGATTGCATCATACACATTCTAAAATAAAATACAATAAAGCAATTACACAGTAATGGCAATCGATGGGAAGTAGTCGACTGTCACATCTTAAACATGGTTTTATGCAGATACATACCGGCCACACACCAACTTGTCTTTCATGCAAATATTAGCCGACTCTACTACCATCGAACAATATAGAAATGCGAGTTGTATGACTAGAAACTGAAATTGTGGTAAAAGTAATCTGTCAATGTGTGAAGCGAAGAGAGATTGTCCATTGAGTGCACAAACTGTTTTTAGCGATGAGAAAAGCTGGAAGGAAGCAATCGGGGTATATATAAGTACTGGGGTGAAGCGTACAAGTATCGCCCACCCACAAGACTTTTTTTTAAGTGTTTAACCCCGTTAAACCTGAGGCATCACAGATGGTGGACACTGGTGATACGTGGGATGAAATGATAAATTAAGAAAGGCTTTTTGTTTAAGGAAGGGGGCTTTCCAGGTCTAAGTTTAGGGTACCTTCCCCACATTTGCCATTTATGAGGTCTGAGGAAAACCTGGAAAAAACCTCAATCAGAGAAGACAGTCCTAGTAGGAATCGAACCCCAGACCCCCCGATCACCAGTCCATGCCTTAACGACTCGGCCACCCGTGGCGGTCCACTCACAAGGCATTTGCTCCCTCGGTTTTCAAAGGCATGCTCGCAGTGTGTTTAACAAGCAAGATCATCCCAACTTACGGGTCAATAATTGTTAAGTTATTACACATTTCACTGATTTTATTTAACAAATTGTGGAGGAAACCGTTTATTAATTGCATTGTTAATATTAGTTTGTCACCTTATCGAGCAATAACAACTTGTTCAGTTCATATGAAAAGTAATGTACTCTGCATGGAGCTGAAAAATGTACAATAACCATAGTTATTTCATATTTCAATGTTACCGTTTTTACGAAATTTGCATTTCTTAAAATATCTTTGATATAAAAGGATTGTGAAAAATAATGCCACTATTCTCCACTTGAGTCTACCAATATCGGCATTGCAGAGCTTACAGTCTGACACATTCAAAGCCTCAAAGAGGTGGCGTCACAGTGTTTTTATGTCTGGCATGACACATAATAAACATTCCTCTATTACGATATATGCCTATTACCGCACTATGTTCACTAAACTAATTAAAATTGTGCATTTTGACAGTGATAATAGCACCGTATCTGCTTATTTACTTACGGTTGGTGTTCAGATCCCCCTCTATCGAGTATATTTTGTTGCTCGGTCTATGGTACTGTGACTGGTATTCAGACAAGATTAACACGAGGCTCACTCAGTCAAGTGGATTTTTGTGTTCCGTTTCAACAACTACCGGGTGATGAAATACATACCTTGGGCAGATAGCCAGCGACCATCTTGTCTTCAAAAAGTTGGCAGTGGCTGGTAAGGTTTTCTTTTCAGCTTCTTGGAGAAATAAATTATACTCTGTGGTTCCTGGTTTATTTTAAGTGCTAAACTTCTATTCCATTGTAAATGGAGAGACGAATAGCTGAAAAATAAATCTTTTCCCAAGATTTTTACGGATTGAGTCACTGGGCGTGTTCTATTTCAGAAAAGGCCATGTTATCTGCTACTTGAACAGTATGCATTATATTACATTTGTTTCGCTAAGTTTTCTGCGTTTTCTGTGTTTATTGCCATAAACACAGTTACTAGGTTTTAAGTAACAAAATATATATTTTAGTATTTTTTCACTGCTCTTTTGATATGTATTTCAAACGTTTAGCATCAATAGGTCGTCAAAATGACATCCATTTGCTTGCTCTCACACATGACCGAAGCCCTCTCTGCCTATTTATCTATTGGTACTTGATGTGTTCATTGAGAAAGCCACCACTGCTGACTCCAAGAAATATTTGAGACTCTTGGTGTGTTTTCTCTTCCAAGCCACACTGTCAATAACTGACCACAGTTTGCATGTCAGAGGGTTCAGGTCGGGACTGCAGCCAATTATGAGCACTAATAAAATCTGGAACATTTCTTCAAGAAATCTGCTTTTTAGGCTGGAGTTGAGTTTTATTGGCACCTGCAAAGTCGCTGCAAGGTTCTTCACCACAGAGTTTTTATCGGACCACTATGATTGCGCCACTTGCAATTACACCAAAAATGTTTGCTTTAGATCCATAATGTGTTTGCGCCAATGACTCAAATTCATTCGTTTAAGGTTGGTATCACGTTACGATGTTAGGGCACAATTTTCCTTCCCACTTTCACAGACCGAGGATTGTCACATTAATATGCGCGTGGTGTGGTTAAAAAGTGTGCTTGTATGATTTTAACTACTGGTGGTTAAAATTGTGCTGATTTTCTTGTGAGGGGCCAGCTTAAATGCGAAACCTACTTCACTAAAGCATACGAGAAATCCGGCCTTCTCCGTAGTTTTTAATGTTATTTTCAACCTTATGTTCTTTGGTTACTACTTTTTTTATGGTCCAGCAGGTACATACAATTAATTTTGAAATAAATCTCCGTTTGAATATTTTTATAACTGAATTTATTTTGAAAATGTCGAGGGGTGGGCAGCAAAATAAAGCGTTGAGTTTATGAAATGTCTTACATGCTTTCATAGTGTGAATGACTTCAGATGGCAGCTTGGTCCACTTATAGGATTGAGTATGGACTTGTCAGATATACAGTAATTAAAAAGGTGGTTGCTGAACTGTTTATTTGTTGGACATATCGGCTTACTCTCATCATATTAAAAACAAAACAACCACTTCTCTTTCTTACGACACATCAAACCAATGAAGGCACTTATCAGCGTCAGAGGATTGGCTTGTAGCACACTTGCTAGGCCAATACTTTGTGTTTTACGCCACAATGCCTGGCCCAAGTGAAACCGACAACCCAGGAGTTGCGTTGCCTCAACTTTGTTGATTTAAAGAACCTCAGAATTTGCAACTATTTTCTGCGGTAGTAGTTTCAATCCTAAATATTCGCATTTTTCCTTTGTAGATATCTTTTTCATTGGCATAAAAAAAAAACCCGATGGAATGCAACGCGCATTGTGAAGGAAATGCAATGTAACAGTGTAAGTAACTTATAAAATATTTTTCGCAGTATCTGAAAGTTCCATGTGCGTAAAGCGCTTAAGTTTCGAAAAATATTGCAAACTGCTTTCACCTCCGACAATGTCACATTGCTTTCGCAATCTTTCAGTAGCACAAAATCTTAGTAGAGCACACTGGTTACAAGTTACAGCTTCGCCAACTTGCAAGTGAGGCTGTTGATAGATTAGACATATGGTGACATCGTTCTCTGTAGATTTCTTCGCGTAATGTTTTATCGTCAGTAAAATGCAATACACAGCACAAATCTCGCGGTTCTTATTAAATGTTTTGAATATTTCAATGCTTGGTTTTTCACTTAGTAACTAGTCGCTTTCCTTTTACATGACGCGCGAGCTTTTGGACGTACAAGATCTCTTTCATTGCTCTGGTGATTATGACGGACTACAGTTTTTCGTATCCATGTTTAAGTTATTATTTTAGCACGACAATTTTGAACTATACAATGTCAACGTATAATCCATCTATATATGTGTATCTTTTGTGAACCTTTAAATCACCTAATCTTTTCCTCTATTACTGCCTTCGTGAACCACCTACATGACAATCTTCACCAGTCTGCTTCACAGTGTTTATTTCCCCCTACTCAATGCAAACAAGTCACGTGGGAATCGTACACTAATAGATAGACACACCTGTCCACAGATTTCATGTGCTACCAACCTCACAAATATAAAAAAAACCACTTAACCTTAATGTCGTTGGAGCAAACCCATTGCTCTTCAAAAATGTAGCTTAATGACACCATCATCTCTATCCTCATCCTCACCAAACCACTACTGAGGCAGAGTTGTGACTTCTCTGAACCTTCGTGACCCTCTCAAATGCTTCTCGTCAAGTTACATACATTGTCATTTTGACGATTGTAGCTTTCTTCAGTATTGTATACCTCCATGTCAGTGGCTGTTGTTAATGGAACACTAACAGTCGTTTCGTTCTGCAGTTGAAACATATTAAGCAACTGTATCGAAAAGCCTTTAGTCCAAGTACTGTTCTCTCCTCATAGGTTCATCTCACGGACCATCATTTTAACTGGATTCGTCGAACGTGGACTGCCATTGCTTTGACAACAGCTACGGTCTTTGCAAATTGCGGACATCTGAATTCAGAGAAGTGTTGGAGGGCGCGGCACATGAACTATTTCAGGCTTTGTAAGGATCTGGAAAATCTCTCTTGGTGATTTTCCAACCCATAAAGATTTATCAGAGTAATATTATTTTTATAATCTTCCAATTCCATGGTTAAACCATGTACTCTTTCTGCTGCGCCTGATTTAAACAAGTGTCTGACAGCAAAATGTTTAGCTAGTACAGTTTCTTTCAAAAGTTTGTAACAATATTTATACCAAGACTAAGTATACAGGGTGATTCTAAAGTCCTTCCCTAATTTCAGGGGTCAATAGAACAGTAATCATGACAGACATAGCGGGAACAATTATATCAGGGGATAGAGCATCTCTCCTAGTTTCATGCATACATTACAGATGTTCCATATGTCCTCCGCTACTGACGCGGCAGCCTTCAATCCTTAGTCAAGCTCTTGCCACTCACGTCCCAACATCTGACGATCGGTACCAGCGATTGCATGCGTCCTCTTTTGCAGCTGTGCTAAATCATGTGGCAAAGGCGGCACGAACACAATATCCTTGATATAACTCAATAAGAAAAATATCACATGGTTTAGTTCAGGTTATCGTGCAGGCACATAAGAAGAGGAGAATCATTTCGAGTTGCACATCCAACGAAGGAATTTTAGCATCGAGGCATTCACGGAATCATGATGAAAATGAGGCAGAGCGCCACTTTGCTGATAAAGCCCTGGCTATCTGCATGTAACTGTGGCACTAGCCACTGTTAAAGCATGTCCTGCTACACTGGACCGATAATAGTTTTCTCCGCAAAGAAAAATGGGTTGTATACTTTTGACGAATAAACAGCACAAAACGCATTGACTTTAGAGAAATCATGGACATGTTCTGCCACAAGACCAGTTTTTCGTACTCCAAATGCATACATTGTAACAGTTCACTTTGCCGGACACATGGAACGTGGCCTCGTCTCTAAAAATGAGCTTCTCAGCAAAAACACTTCTGCTAACCACTCATAAAAATCAACAGAGGATTGAAGACGTCGATTATGGTCCTCGGGATCCAGCGCCTACAACAACTGTATCCGGTATGGTTTCACTTTAAGGCGTTGACGCAAAATACGCCAGGAACGTGTCGACTTTTTAATGCTGCTGAAAAATGCTTCTCGCACATCATCAACGGTCTAAATCAACACTATTGGCCGGTCTTTTTGTTTTCCATCAAACAAGCAGCCAGTCGCTTCAAAATTTTTGTGCCATGCACGAATTATTTTGACCGTAGGTAGTTCTTGTTGGTGTTTCGTACGCAATCGTTGTTGTACAGCCACAACGGACTCTCATTTAGCGAATTGTAATACTCAGAAAGTTTTATGCGTACCAGTGAACGCCATCCTTTCGCATGCCTGCCATCCAGCGGTCAAATGTACGACTACGCCATGGGGCCTATGACGAGTGCAACCTTGAGAAACACTCCGTTGATATAAGCGTTTCCACTATGTCTCAGGTTTCTGTTCTATCGTTTCCCGAAACCAAGGAAGGACTTCAGATTCATTCTAAAGTCGTTTCATTTTTAGAAATGTCATATCTGCAAACTTGTGTAACATATTTTGAAAATCTACTTCTTTTCTGCAGCTGTCAAAAACAGGATTGCAGCAATGCCGAATTTTCTATTGTATAAACCTTTCGGTGGTCCACTCTTCAGGGGCTTAAGGAATTCGCAGCTCAACTTTTTTTATAGTGTTGCTATATTTTGCTCTTCATAATGCTTCGGGTTCTTAGTAGATTTGCTTGATCCAAAAGTTTCTTGGAGTTACAAAACCCAAAAATTGAAGCCCAGCCTTACATCAAAGACAGGACAGACTAAATCTTCTGATCCTCCTGCACTAATTCAAATCAAAATCTGCTTTCAGTTATATTCTAGTCAGGGTGCAAATCAGTGACTTTCTTTTGCTTTTCTCAGTACAATCCAAAGCCTTAATGTTATGGCTATCCATAACATTAAAATAGCTCCTATTATCGTTGTATTTTTAGCTCCTGTTGTGAAATTAGTTCGAGACAGTGGAAAATAAAATTATGGTGGCAAAATTAAAGTTTTTGAGTTTATTAGAGGGTTGTAATGCGATGCACAAGATTACAATTGAAAGTACAAGACATGAATATATTTTAATTTAATTACGGTAGTTATTTTACTATTTTTAAATATAAAATATTCCTAGAATATAGAATAGTCTCTCTGTATTATAATTGCGTTGTAAAAGGCTTTCAAGGGACAAGAAATCCTTGTATGTTGTAAAGTCGTAACGAACAATCCAGTACAGTTCATTGATGGTCCTACAAAACTAAATGCACTGTAATTATAATTCTACTCCTAAATCTGCACTGCTTTCTTCCTTTTTAAATGCTGCTGCTTAGTTTAATGTATTAGAATTAAATCGACACATAACTAGTTTAATCCTTAATGGCTTTTTATTTCACATTCCGGTTTTATTGTGGTTTTCAAACAGTATTATTAAGTTTAGAGAATACAAATAGAAGAAGATGTTGATTCCCGGAAGTAAACGTGTTAATTATTTTACTTATAGATTATGTCACTCCGAATATTTCTTGATTATATGTGGCATTGGAGTGCTGGAATTGTCCAATCTTCTTCCCAGACGTTTCGTCCACGGCCTTATAGCCTGGAAGACCCAATTTGTGCAGTTGCTGCCGACCGTGAAAGCCTATGGTTCTACAACTCTGAAAACATAAAATTCCTGTGCCCACCCTTTGCCAATGATGACTCCAATCGTCATAGAGACATTGCACAGATAATATTCAAACGTATTTCCTAAGCAAGCAGTTGATCGAATTGTCATGAACTCCAAGTCAAGGTTTGGACTGAGTTGTTCACAAATGGGACTTAACCACAGCACTACGAAAATGTCTCTATGCAGTATATGTAGATCGTGCCACGTGTGCGCTCGTAAATGATTCTAATGGCGACTTTATTCCTTTCGGCCCATCCATTAGAGTTGCTTCATCCTAAAGAGTAAATTTATGCACCTAAAGGAGCATTTTAGATCAAATGCCTAATCTATAGTCTTTTTATTACTGTTTTTATTGACTTATTTGGATTGGCGAGCTTCTTTGCTATCATTAAGCATTCCTTATTTGGTGGTCTTTACAATTGCTTTTTGATAGGGATCAATGGAAGAATCTGCCTTCATAAAATGTGAATTGCCACACAATGGGAAAGGATTACGCTGGACATCTAATTGTTGTTTGCCTTAGAGCGACTATTCCACAGTCAATAAATACCTTCCTGCTCCGTGTGCCCGCAACTCAGCTGCGATAGCTGGTTATTGCTACCCGTTCTTCAGGTTGGCAAATGCTCAGGGATATTGGAACGGTTCTGACAAGCACTTCCGTTTCTTTTCGAAAGTTGCACTGCCTCAGAAAGTAAATTTGTTACTTAAGCTGCTGGTCTGCTATCGGTAATCATTATTATTTTAGAGGCGATAGTGCCCCTGCGGCGGACATGTTACAGTCTGCCCACCTGTGTGTAAGCATACCATAACAAATCGGGAAGTAATGAACGGATTATCGAAAAACTTTATCACGAAGCTGTTCACAGAAAGGGGGCATACGTGCCTGATTCGAGAGTCGAACAAGGAATTCTTTTATATAGAGCCAGTAGCTATCTTTGATAGACACTGTTTATTTATTTATTTACTTGTTTTTATTTCTTTTATACATTTCGAATCAATTTCAAGGATCTGCGTTGAGCTTTGAGAGGCTAAACTGCTCATATGTTACTTATGGCATTTTAAGATACGAATCTCATTTAAGTTGTACGCGATTGTTTAATGTTAGGACTGAAAGCTTGTGGTTAAAACAAGCCTGCTTTTCTTATCAAACAAGAGGTAAATATTGTAAAAGAGAGTCCGTTTGAGACATAGTATTATAAAATCCTGTCTGAAATGACAACTCTTGCTCATGTTTTATAGAAGGTCCATATACAGTCTTTCCAGGAACAAGAGCTGTAAACGTCACATATTTGAATTGCTAAGAGTTACCGCGGCTGTTAACATTCTGCCCATATCATTCTGCATGGAATTTTATGTATTCCGAGAACAACCAAGAATTTATTGTTTGACTAAAGGAGGGGAAGAAAATTGGAATCACGTATGTGTGTATTGCGAAATAGAAAGAGAGAATGGGAGAGAGACAGATATCCCTTATCATCTTTTTGCTGCATATTTGCCATAACGCAATACTGGATTATTTTTGTTTCAATAGAGCTCGGAAATACTTGGTCTGTTTGATTTGTTCTGTTGTATTACAACTGAAATGGAACTGGGACACCCCCTAAGAACTGCGACCTTTGGGGTTACTTGAAATTCTATAAAGAAAACATACAGTGTCAGGCAATTCTAAAAGGGCCATTCTCAGAGTCCACCTCATTGCCTTTGAAGCAGCACGGTCATTGCCCATTCACGATCCGGCAAGTCCAGGGCATTAAGGTTCGGGATACGAGTAAGTTATCGTCAGTAGTCCAAGATCAGGGGGCTTGAACCCATGTTGCCCTACCAATTTCATATATGCTCCTGATATCAATGAGAATGAAGGAGGGAATGAAAGTGACAAATGTTTGTGGAATGAGACTGAGGAAGCATGATAAGGCAAGAAAACTCCCAGAATCCCGACTTTATCCACCATAAATATCATTCCATCACGACGAGGAATGAGTCATAGAGCCCAAGGCTATGGCAATTAAGCTATCATGATGGCTTAAACTGTCTTAACATTCATCTTTATTCTTGAAAAAGATATCAGAGATATACATATCAGCAGGGAAATGTGATTTGGGCAGAACTTAAATATCCATCACTTTTGTAAATAAAAATTGTGCCCGTTAAACAGTAAGCCACAAGGGAAAGAGTAACATACCTAAGGAAAGCCATAAATCAGACAAAATCACCTCTCACCGCTATTGCATGGATATTGAAATAACACAAGCAGTAAAGATAATATTTCCTTCGTTCCAAAATACGTATAGTATTGAAAGAATACAATGTGGGATAATGATGCATAGAGTGTAAGTATTGATATGTGGTAATACCTATATACGGCTAGATACAGGCATCGGTTATTCATATATGACCGTTAGTGTACTGTGCGTTATCAATCTAATCTTTATGGGCAAATCAAGTGACCAGCTGCAATGATGTTCAAGTAGAAGCCCAAGATTCGAATGGGAGTAGAGAGTGTAAGGTGCAACATCTAATAGCTGAATGTTGTAAAGCCATTCCTGAAATTACAGCAGTTCAGAAAAGGGAGTATTAAGGTTGTTTAAGTTAACTTTCAGGTAAAATTTTTATTTATTTCTCGAATTTGGCACTGTGCAAAGATGCAACAGTTAAAGCGTGTTCTGTATCGACATTTAGTTTACAGTAGAAACTAACTGCAGCCAGAAGTGCAAAGAATATGCAGTTGAATAGAGTAAAATCAAAAGACATATTTTTCATTACAATTCGGTTGTTGGCATGTGCTATTGGGACGTCATTTGCTTTATATCAAATTGTGATATAGTATATCTGTACTTTATATAGAACCCATTAAAGGGATATGTTGCATTTCTATACTGTAGTTAATATTTGACTTCTGGGTGCTCCTGCGTCTTAGTGTGGTCAAATTGGTCACTGCTTGCTTCTCCACATTTCTGCATTATATTTTGGAACATCGTAAATGACAAGTTTCTCTATTGTAGTTTGGAACAAAGGGAGTAATAAACATTACCACTAAAAGAAATCGATTTGGGGGGGAAATAAATAAAAAAATAATAATTTGCGTTCCTAGACGTGTTTCATTAATGAGATCATAAATGTCAGGTACCCTAAATTTAGGCTTGGAATGCTTCTTTTAAAAATTCTTTTCCGAATTTATACTTTCATCCCAAGCATCATCAGTGTCCACCGCCTGTGATGCCATAGTAGTAAAAACAGGTGTAAAACACTTAAAAAAATGGGAATTAAATGTTATTTGTTCATCCACCCTGGCGGTTAAAAGAATGCTTTCCTCCCAATTCAAAAGAGAACTTGAATCGGGGTTAACTCATCTGCTTGTAAATAATGAAATTCGCGTAAATGAAATCAAAATTTCACGATTGAATATCGAAAAATGAATATGTGACTGTCTAATTTTTGAGAATTTATTCAACTATGCACCTGCTGAAGATCCGGCCGGGATTTCTTCAGTCAATTGAAACCATTTTAATATGCTCTGTTGTAACTTAAGGCCACCCTCTTACTGTTTCTCCTGTATGGGCGAGCTCGGATGCGAACAGCGAGATCTTTGGGTTGTCATAGCGGGTCCACGCTCTATAGCACATGATTAATTTACCTTTTTTATCAAAGAAATAAGAAAATTTATAGCAGGTCTTTGTAATCCTCCAGGTACGATATCTGCTTCATTTTCACGCATTTATCTTCCATTGTATTTTCTGTTGCTTCGGAATTTTTTCTCAGATCAGGTAGCACGTTGTTTGTTAAACGTTACTCCACGCCTTTTGTTTTGAGCATATTCCATTTTGTTTTAAAAAATAGTTCGCTCTATGCTACAAACGAATTAGCGATAACCATGTGACTTAAGCCTAGGAAATGACCTGCTTTTTGGGACTTATTCTGTTTCGGCATTTTTAACGAGCTTCTATTACGTGAACCTATTTATGTTCGTAAAATTACACTTACTTTTACTAAGTTAACGAAAGAAGCGAATTTCTTAACGACACTTAAGTGAATAAACATTATCACAATGTTTACACTGACATATGGCACATTATTTAAAAAGTACATAAAAATGATCAAGGCTTGAGCTTTGAACACGCTATTACAGAAAAGACACAATAATTGCAATTTAAATCATTTGTCAAATGTTTTTAATAAAACAAATTTCCCTAAATTTTAAGAAACACAGGAAAAAAAATTGTCAAGAACCGTATGTTTGGTTTATTGCGCTTTTGGTAACAAGTGCCCTTCCATTCAAGTGGAACCTTTTATGTAATAACTATACTATAATTGCCATTTAACCGTTAACCATTCTTTGATAGTTAATCGCTGCAGTGCCGAGCCGAAAAAATCAAGTTGGAGGCGGGGTTAAACACGATTTAATTCTAACTTCAATGCAGTGCACTTAAAGAAGAGGGAAAATGCATTATAAAGCAGTAGCAATTTTTTTTTTTATTAGCACTGACCAGATTGTGCATTTTTGAAGCGAGTAGTGGAAACGAAAGGCAAGTCTCCCACGTCTAATATGGAAGCTTGTCCACACTCTTTACTGCAACTTTTACGAAGCTGCATGAGCACACCTTTTCAAGCGCGTTACGGTAGTCCCCGAATTTAGGGTTTTGTTTAGTTGTGACGAGTGCACGAGTGCTTTGATAGAAACATTGTGCCCAACTGTTGAAATACAGAATCCTATATGCAACTGCAAATTCTGCGACTCTACTTAGGGGGTGTAGTGAGGAGATTTGAAAGAATAAGCACAATGTGGTTTATTATTATTTTTTATTAAGTAGTATGTTATCATGGCTTTGACGCCATTGGCTACTGGTCACTTGAAGTTATGTGTAGTTTACTATTATAGTTTTGCGTACTAATGTCCTTAGTTTCGTAGGCATGCTACCTATACCATCTTTCATTTTTATTGCTTTTTAACGATAAATGTCCTTTGGAATTCCCGGTTAATGCCAACTCAATATTTGCCTTGTCAAATAACTAAAATGACGAAGTAAAGCTATAGCAAGATGGCCAATATGGGGGACAAAATACTGTATTACTGTATTATGGGGGCACAGAAATAATCTCTGTGATTTGGAAAATGTATGTTGCTCTTACTTTATTAAAACATACGAGGTTAGGTTCATAATTTTCGGCCTAACCATTTTATAGGTATGGTAAAAACAAAACGTATATTTAACTTTTCAATATAGTTACCCTTTATTCACGTCTCTGAATTAAATTTCAACCCCCCTTCCCCCAAATAGAAGTCTTGTCTGCAAAATGGGCATAAACAGCATCCAGTAGTTCTTCGTCACACTTAAATTTCCTTCCTGGTAGGTCCTTCACGAGTTTTGAGAAGAGGAAATAGTCACTGGGAGCTATATCTGGGGCTGTAGGGTGGATGGTCGTTATCCTTGAAGCCACATTTCTTCACAGCTTCTTTTGCAACAAGAGCTGTGTGCACAGGCGCATTATCATGAAGAAGGCGCATACCACCACACAGTTTTCCGCGCCTTTTCTCTTTGATGAAAGCACGTAGTCTGCGCAGTAGGCCAGCGTAGCACTCCCCATTTACTGCGTTCCTCTCTTTAAAGTCAATGAAGAGTATTCCTTCACAGTCCCAAAAGATTGTGGCCATGATCTTCTTGGTTGACTAAGTGACCTTGGCCTTTAGAGGCGGTGTTTCGCCAGGTTTTCGCCACTCCATTGGTTCTCTCTTGGACAAGGGATCGTAGTAAAGGACCATAGTTTCATCTTCTGTTACAATGGTTTGCAGAACTTCTCTCTCTCGTTACTACGGCAGAGCTCCAAAAATTCCTTACAACAGATGACTTGTTGCTGCTTTTGGATTGAGAAAAGAAGTCTAGGTACCCTCTTGCACTAACCTTATTCATGTTTAAATGCTAATGAATAATTCGAAGGCCTGTTGCTTTAGAGAAGCCCAACCTTACTGCTATTTCTGTAACTTTAACTGCTGATCTTCCATACTTTATCCTTCCACAGGAGCGATGTTTTCAGGAGTGAGCACCTCCAAGGGCCGACTTGCACGCTTTTCGTCTTCAAGTCATTCCCTACCCATTCGAAAAAGTTTGGCCCATTTTTTTTTACGGTAGAATATGAGGGGGATGTATCCCCATATACACCGTCCAATCGCTGTTTAATTTCATTTGGAGTAAGTTCTTCTTTTGTAAAGAACTTAATAACAGTTCGAAACTCCATTTTGAATATGTCACAACCTCTGCACACAGCCTTCTTTATCCAACTATATCTGATCAACTGAACACAGCGGAGCGGAAATAACAGCTGAAGTTATTTAACAGAAAAGGATTTTGTGAAGGCGATAGTCCTTATCGGCGAGACCGAACCTACCCTCGTAGTGTACATTTCTCAGACAGAGAAAGGCACAGGCGGTGTCTGTACAAGTTGTGTGTAGAACTAACTGTTGGGCAGGTAAATTAATTAGGGCAAGTGGCACAATTTTTAATAAAATTCAGGAAACCTACAATCTATCTTTTTTGAGTGTTGCTATCGCTGCCGCGTGACTTTCAAACAAAAAAAGTTTCTTTATGTGTCTGAAAACGCGTACTTTTTGCGCATTATTTTACAAGAACTTAATTATTTTATTTGACAGGAGTAGTGGTGGTTCATTATATTTAACATTGTTGTAAGTGTGTACTATTTGATTCAGCAAATCGTCAAAGAATATACCCTAAAGTTTTCAGGCTATCAACGCTGTCTCAGCCAAGATCGCGAATTCAATCCCGGTCTGGGTGCATTTATTTATTCGGGCATAAAAATCTTAACTGCGGCTTCGGAAGGGAAGTAAAGCCGCGGGTCCCATGTCGTAGATTTACCGCATGTAAAAGAACCTCAAGCCTGAAAGAAGAGGCCTCTGAGGAAAATTGGTCGGTTATTTCACGCCCTGAATTGCACGGGACTTGATGACTTGGCGATATTAAAGAACGTTCGTAAATAAAGTAAACTAAAGCAAAGCAAAGCAAAGCAAAGACAAGCCCCTTTCAGCGGTTGACACAAACAAATTACGAGTACTATCATCTGAAAAGAAACCCATGTTAATAAAACGAAAGTTAATCACTTCATACCATTTAATTGTGCTTAAGATCCAAAAGACTTCCATCAAACAAATCCGGATCATTAAATGTCTCGGAAGTCAATAGTGCGGATCTCGTCTTTTGAACTGTAACTTTTAACACCTGTGCTGTTGAATTATGGTTCAATGTCAACAGTCGGGTACTTGATATCATAAAATGTGTTTGAAGAAAAAAAAAGGGGGGAGGGGGAGAGAGCGATATGATTGCTTTTAATAAAAAGTTTATAATTGAGGTGTTTTTTTTATGAGATTCGTTGTTGGTATGCCCGAGGTAATAGTGTGTTCCTTTCACAAATGAAGGTTCTGCTATTTAAAGAGTTTAAGTGAATGGGTTAAGTAGAAAATTTTTAATTGCTTGTAAATAAATAAACGATTAAAAGATTCTCAATAAATATTTTTGTGAAGTGAACATGCCATTTAATTTTTATAACTTTTTTCATTTCGATATATTAGAATTCTTTATGTTTTTTAAAATGCGTAAATAATCGCAGAAAAAATCCGTAACGATCCAAAAAAAGGCAAAAAAAAAAAAGTTTTTAAACTTCAAATAGGCAAGAAGCCAAAAAAAAAAAAAAAAAAAAAAAAAAAGGCAAAATAAAAACTTGCCTTACCGACCCTAAATGTACGGAAACATCATTTCTATCTGACTTAAATATACCCATCCCGATAGAAAGGGCATTTTGCCTAACTTCCCGGCTCTGGTAATCAGAATATTCCTTTTATACGTTCTCCGGCACACATTTCTGTTTCACTGCAAGGTATTTCTTCTTATAAAGGGCGGATGAGAGAGGAATGTTTTGCACATTCTTTTAAAGATACAGGTTGATCAAAATAGGCCCGAGAGCAGCCGAGAGCCTCGCATACCGAAGAGCCGCTGCATCGAGTCTAGTTTGCATAGCA
The DNA here is from genome assembly GCA_030762175.1 of Metallyticus violacea. NCBI lineage: Eukaryota > Metazoa > Arthropoda > Insecta > Mantodea > Metallyticidae > Metallyticus > Metallyticus violacea. The sequence goes on along the minus strand of CM060840.1, from coordinate 44,065,449 downwards.
ATTGAATCCATTGGCCATCCTTTATATTAACCGTATTACATGCACCGAGATTAATGGAATGGGAGGTGCAGCAAAAGAATTTAGCAAATTGTGGCTTTCAAATGAGATGGTATCTGACTGCGGCCAAGTTTTCTCCGGAGCCGACTGTCTTTGTGTATTCTGTACATGTGAACTTGTGAAGTCCTACTGCATGTCCGATAAGCCCGCCGAACCAAGTTAAACCATCGCGGGTCCTGCGGCGGTATCGAAACTTAAATACAAGCAAAATTGCCGCGCAGTCTTTCATACTGACAAGATAATAATAGGCTAGGTTGATGTGCGTGGACAGGCGAGTAGGAGGGAAATCTTTGTACTCGGACCAGCCAAACCTAAGCAAACTACTACTTAAAAATTGAACCTCTCTGTTTTTTTCAAGTCTCCTCCCTTCTTTTTCTTTATCTTATCATAGCTTCGTGACTTCGCTGCGGCGTTCTTTATTGTTGCAGGGGTTCTGGTTCACAACCATTATTGGTTTTTCCGTGATCTGAGTCATGTTTTGACATCGCCTTGATGAGCAACAGTGTGTCGTCATGTTAACGAGAAGTGAATTAACTCCCTTTTCCGGCCAAATTCCTCAGTGTTGAATGTGGCACAAATTGAGTCGCTAGTTTCTGTTATATCTTTTAATGAGTTGTGAAGGGGGAAAAAGTCATATGACTTTTTCATCCAGTCTCTAAAACCACGCGAACTTTATGTATGTCTGGGATGTTTTGTCTGTCAGTTCCATGAGAGGCATGGAGGTATTCTACTTTTAGCCTTTGTTTTATTACTCTTTGTCTTCTTATTTTCATACCAATTTAATTTGACATTAATATTTTACTCCTCATTAAAGGATATACATTTAAATTGCCATTTTTATTGAAATTGAAATTTATTAAAAAATATATCCCAACAAACTACACAATATACTACCATCTTTACTACGTACTTTATTAATTCATTACAAAATAATATATAAAAATAAAATAATATTAATCTTACTTATCTTGTCTACTTGTTTACATTCTGATCCCAATACACACAACTCCGGGTTATTAGTGTATTGGTGACTATCATATTGCTGTATTATTCTATCCTTATTTATACTTCCCTGAACTATTGTACTTATAAATTTATTTTCTCTCTAATCTTTTCTTAATTATTCTTATCAATTTCTCTCTAACTTTGCCCAAATAGTTCCCTATTATTTTTATATTCTTCTCTATTTTTACAATTAAAATCTGTCTTAATTAATATTTCCTATCTAGATTCTTCCATTTTGGTTGCTATGCCTGTTCTCTCCATAGCTTTGCTTACTTGCAATGCAATAAACAATAAAAATCCGCATCGGTTTCTCCACACATTGGACGTTTTTCTACATATTTTATCATATATTAACCTTTTTAAATTAATAACTCCAGTTCTAGCCCATGCAAACCCTTCCCAACGTGCTTTATCACATTGTTCTGTATTTTTTTTCCTATCTCATGCTATTTTGATTTCCCCATAAAGTATCAGTGGACTCTTTTTTTCTCATACTACCAAATAGTTCATTTCTGTTTTAATATTCCCTATTTATCCGCTTGTTCCCATACCTATCTGGCAAATTTTCGTGCCCTTTGAGATACCAGAATCCTTTCCACTACATTTCTCTTGGATACTGAAATATTCTTTAATAATATCACTCTCTTCCATTGTGGTAATTCTATGAAGATAGGGTTCATGAGTTTCCGTTCTAACCATTTTCTAAGTATGATAAATACAAAAACTATATTTCACTTTTCAACATAGTTACCCTTTATTGCAATGCACTTCTCACCCCAAATAGAAGTTTTATCTGCAAAATGGGCATAAATAACATCCATCACTTTTTCGTCACACTTAAATTTCCTTCCTCGAAGGTCTCCCTTGAGTTATGAAAAGAGGAAATAGTCACTGGGAGCTAGATATGGACTGTAAGACTGATGGTCGATCTCCTTGATGCCACATCTCTTCACGGTTGTTCTTGTTGCAAAGGAACAGCTGTATGCACAGGCGCGGTGTCGTGAAGAAGGCGCACACCACCACTCAGCTTTCCTCGCCTTTTCTCTTTGATGGAAGCTCGTAGTCAGTGCAGTAGGCCAGCACAATACTCCCCGTTTACCGTGTGTTCTTCTCTTTCCTTAAAGTCAACGAAGAGAGGGCCTTTCAGACTCCTTGGTTCACCTCAGTTTGAGAACCGTTAGACTAAAGTATATTTTGCATTACACGTCAAAATTCTTCATAGAGTACAAAGAAAGTGTGTGTCCATTAGATGTATCAACACGAGCATGCTAGTGTATATATTCCACAAAAAATACACCACTCTGACTAAACATCATCTTAACCACATTTTTTTTATAGATCTTGCGGATTTTTAAAAATAGGTACAGAAAAACAATTCTGCTGCACATTAAATGCTCTCTTTCATCTGGAAACATGTATTTGATTTAATATTTGTTATTTTAGAAGTCATTGCGACTTTCACAAGAAAGAAATTTGCATCCCGCTACTATAACTATGAGCAGAGATGCAGCTGTTTATAACTCACTTTAGGAGGCGATGACGTCACTTGAACCATGATTGTTGATAAGTTTACGCAGCATTTTAAAACATCTGCAATGTTTCGTGTAATGAATTTCAGTGCAGTAGGTGTCTGGAATAAAGCCATATCAATTGGAACTGCAAAAATAACTATTCTAATAATTAAGATAGTAGTAGAATATCACACATTGGTTTCTCACCCAAATTAAGTCCTTTTTGAAGAACAGCAAAGTCTATTATTATTATTATTATTATTATTATTATTATTATTATTATTATTATTATGCGCGTCCATTGCATACACTTGACAGAAAATCCAGGACTGTCATAATGTCCGTCCCCAATCAACTATAGTTTATCCATATTTGTCTTTTTCGCGTTTGCAGGATTTTCTTTTTTTAGGTGCAAATTTTTACATCAGGAGCAATCAAGATATTTTTAATTCTGTAAAAAGCGACTTCTTAAACGAAAAGAATCCGCAAAGTGATTATCCTAAACTGCTGTATACATTGCTATGGCAATAAGAAAACATAGTGAAGTTTTTCTATTATTACTTTCATGAGATGTCCGATGGTTTGTTTTTTTACAACTCTCTGTGCACATCTGTAATGATCTGGCTCTTGCTTTAGAACATACGATATCGTCTTGCATTATTTTATGGGGATTGTACTTTTCGCTGTCATACGTATTACAATAGCACTAACACCCAGCTCACACTGAAATCCTTCTTCTAAAGCCGTAATATATCGTGTTTGTACCTGATTTTCTAAAATTATTGGTTCCGCTTCCATTACAGCGTCTTCGTCGAAATCGGTTTCACAAGATTGAAAATTTGTACTTGCCATTCCCCCCCCCCCTTTTTTCCCCCAGCTTTAAGTATGCACTTTGATATTTTCACCTTTTCCCAGATTCAGTCTGTTTTTCCTTAGAGCCCTTTAGGTACAATTAAGGGATAGCTGTTAACTTAATGCTTGTTTCTTTTTCGTATCAAGGAAGCTGCTTATATATAAACGTTGCATAATAATCATGTTTAGTGGCGTAAACAAACAACGGACGTACCCTTTAGGAAATTAGGGAAACGAAAAATCTTGTTCGCTTCTTCTGTCGGTGTAACCTAGAGCCGAACACTACATACCGTGGCATGTAAGCAACATCATTTCGGCTAACGCTGTTTGTAAAATTATTTATTGCTTACCGGTAGCTAGAAAATTGTTGTTAAATTAAAGCTATTCACAGTTCAGTGTTCTTGAAAGCACAAAGGAATATCATTAGAGCGGCGTAATTAATGCACAAGAGTAAATAAACGCACAGAAACGCTGTACATCACACTGCCCACTAGCTAACATTGTGTTGCTATATAGGTTCCGATGACGTCACGGCCTGTCGGTAGGAAAACAGCTTAGGATTACTCGAAAATCAAAGTAGATATCGCTGTGGATTTTTCTTTTCTTTCTTAGTTGCTTTTAATTCCTTCCTTAATATGGCACATTTTTTTACATAGGATATTTAAAGCCGGTGGATAGCAGTGAAAAGAGGAGAGCAAAACATTGTATGTGAACATCCTTTGCGCTTGTAGAAGATAAAAATAATTCACGGTAATGGATAGTATAGCACGCTATTAATAATATCGGTTTCTTTGTATACACATTGGTCTGTGTTTTTGCATGGGTTTCCTCGTATTTCAAGAGCTGCTGTCGAAAGCTGCTGGAGGCACTTAAGCTCCCTATTTGATATGCAAGATAATAAACTATTTTGGTGTAGCGAGCTTTGTCCGGAGCTTCTTATTTGCTCCAACATCGAGCATTGTGCAGTGTGCTTCAAGCACGCCGTTGTTCCTTTCTCTTCCAACACCTCCCCCCCCTCTACCGGCCGCAGACGAATTCATATGTTCTAGGCTGATATCTAAATTATAAGTTCAGCGTACAAACAACTGCCTGATGAGAATGAATGTAATTTGTGGTATTAGCTCTTATTCATCCAGCGGCATCGCAATTCGCGGCAGATAAACGACTCGCTATAATCAACATAGAGGCTTGTTTCTCAGCATTCGGGTCATTAATATTCCGCCCTTACAACAAATCGCCGCCTGGCCTTGAAATTCTATAAATGTACTGCTTGCCAATAGGCACAAATTATAAGCGAGAGAATAAATTTATATATTGGCAGCATAACCATACTTGCAAACTTGTTGGGACTCACGAGGGATAATTCCGAGCATGAAATGCTGTGCCTTGCACGGTACATCGTGATACAGGAGGCAAATTTCGCTGTCATCATTTTATCAAAATAAGCTGTGCTGCAATAATTTCACAGTCAAGTATGTTTGTCGGGGTCTACAGTTGCAATGTGTTAAAACTGCAAAGTGTCCATTGTTTTACACTAAAAGGAATACTAAGCGCTAAAAGCAACATTGCTGTACATTGCAGACATAAGAAGGTACAACTGCAATCATCACAACTCCTAAGAGTCACCTTCACTGTATTGGACGAACCTTTAAGAAATATAAATATGTTTTTTTTTCTCGAAATATTAATTATATCGCTTGTTTATTTTTTCCTCTTGAAGATCGATGAACTGAGCTGCTTGACTCGGCCGTTAACGCTTCAGAATCGCATTTGGGAGGTCCCTGATCAAAATCCTGCGGCCGACTTACCTGGCTGAGAATTTCCGTCAATTTTCAGAAGGGTGTATGCTGGTTTAGTATTTCATCATTCCTCTGCATCTTTTTATGTTAGTGATGTCTTCGAAGCGGCTCTGACTTTGGACTGAACGCAATCAAATAGTTCACTCCGACATGCTACTGACCCTAGCTTTGCCTTATGTCTTAATACCTTACAACGACTGTGTTAACGTGAACTTCAGTTTAGTTTAAGATGGATTTGAATGTTAGCAAACTATTCTGTTATGGGATCCCGCAATATTTGCTTAGTGTGTATCATATAATATTTATTAATGGAGAATATGGCACAAATAGAAGGTAGAAGGAAAGTAAGGGCTAAAGCGACAATTAAGTACGACAAAGCTGTCCGTTTTCTTCTATATTATTTAATTTTTATTTTGACGACGTCATTAAATGATCTTAGAATTTAACACTTTATGATAACGATAAAATAATATAATTATAATCGATTTACAAGAATCAGGCTTAAGGTTAGGATATGTGGTAAGCTCATCACTTAAGTATCATGCTAAGGTATCAATTGAACGTAAAATGGCTGGTTATTTTGTTCAGGAACTTTTTTCAAGTATGGAGTACTTTAACGTGCCCTAAATATATGACCCGCAACCTACAGCTTGAAGACCCTCCCGAAATACTTGGCTCTTGAGATTTTTAAGACATCGGGTGATAAAAAATAAAGAAGAATTTTTACAAAAATCTTTACACAGTTAAATAATATAGTTAGACTCTACAATTTCGAGATATCAGTAATATAAAGATGCCAACAAGCCTTCAGGGAAAATGTCGGTAAGAGTCGAGGCCTCATAGGGGGCATCTGTGGAAAAAGTTGTAAATTTTAATATTTAGGATATATTGTAAATTTAAATAGTTTTAAAGTTGTGGAACAGAAAATAAAAGATTTGCAATGTATAAGTATCATATGGTTAGAAGAACCAAAACGATTTTAACGTTGTATAAGGTAATGTAAAAGGCTCCTGCTAACTCTGAAGAAACAACAGGAACGACAAACAGAAGTGGCCGAAATGAAGTTCCTTAGAGCGAGGTGCAGAGAACAGACCATATAAAGAACGAGTACATTAAAAAGGAGCTTCAAATATATCCTGTGATAATCGTGGAAACTGGCTGTCACGTGTGAAAAGAATTACTGCCGAAAGATTACCTTATAATCTTTACAATCACAGATCCAATTATAAATCCGTGGTGACGTAATAATCCATAATGAAGCTGTTGCTGCTGATGGTGATAATAGTGCCAAAGTACGCATGTTCAAAGAAAAAAAAATCAAATTTGAAATGCCGGAAATTATATTTTCAGTGGAGAAAGGATGACATGATACCATTTTCTGATCCAGGTAAAGACTTGATAGCTGAACAGCTGCATTACATTGATGATGAATCACGGATGTGAAGGAAAAACCAAATACTTGAAGCGAATTTCAGACATCTCCGTTTTATTTTAACCCTTTTCTGTTTGAGGATGATAGGCAAACGTCGAGGTGAACCCTGATCCTCCCGTTTTGGACTCTTGTTTTTACGAAGGAAATGGTTAAACTCAAAATGTGTGGCAGCTAACGGACCCAGTCACCTAAATTCTTTCTGGGAGAGGCATTCTTTCGATTCTGTGAATCATATCTGAAAGGCCTGTTGCGAGAGAACATTATAATTTGCAGAACACCTTCAGTGAAAGACATGGACCATCTGGAGACCGGAGCGGTGTTATTTGGGCAAGTGACAGTCAGACATGGTGTATCTTTCAAAGGACAGGGAGCTCGTGCGACACCGCCATAGACTAGCGGCAGCGTTTGCACTTCTTACGCTGCGAGCCGGATTCTATTCCCGATTGGCTTAGTTTCCTGTACGTTTTTTCAGGGATTTACCCTCAATTTTTTAGGTGAACGCCTGGTAAACTTAGGCCACATAGTTCCCTGAACTCACTTAGCCAAATTATCATCTATCATACATCTGGTACAATAGATCTTCAGGTTGCGGTGCCATAAAAATTAAGAAGTGTAGTTTCTGTTTGGTACACAAACATTTAAGTTGTTTGTTTATAACACTTTAACTTTTCACTGTCTTGTCTTGCGTAACCCACAAGGCATATCAGTCACCAATTGGAAATCTTTGCCTTGGCACTTGGCAAACGTTCCCATGCCTTCTCAAACTACATTTCCTGTGACGGAGTTTAAAATCTGGCAGTTTTATTTGATTTTTCACTTTTCGGGAATAGAGACAATGCAAGAAGAGATTTTGCTGCATAACCAATGGAACGTTGATTAATCTAACGTTAGTCATACTAACGGAAATTCGTAGTGCAATTTCGTTGTTCCAACTTGAATAAGCTTGGTTAATACGTTACATAGTTTAATCTTTCTCATAGCATCAAGTGCATCAAGCTCTCACTTCTGCGAGCTGTTTTTCGAGTTTAAGTGACTACATTCCACACATCTGCTGCTTGTACTTATATATCAAATGACTGTAATAGATTTAAATTTTCAGTTGAAAAACTTAGTTTCACGTATCTTGTAGTGTTCATAAGTCTTCTGTTCTGTGCTAAAGCGCTTGTAAAACGTGATGCATTACTTGGATAAAAAAGAATAACATTTAAGGGAAATCAAAATGTTGTCCCCGTCAATTTTAAAATTAGAAAATTCTTTATCCATTGTCTTTAGGGAATATTAAATAAAGTGATTTTTGCATGGTATACTTATGAACGCTTTGATTAAAAAAAAGTTTCATGAATAGTAAGAAAGTTGAACTTTTTAATGGGAGGTACAGGCTGATGAGAACCCTGAGCATGGCCCAGGAAGGTACTGAGGTTAGTTCAAAAGTTTAGATTAAGTTTTCTTAAAATTACATTTTCTTCTAAATATTAATTTTTTTTCAGAATTGACTTATTATACATAAATGCAGTTTATACAGCATTTTTATATGTACTGATATTTTTGTAACACTTTTGAATCAAAAACATAAAGGTAAAAACTAATTTCATAAATCAGAGTGTTAAAATTAATTGGTCAGAATTAAAAGTTTTCCTGATATCACACATTTTATCCAATCATTACTAAAAATGTTAGTATAAGTAATGAGTATGCTTCTTTATGCCTCTCAAATTTAATCTCTATAGCTTTAATAGTTTCTGAGAAAAGGTGCATAAGTTTGCCAAACTTAACATGGGCGACATAGAGACTACAGTCTCCTCTTAAAAGCAATTACTACTTATCAAAGGAATTTTGATAAACCAAAATGTTATGCATAACAAATTCCAGTAGTGCAAACAACATGTAATTCGCAAAGAAAAAAAAAATGATTTACATTTAAATTATGTAACCATTCTGCACTGTTTCATGTTTTCTGAACTTTCTATCTCCATATAAAGTGTATTTAGGATGTAACCTTCCGTCACAGTTTATGTAGGACAACCCATATAACGCATCCATGCTATTAACTCATTTTTATGAAAATTTGAGCATCTGCATTTCCTGCTTCAAGTGTGCATTTGCCTCACCGAATTTTAATCGGCGCATTGAAACATAAAAAGACAAACCAGTAGTTTTCGTGTGTATCCCATTTCTTTTGTGCAACACAGCAGCAGCTGTGAATTAGCAACAGAAGCAAACTAAAAATGAAACAATATACTTGTATCCCCGAATCTGAATATAATTGACGAAGGTTATCTTGTTGTATGCGCCCAAAGTAAATACAGGTTAGAATATAGAGCTTAAAATAGTCACGTCTGCATTGTGGTTCTTTAGCCATCTTCCCTATAAAGTCTATCATTTAATGGATAATGCTATATTATTTAACATATAATGAAAGAGGTCGTTACGATCTTTAATTTGTACTCGCGGCCCCGCACCGCGGACGATGCTCTTTTCCCCGATGATAAACAATGTGCGCCTTGTCTCTGGTACTGCAGTTAACTAGAGGTAGGAGACCGATAATATGATATTCATGAGAGAAGGATAAAGGCTACGGATGTATCTAACGTGTTTATTATGTGTTGCCGAGTTTTAGTGGAGTTTAAACTTAGTCCTAGCCTTGTGACCGCTGGACCGGCCTAAAGCTGTAGGCTTTTCAATCTCTTGCGCATACCTGAAACGCACGACGTGATTTTCATGGGGAGATCATTTTTTGTGCTTGCATCAAGGTATAATATCATCCAAATTATCGCTTCTCAATCGTATGAGGGATAGTTTATTTTAAAACCAGTCGACTGCGTGGGAAGAGTGGCTTTCTAAAACTAATTAAATTAAGTTTTCAAATTTTGAGAGTACACCGTTGCATTTAAAAGATGACGCCCCAATCAGCGTACGATGACGAAATCTTTAAATAAATATATATATATATATATATAATGGGACAGTTATAAACTGAATTCTCTGTGATGTGTATTTCTGTCTGAATTTTCCAAACTGCTAGAATTGACAAAACGTCAATGACTACAAAATCCTTGCGTTTTCCCAATACACTTTTCTATATAAGTGCATTAATGTTCATAATAAGTCATCAATGCTGTATGAAGAAAAAATAAAAATATTTTGTCAAAACTTTAAATTGATTTATAGAATGTACGCCGCTAGAAGATGTCAACATATTTTTGTTAATCAATTTCGACAACATTGCTAATATGAAGCATATTGAAAATAATTGCGATCGATTTTCAACTAATGGATATTTATGCTTTTCAGTAAAGCGGCGTTACTTTTGAAGCTTAATATCGGAGCAGGCCCGAGTCATGTAACTATTAGTTTTTCAACATTGTCAATGTACTAGCACTTAAAAATGCTTCTTCAGATATTGAACATAAAATTAAGACATCTCCTAGGGATTTGCGTATTAAAATCTTGATTAGGGGAACAAAATATCACGTACAAAAATATGTTTCTAAAATAGCTTAGTGATGAAGGAAATTGACGATTTTTCTCTTTCTATACCTGAAGATGGGATGCCTATGTGTGTTGTCCTAAAAGCTTTTCAACTGAAATAACAATAATGCCAAGAAAAGAAAAGTTGAAAATTTAAACCAATTTCAATCTCAATAGAGACAACCTTCAGTCCTACGGTTGTCAGGCGCAAGACAATCGTGAAACTGTTCTTGGTAACCAATGCCTGCGACGGTCTATAAACTCTTAGTTCACATTACTTTAGTCAAGCATCTTGCTCATTGGCCACTTAATCAGAAGAAGCTCAGCAGGCAAGAAATAAAGCTGTGTAAAGATATAAAGTAGCCATACAGGAAAATATTCCAGGTTAGCAAGAAATGGAGATCTGTTATTGACGCTGCTTATATCTAACAGAGCAATAAAGAGGGCGTGGAGTGAAAGTTTTTCTCTGCAAGCCTTCCTCCTCTTTTTTTAACCCTAATATGACAACTGAAAAGCAATCCTATACCAAGCATCGAAGTAAATTTAAAACTTTTTAAATTGCATCTCCAGTTTTATGGAAAAGGGGTAAAGAAATAGTCGACATTTCATGAAAGTTGAAGTATGTATTAATGTTATTTTTGCGAGACAAAATATAAATATTTATAGATTTCGTTTTAAAATACAAAATAATATTTAATTTCCTATGTAAAGGATTTGTAAATATGTCCAGATTTTCTTTAGAGTCAAAATAGGTGTAAATGCCATATTTATAACATGACTGACAATTTTAACATACAATCCAAAATAACATAACAGTTCGTTAGAATGGGGTCGTATAAAATAAAAATCAAAGCAAACAAGCCCAAAAATTAATGGTATCATCACTTTTAATAGAAGCCGAGATTATGTTTGTATTTTTACCCCTGTGGAAAAGGGCGCTGTAATCATTTTCAGAATTTATTGGAAATCTTTTAGAATATTAACGTAGTTGTATGAAACACAAAATTAGTTTTTAACAATAATTATTTCTATCGTTTATAGAAACTGCACACTGGGCTGCATCAATGAAGGGGTTGTTCTGTAGCTCGAATTTATCCATACTTGGCACTTAAATATTTTAGTGTCAGTAAGCAACGTGAGAAATTGCAAACAAATCCGATAGTTTGGAATAAAGTTAATGATTGTCTCATTGCATGCTGTGTACTGATGAAAATGCACTGAAAAAGGTTGAGGAAGTGTTGTAACAAAAATGATTGTTGTAGACTTGTCAAAGAGTTGATGAAACGTTTAAAAGATGATGTTGACAGACAAAATCAAGATTGACACACAAAAATAGTGGCAGAAGTACTCGGATTCGACCTTCGAATTGCTTTATGCACATTGCAAACTTGGCTGTTATACAGAGGTTATACAGAATTTATTAAAACTTATTTTTTGGAAACTTCATGGAGGAGCGTTTAGCCTTTAGAGAAAGGGCATTTTTAATCAGATATCTGAAACGCCTTTCATAGAATCGAAAGTCGGTCCTGGGGTGTAGTGTTTACCACACTTGCCTCCTACACCCAAGATCGTGGGCTCGAACCCGACCAGGACCGATGGATTTTTTCGGGCGTAAAAATCCTAAGTATGGCTTCCTTCGGAAGGGAAGTAAAGCCGTGGGTCCCGTGTCGTACATTTATGGCACGAAAAAGAACCTCAAGCCTGAAAGAGAGGCCTCTGAGCAAACTTTGTCGGCCTTTCACGCCCTGAGTTGAATGGGACGCTGATGACCTGAGATGTCAAAGAGCGTCCATAAATAAATAAATAAATAAATAAATAAATAAATAAAAAAAAACAGAATCGAAAAGAATACATTTTCATCTTCATTCTTATGCTATTCTCCAATGTACACAGAAAATAAATTCACAAATAATACAAGAACTATGTAAGAGTTACTGACAAATGCATGGTGCACCGAACACTTCAGTCAAAGTGAGACAGCTCATCAGTGTTTGAAGTAGGTAATTAAATAATTAAAATAAACAGCTCTGTTGGTATAATTAACTTTTTGACTTATTTCCATGCTACTTTGTCGCAAAAGTTAGGGTGCATGTCTTAGAAGTAAAGCCTACAAGAAGACTTTTTCTTTAGGCGGCACTTAGTGATTGGCTGGCTGTAATGAATAGGTAATATTCGCGCACCTGTGATTAGCAAGCGTTGCTGTGTTTCTCCGCCAGATGCATGCGTTATGAGCAGGATAATGAGCTAACTACCGATTCCACGCGATAATTATTCCGTGTGGTCGACAAACTGCTCTTGCTACAGCCTTCATGATTATTGATGAGAAACTGCAATGCGCTAGTAGTGCGCGCTGCCTTCTGAAGAAAGTTATCTACCTATGTCAGTTTTATCTGTAATGCTTCCTAGACGAGAACTGCTCTTAAGGAGTTCGTGGTAATAAAACATTTGGCGGTATAAACTGACAGTGATGTGTACATGCTTTCTAGAAAACTTCGCTGTAGGATATATCTGTTAGCTGTTACATCACCTCTCTTCTTTTTTATATGCTTATTTCCTTCAGTTAATTTAATGGTCGATCCATGTTTTTGTGAACTGTGCAACATTTCTGCTTCCTCCTGTTTGTGCTGGAATGTTTAATCTATAATGTGTAGGTGAGTGAGAGATACTGATAATCATGATGTTGAAACTTTTGCTTTTGTTAATTTTAGTTTATGGTAGACTTTTTACATTTCTTAAATAATAACGCTCTGGATAAACACTGCAGCTCATTAATTTCAATACACCGGCTCATTTATATGAAAATGGCATTTAAATAAATTGAAATTCATTATTATGCAGATTATACTCCTAATTCAGTGGGTTGGTGATTCTGAAAGGGATTACATTATTGCTCTGGCTTCAAGGATCCAAATATCACTTAAAATGCTGCGATTGTGGTGTATTTACAAAAGACATTTGTTACAAACCTAACTCATGTGTGTCTCACGGGTCCTGGGATGTGCTTTTCCAATACATTAGGAAATACATGAAATTGCACAAAGCAATATTTCACTCTTAAGAGACAATATATTTGATGAAAGAAATAAATAAATGGTTCGTTCACGAAAGCTGCGTGATAGGGCACCTGCGGGGTGCCAACATACTGATTATATGCCCCCTGCAATACTGTCCTATATCAATGAAGTCGTAAGACGGAGGCAGAGGAAGCAGAGGTCGCCGCGGCAGGGCACACGGGCTGTAGCGCCAAATGAGAGGAAGAAGAAGAAGAAGAAATAATACACACACATACATATATAATAGAAGTTTTTTTTAAATATGTAAGTAAATAAACATAAAGGATAACCATATACAAAAGTAAATAACTTACACTCCCTCACATATATGTACATGCAGTACGCCAGAATATGTTCCCAAGATTCTTTCTTCGCACTTATAGGGAATTCTCGTACGCTCTCTGTCTGTTACTTTAGTCATCCATTACGCTCCTAACCTAAACCAAGCAAGCCCCTGATTGCAGGGTTTGCCCCTGTTTGGGTGTAGCGCTTCATCCCCCATTCGATTTTTAGCTCCGATTGTATCTCCAGCGAAACTTTTTCTGCACACTCCGAAAGAGTGTGTTTGTCTTTCCTTGTCCTTCGAGCGTTTCTTAGTTTTGCGATTGCGGAGCAAGGAAGATTTGTAAATTTGTCAAATTGCCAAAAAATGTGACTGTTAGGGAGCTGCAATTCATCATTGCCCTTCACACAATACTGGTAGCATCCAAGATGTATTAGCCGTGCAAAACTACAAAAGAGACGATAAATTACAAGGAATGGGTTTTTAACTGCACTAAAAATACGCACAGAGCTGTAGAAATGCACAAGACTTTCACACTTTATAAATGAAAATTCGTTTTTCACACTAGTTGTGTGAAGGACATAGTTGGAAATGAAGAATCAGACTTGAAAAATTCGGGTAACGGCTGGAATTCGTACTACGGATCTTCAGCCTTCCTGGCTGACGCTCTACCAACTGAGCTACCGTATCTTCCACGAACTTCTGTCATCTGATTCTAAATATCCTGAGATCTCGCTATTGAGACTTTCTGAAAGCCCACGGGACAATAACGAAACCAATGCTTAAGTCTGTCAGCATGATGAAGAGACTCGAGTAGACTAGAACATCGAACTACTTACTGCTTATTGGTCTAAGTTTTTTCATAGCTGAATGCAAGTTGGAGTGCTTGGTACATCCGAAGGGGGGGGGGAACTGGAAGCGTTAATTTCTCAAGTTCTGCTCGGTTCAGAGCTCGATTCATCACAGGGCTATGTTCTTAGCCTCTATTTGTCATCACCAGTCGCATCGAGTTCTGCATGTAGATACATGCTGATAGTGAGTGGTTAAAAACAATATGTGTTTATGAGCTCTACCGAAGTTCGAACACTACTCATGCATGAATTATTTTATTTGTTATTTTTTGCAAGGAAAAACAAAGGACTTATTATATACATGATAATATGGCTCAATTTCTAAGGTTTATTTGAATTTTAAGACGTTTATGTATACACATGCACACACACAATTAAAGTAATCTTTATTTTTAAAATATTAGGAAACTATAATTTGTTTAAAAAATAAGGGCTGTTTATATTTTATTTTTAGTTTTTCACTTTAGAACATTTATTAATGTGGCATTTATTTAGAAAACGAAGATGATCAATTTACCTTTTTATGTTTAAACATAAATGCCTTAAAATTCAAATACCTAAGGCGTCCCATTTATCTTGCTCACAAAAAAAAAAAAAAAAAATGCGAGGGTATACATTTTGTATCTCCATTAATATAGGACATACGGAGAGAACTTCAGTTTTTTAAATGGCATGATGTTCATTTTATTCAATAATACATTTACTCTCTCCAAGAGATATTAAAAAATGTATCATACTGTACCGTTTTTATCAAGAAAGCAGTTGATGTGCAAACGGTAAGAAGTGCACAGTTATTGAAGAAACCGAATTGTTTAATGCCTTGGTTTTACAAATGTAATACTATGGTAGAATTCTGGGTTTTGTTTATGATTCCCGATTCTTGCAAACATAGGTGTCCTAAGAGGTAGGTGAGTTCGATGCTTTACCTTACATATCAGTGTAGTGATTCATTAAAGTTAGTACTGCAATGAGCTACTGTGACTACACTTTTTATTACAAGATTTGCACGCACGAAGAGAAAGTAGAAATGCTGCTGATGTACGGAGAATGTAAGTTGGCAGATAATTTATTCGATTACGTGATTTAGTTAAACAAATGCAGTGTAGTGCTGTTAAAAGAAGTCATACATTATTTATCATTGCAATGTCTACTGTTTTCTTGACTAAAATAGTAAAGGGCGATACATTTCTGAATAGCTCTTGAGATGGTAAATGTATTGTGGAATAAAATGCATGTAGTGCCATTAAAAAAAAAGAAAAAAAAAAAGGAAGTTTTTCCCATGTCTCCCACATTAATGGGGATAAAAAAAGTATACCCTGAGCAAGAACCCCCCCCCCCCCCGTGTTGTTAAAAACTTTTCTTTGAAACAATTTTTCGTTTGAAGCACCAGAAAAGTTATTTTGGGTGAACAAATATTCTGTATATCAATAATTTCGAACCTATGTAGTTTATATTATTAGACACGTGCTTTTTTTTTTTTTTTGCCCTCTCTGTCATTAAAGCACACACTCCGACGCTTTCCTGTTTGTGGCATAACTTGAACAAGTACTGAAGGTATTGTGAACCAAACGTCAGCGATAACTTCCGATGTTTCCCAAATCGGACATGGTTTCTTCTGTTCCCCCCCTTCTATCTTCCTGTTTCTCTATCTATCTCTCTCTATTGGTCTTAGGGTGTACTAGAAGAAGAATAGAGTCCTCAGTTCTATACAATAACATCTGAATTTCAGGCCATGTGTGGTAGGGTATAAGATCAGAATACTTGCAAAGACTTGTAAACCAAATGCATGGAATTTGCAAGATAGTTATTAAAGCCAAGGGTGAATACATATGTTGGAACGAAATTTAATCTTTTTACTTAATAAAGGCATTTAACCGTTAATTTATTACTTTATTTGTGCTCCTGTTAGAAACACTAGGGCATTTATTGTGTATTGAAATAAAGCACGATGATGTAGCTGTCTGTACGGGCAAGTTCTGCTCCCTTCTTCTCTTTTGCTTCCCTTTCGTTTGTGTACATACGTTGCGGTATTTTTTGCAATACTGTAATTAATTTTGCTCTATATATTTAGGAAGAGATTAACAATGAGAAACTGCCAGATGTCAAAGTCCTTAACGTCATTCGAAAATGTGGACGAACTAAAGGCTTAAAGCCTAGGCAGATAAATAGAACAAAACCAATCCTTTAAATATGTAAATGCTATCAGGTAACAATATATGGTATAAAGAAATTCTAAATCCTCTCTACTTATCTTAAAATTATCGGATCTTAAACTTATAAACTTTATTAAGTAGAATCTACTTCTGGTCGGGCCAGATAGATTGCAAGTTTGGAAAACAGAAATTGGTTCGTTTCTAATTGTATTTTCTTATGAGATACGTTTTTATCAATAAGATTAATCCGAACTCGCAAACTTTGTGAAGCTCCGATAAATTAGTAAAAAGTAGCATTTAATAAACATCCGTACACTCCTGTCTACAAAAGATTGAAGTTAGGGAAATTTGTATTTCATTTGTTTTACTTGTGTTACTATAACAAGTGCAACAGATCAGCGGGTATTCTTGAGAAATTAATACGTACATTTTTTTTGCATAAATTCCTTCCTATAAATAACTGTTTGCCTCTACGAACACGAATATGTGTTATTATGAATGTAATGAGAACACGCCAGTGCACTGAGAAGATCCAGAAGTATAATGGATTGAGATGTGGACCCTGCAATATGTCTTTATTTAGGAGGTTTGTAAATGATTTAAAGGGACCGGTTCTATAGCAGATAAAAACGTCCGTATTTCGAAAGCTGTAGAGCATAAGTAAATGCAGAGATGTTCACAATATAGAAAATGTAGTGTGCAGATCAAGATAGAGTAGCAAACAAGTGAAGCTGATTCCTAGAACATTATAGGGAATAAAGATGCTGCCCTTTTAATGTAGGATAATGTATTGAAAGTAGCAATAAACAACACAAGTAAACTGCTGATACATTCTAATGTGTAATCTTTTCTATTAAAGTAAGAGCGATTTTACCTATTAATGGTAAATTTACGAATACACATTGTCTTACAATAAATGATATTTTTATTGTTTATGGATGTAGATTTTATGCAACACTAACATGGACATAGGTTTCAGTGATAGATCATAATCGTTTTACATTTTAACATTCGAAAAATGACTAAAATTAATGGCAGAATAATTTTACTAACTTCTAAATACCTAATATGTACAGTGTGTAATAACAATGAATGTCAAAACTCTGGAAAAACATTCCTCACATATGCAATATAAAAAATGTGATATGAAGGTGAGTCCGGAATTGATTTATATTTGTTAGAGCCCTTTTTTTGCACTTGTGCCGCATAGCAAAAAATTCAGAAACAGAACTGTGCGAAAAAGAAAAGTATATGAAATGTTCAAAATGACCTCCGTTAGCACGGATACATCCCTCAAACTGCCGTCACATGGATTCCCTGATGCGCTGATGTATCCCCTGGAGTATCTCGTATTGTCTGCAGCCTTGCAGAATACAGCAACTTCGGTAGTCCATACATCATATGAGCATCTGCCAACTCCGCATTTGAATACCTCATTTTACTGTACCTGTAATGAGGTCCGTAAACACATAGAACTGACACTACGTGCTAGGTGATACGTCAAGCAATGAAGTAAGTAGTATAACAAGCAGACTATGTGGTACAGAACGACCACAACAACGGTTAGTTACAACACTCCCGCCCCATTTAATCAATGGTAAAAGCGAATGTTTACCTACTGTATACTTATTAAGCAACTTTTTGGGGGGGGGGTTATTGTCGCAGGACAGCTATGCTGGCATTCTAGCTTGCATATCACACAGTGTGACTGAGTTGCACACAAAGCTGTAACAAGGAAATTAAGCATTTCCGGGCTTATGTTCATATAACATATATGCACCTCTATATGCAAGGAATGTTTCCCCAAAGTTCTGACATCCTTTTTATTACACTCTGTGTATATGTTTTAGATGCAAACAATTTAGAATAGGTTTTTGCTCGTACATTTCAATAAATACACCGTAACTATAAAAACGTGTACTTATTAATAATGTTTAACTATGTACTGAAAATAAGACAGTTCAATATATTACATGCAAAAAATATATTGAACAAATACTAAAGCTGAATTTGTTGTTTCCTTCTATTATATATGTCCTGCAGTTGTTTGGCCACAGCTTATTCCTGCAAATGTTCCTTGTACATTACAAACGCACTCGTTATAGGTATCATATCTATATCTTTTATATGAGCTTTTCCTTTGTTTAGCTGGTGGAAATATTATTTTTCAGTTTTGTATACAAAAGGGCAAAATTTGTGGATACACACCAATCTTCATAATTTCTACAGAAAATATGTTCAAAGATGTTCTGTTAAGTTTTTTTAGAACTTTTTCTAGTTTGGCGGAGCATGCGGTAAATATTGAAAGAGTGTCACATTCAGCTATACATTTAAGCAGCGAGGAAGAATGTTATGCATACATACAGTTTGGGAATCTTGTTTAACTATTATGTCAAACCGTATCCACTGACACACATGCAAACCACTGAGAACTCACTTCATTCATTTCTGTTGTAGCTACCGTATTAAGTCGAGAATCACTCTCACTTGCTCTTTGGCTCATTATTTTTGTAATTCCATTAACGCTAAAGCTATAAGCAGTAGCTATACCAGTACGCAACTAAGATTATGACTGGTAATTTACATTACACTTTACCTCCTCCTGTGCGGTACATGGTTTAGTCTTTACCGCCGTTACCCTGGGTAAGTGAATGTTAAGTCTCCTAACACCTTATTACTGATTTCCTTGCTGTATTTTCCTTTCGTTACGCTCTCTTTCAATAATGAGGCGCTCTTATTTTTTATCTCATGCTTGGTTCCTGTGTGCGCCTCATCCAGTATCACTTTCCTTTATAACAGCTTTGTGCAGATAGTTAAATGGAAAGACGAAGGCGCGAGTTCGAAATTTAGGTCTGCATGAAGTAAACTTTCAGTTGACTTCCTTTGAGACGAAGTTACTTTATTTGGTGAGCAAAGCTCATGAGTTTTGTATTTTAAAACCTGGTCCTAATAGCTATTGCTAGCCTAACTTCTCGGATATTGGTTATTTAGATATATGTATGCAGATAATGCTTAGTTAAGGAGCCGACTCTAAATTTTGCAAATTTCGAATAAAACCCGTGACATTTTTATTAAAGATGCTTTACCAGTATAATAAACATGGCCAAGATTCCATATTAACATCTCTAATAATTTTTTATAAAATGTTTTATTTACTTTGCACCAGACCGTGGTTATATAATTTAATAACCTGAGTTGGACATATTTTCGTTAATCCCTTAAAAAGTTTTAATCTTAGCAGGAACCCTACCCCTCCCCCAAGAACTTGCCATAGAAAGATAACTTTCCAACACGGTGGACGAAGAAGGTTCACCTTTTGTAACAATGGCAAAACTAGTGTAATTTATAGAGCAACAATAATGGAAATATAAAGCACACATAAAATAGATTTCACTTTTAAACATCGACAAATTTGTGGTAAAATATAGATCAGCTTTAAACATGCAAATGATATAAACGTAGCTTAGTAATATATAATTTAAATGTTTATAAAATACCTGAAATTTTAAAAAAAATTACATGTTTATTATACAATAATCAATCAAATTCCTGGCAAATAAATACCAAGAAACAAGCATATTATAAAATCCTCCATTTTGGCAACAAAACACTTTTAAGCGCTGTTCCTTACTTTTAATAGATTCAGCATATTCACTTTACACGTTCTCCCCCTAATCTAAAATGATTACAAAGGAAACTATAAGCTAATATAATTAACAAATTTTGCATAAAGTGTTCCGTATCATTTTACCTGGGTCACTGGGTGTACTTGACGGAGAAGGCTCCGGGCGTAACAATTTAGAATGAAGAGCTGAAACATCTAAAAATACCATCCCTTTGGAGTTTTCGCTTTTGTTTTAAGGCAGGAACTGAGAGCACGCCACCCAGCATGACTACGGCAGCGGTTTCCCGATCATCTTGAACCAATGGCAAACATCGTTTGCTGGGTGTACAATCCTGACGCTGCCAGGTGAGGAAGAACGGAAAGGGAGAGGCTGGTGCATCGGCAGGAACCAAAGGAATGCGCGCAAGAACAGCGTACCATTAATATGCTAAATGTTTCACACGATGGAGGATTCAAACTTTGACCAAACAAAATATTCTATTCATTTGATGATGAGAAATAAAATTGCCATATAGCTTTTTTTTTTTTTTTTTTGTATTGCTCTGGTTGTCTCAGAAGAAATCTTAATCGGTTTAATATTGCGTTTTTTTTTACGTTTTTTATAATTGATCAAATTTCCTTTTTCATATTTTGAGTCGTATAAAACATTTCTGAAAATATATGCCAATTTTAATTCATTTGTTTCTGATTATATGTTGAAAATCTGATGAAACCGAAAACAAAAATAAGAAAAAGGATTCAAAAGGCCAGAATATTTTACAGCACTCATAGCTCCTAACAGACGTTTAAAAATCTTTTACATATAATAAAACAATATACGCTATGAAAGTAGGACCTAGGATTTTTCTTCAATCCTGATCCACTTAAAATTTCTTAGAATCTAACTGGTGCATAAAGCTAATAGCCAATATAGCACTTATAACACCTTTGGCAGTTGTGAATTTAATTTTGTTAATTTATCTTTCTAATTATTTGCCCATGCTTTTCGCATATTTATTTCTATGAGTTACTAACTGAGGTTTTCTGTTTCAGAATAGAAAAACTATACTGAAACAAATTATTAAAGTACTATCTATTATAGGATTTTTGGGTCATCTAAAAGTGCGGCATATTGTATTCATCAAGAACTTCTAACTTATTAGCAACATTACCAATTAAATCTAAGAATTACAGAGTAGCACAATTTTAAATAACGAACATATTAGAAAGATTAAATAGGAAACTTTTTAAACTTTTGACTGAGTTTACGAAACACTAGGGGCAACAAGCCACAGTTTAAGATTTCTTCATAGTTATTCTTCAATCCCAAACCCCCAAAAATTTACTTTGCACGTTTCATCCTTTCTATCACATCTTTTCATTCCTTTATACTCCACATTGTTGCTTAGTTTTCCATTTATTTTTCCATCACCACTCTGTCGTAAATTTATCTTTAGCAACCTACTATTTTGTTTTCTTTTCATTAATAGACTTCTATCTTCAAAAGCCTTCAGTGATGTTTTTTTTTTTTTCTTTCTATCATAACCCCAATTGCAGTGCTGCTCTTTTTCTTTTCACTTTCACCATACGCCTCAAGATAACTATGCATTTATTTTTCAGCATTAATACTACCCATAGTTAATCTTCTTTCTTACTCCTTACAGCTGAATTTCAACACTAAACTATAGTATTGAGTATTTTAATATTTTGAAGTATATTTATGCAGTGATAACATTTATGCAGGCGTATCTTAAACTATTAGGGCGTGAATTTCGTTTAAGAGATGGTAGGATAACGCATTTTGTTTGAGGTCAGACTTGCAAGTAAGAAATGGAGCAGTTTTTAACGTTGAAAGCTATAACTCCAACCGAAATTAAAACTGCATAGGAACAATACCTTTGTGAAAACATATAAGAAAATTATGAAAATGACGACAGCTAAAATGAAGAAACGTCGGAAATATCCGGAATATGAAGTCAAAGGATTAGTAGTTGAATAAAATGTGCGAGATTAATGAGACTTAGGCATATCAATTTATCGACGCTTCAACAGATTCACGCATACTTTGGCTCTTGTGTCGTTTTTGTACCTGCCTGGTTGTGCTAAGACAGTGGAGAGCTTGTTTGTTAACCTCTAGAAGCAGCGTGCAGCACCGCTGTGAAGTGTTTGATACTGCACATTGTATGGCAAATGTCATCAGGCTTTTGAGTAAGATTCCGGATTTTTCATATGACGAATGGTATTTTTTTTAAACCCTTGTTATAAGCAACAAGCAAGAAACGCGCCATTGTGCAAATACCTTCACGTCATTATACCTTCAGTATCAGTATTTGGAATGTACATCTTCATAAAAGTTTAACCAGATTCTCCATGTGTAGAGCGATATAATAAATGTAATGAGACTGGTCATAAGAGTCAATAAGTCAAGCGAATATTTTAAACGTGCTGCCCCTGCTTTGCGTAACGGAAATTCAGTGGCATCGACATTTGCATAGTGGTTTAATTTGTCTTATATCAACTCTTATACTGAAGGGAATGCAGTCCATGCTCTATCCCGGTTTTCATAGTATATACGCTTTATGTAAAGAGCTAATTTGAGAAAGCTAATTTATATTCACGCTTTTCAGTACAAGTGCCATTATTTTACTCACTAGAATTGTGTGTAGTTTATTAGGTTTGTTTGAACACTTGGGTGCCAAATATGAATTGAGAAGTTGTCACGTTTTAAGAGAACTTAATTAAGTCTGAATGCTGGGGGTATTAAAGCACGTAATTCTTTTAAATTAGTGCTCTAAAAGTGATAAAAACTTTGTCCATTAATATCCTTGTATAAACCATATTTTGAAACTTTTTTCTGTCAATTTTATGTTTAAGAGCTGATTTTATTTCAATACTTCGGTGAAACCTAGTTATATTATGTCATTTCTAATAGTGTATACTTTTGTTATATTGGAATATTATATGCACTTACTATAGGTGCTTCGGGCATCTTCAAATAGGTACACTAACTTACCCACATGATTGTTTGCGATCTATGGTAACACATTGAAACACTTTTATTTGTGCGGAAACATGTCTTCACAATCATTGACGTTCTATGTGGTGGTATCTGCATCACCGTTTCCACTGCAGCAAGCTGATACAATGGTGTCCATTTTATTCCACTCCTTCTGGAAGTTTTTCCAGAAATCGTGTACAGTTTGCGGTCTTCGGCTTCTCTCTATATCCTGCAGACAACGAGTTGAAGCGCATGATCGTAATACAGCCAGACCCTATTTTTAGGTTCAAATCGCGGTTGATTATGGTATTAACAATTGTAATTGAGGTTCTCTGTGTTGCTCGATTCGAGATAAAGACAAGGACTTTATTCTTTCAAATGATCTCGGAGCTACAGCTGGTGGCTGGTTGTGAATTTGCCTGTTTCTTGCCCTCTGGCCTTACCGTTTTTGTTAAGTATACATAAATTGCCACGCCTCTTATATTGTTCGATAATCTCGGAATTAGAGTGTTTCGCATAGGATAGGGCAGTAATGTGCTCTTCCAAGAAATATTCTATTTTCGGCCCACTTTTATACATGGTAGGTACGAGAGCACACTGCAACACAGTAGGTACGCATCGCTCACACTTTCTTTAGGTATAACTTCTACACTTGTTACCATAGATCGCAAACAAACCTCTGTAGTTTACTTCATTTTCTTAAGCGTTGAGCATTAACGCCATTATCTCCGTACACATCTGCTGTAGAAAAAGAATGTGACATGCCTGCTATCCGATGTAATGACATTTTGCTACTACGTACTTAAACAATCTACTTGTATGCACTGCGATAGGAAAACAGGCATATAGCGGCATACGTCATGCCCAAGTCTTCTTACTTGGTTCTGTATAAAATGCAAAGAAGGGAAATCAGGATCTTGTACAGAATTCGTTTAACTGACTGAGTGGCTGGAGCACTGAAGCATTGGACGATGTACAGAATTCGTTTAACTGACTGAGTGGCTGGAGCACTGAAGCATTGGACGATACACTAGAACAAATAACTGATTATGAATAACAGAGCGCATGCTCATTATAAGGTCAAGAACCAATATTCTGATAAATATTGTCTATTATTTTTCACGCCTGGCATCCAAAGACTGGAATATTACATTTTGTAGAGACGCCCATATACGTTTTTTGGGTTAAGCTCCATAATTCATCTTTAAATCTGTTTGTATATTAAGTTCAATCCTCAGGCCCTTTTTGTGCACATGCATCACTCGTTAGAAATGAGTTTTTGAGCTTTTACCGTCCTTTTTCTATAATCCTAGTAAAATACTACGTTTTTTCGCTACGTTAAATTACATAGAAATAGATGCAAAACAATCTGAAATTAAATTACCAATGTCATTCGTTACAACCAAAATAGTGATATATTAATTTTAAACTGACATCGTTTGATTGATGTGCTTCAGGTTGTACAAATTCTCGGAATAGGGTAGACATCAACTGGCGGAGCCCAAGGCTAGTGTACACAGTAACGAAAATTCCATGAAAGAACCCTCTTCACCTCTCCCTGACAGAACTTGAAACATTATTGCGCTTGCGCCAGGCAGGCTGAGGCTTTGACCGTATTATTGGTCATCGACTATATTCGCCACAGGTAGCGCAGAATTTCGAATAAGGGAGATAGTTAATTTTATAAATAAAAATGAACGCTTACGAGTCAACCTACTAATTTTGAGCGCGCACGCCTTGCTTGTAAGACGTACTCGCGAATAAAAGGAGAAGATAGTGACTGGAGATGAGACTTTGTTCATTAGTAGAGTAAGTAACTCTTGTGAGCAGTCAACATCTGCAGGTAAAATCTTGGTCATTAATTTTTTTGATGATCAAGCGGTGCTTTTTAGCATTATGTACTGCCACAAATAAGTGTAAGGCTCCTTCACAATGAAAATTAAATGTAAACATTATAAAATAAGATGTAATTGGTTAACTTAGTAGTATGTAGGCATTCGCAATGAAAGACTCAAACTTACGTATTAGCCAATCAAAAATAAGAACAAGCAAAGATCAACAAAATGGTTGCTTCTGAGCAGACGACGGCAGCGTTTATGCATATGTAAAGTGCAACAACTAATTTGCTTGGAGCAAAAGGAGCAAGGATATTTTCTTATAATGCGATTAATCTTTTGTTCATTGATGCCATTCTGTCTACAGAGTCACTGATCTTCAGCTCTCGCTGCGATAAATTGCCTTCTTGCTGCTAGCTGCTGCAAGTCTCGAACGACAGCGGATAGAGCCGAACTACTGTGGCAATATAAATGTTGCATATATTATTATTATTATTATTATTATTATTATTATTATTATTATTATTATTATTATTATTATAATTATTAATATTTTGTTAAACACAAAGTAACCAATGCGTTGTCCTCCGTAACTTTTAAATATACACTGATAAGGGATTGTTAGGCGGGTAAAATATTTCTCAGTTTAAGTTAGACGTAGACGCAAAACCTTGGACATTGCAAGCTTTTTAGTTTACGTCTAACTGAACGTTTATTTTTATGTTTAGCGATTCCTTGTGAATGGTTCCATTACAATACATAGCATCAAGCTTTTACTTTTACGTTTCGTTGTGAATTTTCATTGTGAACGGGGCCTAAGAGGACATAACTATTTTGATAACTAAAGGATCATGTCAGCCGAAAACGACTTCATCTTCATGCAATAGGTGGATGTCGCACCATGACATATTGCACCAAAACAAACAGAAATGTCATCGCCATCTTACCTGCAAACCGAACTTGGTTTTCTTTTCCCGAAATTGAAGAAACGACTTCATGGATAGATAGCATTTTTAGATGAATGATGAAGACTGCGGATTCTAAAGGCTTTGTCAAAGAATGACTTTCAATTATCTTTGAAGACTAACAGATGCACTGCAATAGGAACTGCTTGGAGAAAGAACATCCGAATTAGGAGGATAAAGATGGAATGCCTGAAAAATTGACCAGCTCTTGTAAGTAACTGGCTGAAAGTGAACGGAAAAGATTTTTGTACTGTGGGAATCAGCATCCACGACCTCTGTTTTAGGTGTGAACCTGAGCAAACAAGGCTTTGAGGTGTGGTACATGCGTCTAACAGCTACAAATGCTTGTTAATGCAATGCTGTTAATTGTAATTGCTGTTGTGTACATGTGCACTATGTGAACCCTCGTCTGGCTATGCATTGCAAATGAGTGCGCAATCGGTTCGTTTCCTTAAGTGTACACAAGCACATCGAACAGCGGCTTGACAAATGCTCTTCAAACCGATCCTTCCAAACATTGAGGTATTACATTCCACAGAATATTTAAAAAAAAAAAAAAGCCCATGATTTCACTGAATTTAAATTAGACCACAGGCTTGGTTACTTCAACTTTTGGGTTATTTAATGTGTATTTTTGTATTATTAGAAAAAGACACCTTTCTATCGCTTTGCAGCACGTAATTTACTTTACAGAAGAGTATGTTATTGTGACAACAACATTCTTTTTAACACACACACACACACACACACATTATTTATATTAAAACGACAGGAATCAGATTGTGATCATTATAGCACATAAATCATCATAACAGTTAAAATTATACATAAGGAGTTTTCATAAATGGAAAACATTTCGAGTATTTAATGCAATAGTTTGTTCACCGTATAGTTTTTTCGTTGTTGCTGTTCACTTGCACTAAACACGCGCGCGAGCCCATGGTGGGAGGAGGAGGGAGAACATGCTGTTACAATGGTCAAATTATCTTTACCTGCAAAGCCTATGAACAGCTACAGTAACTAATGAGAGAGATTCGCCGAGACTACTGCGCAATGTGTTGACACCAACCACAGAGAAAAAAGTTAACTGTAATGTATGAATAATTAAATTATAGGATGGCAAAACTTATTATGTCATCATAAACGGCCTTCATTTATTATATATTTCTATCTTAAGCAACTACACTTGATCATTCAATATTTCTCCTGCTCGCAGGGTGATGTTCTTAAAATCTGCGTGGGAGTAATGTAATTTCTAGTTGTCCTGTATGTATGTATTTTTAAATTTATTTCAAAACTTTTTAACTCTACACGTTCTCATTTTTTGTAATCTGTTTTGTGTAACTTGTAAAGTACCTGAGGTATATTTTTTAATTTATTTGTAATCTTAGTTCATCGTTTTGTCTCATGGCCTATATTTCACTTCCAAACAAAAAATACTACTACACTTCGTTAAACGTTTAGCAATTTTTTGATGTTTATCACCAAGAGTTCTTCTAATTATACTATTCATATTATTAAATGTTTCTGTTTCTTCTTTTTTGGTCAGCATTTCATAAACATGTCATTGTTGTTCCGAAAAATTAACTTTTAACTTGTGCAGTTACTATATTCTCCATATTTTCGGTTGTTGAAAAACCATAGTCTTACTTTTTTGGACAGGTCTTTTCAAGTTATATTGAATGGATATTTTGAATACCTCATACGACATTTTCTATATGTTAGCCTTATTAATTGAGATAATTATTTTGTAATTAGCAAAGACCGTTGTCATTATGCGGTTCCTGTTATTTAAGATACGTAAATAATATATAGGTATAATTTTATTTATCCACTGTATAACCCTTACATCAATATGTATGATGAATAATATTGAGGATATGCTACAACCTTGACAAACACCTTTTCTTCTGCTGTATTTGCATATGAGTCGTAGATGTAGATTTTTGAGTTTTTGTACGCACTATTAATTAACTCTGGTGGATTTGTATATCTCTCTTATCTAAAATGTCCCGCAAAAGCGGTCAGTTTAGTTCATCATATCTTTTGATGTAATCTATAAATAAAATATGTTTCTTTATTGAATTCTTTGGTTTCATACAATTTATTGTAAGGTTAATATTTTAAAGTGCAACTTCCTCCAGTTTGTTCTTTCAATTTATGTATATATAAATGCTTTCATTCCACTTGCTATTATTTTAAGCTACATTTTATAATATGTTTAATAGTGATATATCTCCTAAATGTTCACTTTTGTTCTGTTAACTTTTAACTTCTTACATTTAATTCTAAAATGTCAAACCAAGTAATTTTTTTGCATCAAAATTGCAATGTGATTCGAAGCTTGTCTATAAAATCTAATAAAAATGCGAAATTCATTTAAAGGAATGGAATTTTTCATAGATATACGTTTAAGACATGCACTTTCAAATGACATATAAAACGAATATGATGTATTTTAGAAATAACATCTGTTTTATATGTGTTTACTGCAAAGATTAAATCAATTAATAATCTGAAAGGCACAGAATTAAACCTTGAATTAAAACATAGATGTAAATGAAGTAGTTAATAAGTTAGGACATGTTGCTTTTTTGAACTGTAGGCTTTTGGAACGTAATTACTTTTAATGCGTACCTTCTGTGATTGGAAATGGTAGCTTGAAATGCTGACGCTCCTCCCTGGGTCATTTTGTGCAGATTTCGACTATTTCCTCTAACATTAGGGGTGAATATACCGGAAACGATAAAACCTTTATCAGCATAAAATTAATAGCAACAAATATTAACAACATGGCACATTTTACTTATATGATAAACGCACTATTCACTTTTCATTTTGAATAATATGCAAGTCGGCTAAAAATACCAGAACTCTTCCAAATTCTCACATCTTCCGTCCCAAACGTTCTGTTAAGCTTATTTCCTGGTCTGAATTTGTAGACGCCTTTTTACTAAGAAGAGTTCATACATCAGTTCGAACGGTAGATAATTAATACCTAGGCACTGTACTATAAGTACAATGCTCCTATGAACCCCCTTAACAAAAAGAGGAAACACTCGTGCGTTGCAAGAAGAACTTGAATGCCTGCAAGCGTTGTACATAACAATGAGCAAGCAGAGTGAGGTTTATGTTGTGCTGCACTGTAAGCTCAACTATTGAACAGACACTAAACTAAAAATAAAATTAAATTAGAAGCAAAGCGTTCATTGCAGTTTATTTAAGCGATAAAGGACGTGTAGTTGGTAAATACATTAATAGTATCTAAGGTCATGGTTATATAACGACTGTATTATACACCTAAATCAAAGTGTTTGGTGTTCCTTTTCGAACCTTTTCGTAATTGTTCCAGGGCACTAGCTGAACGCAAGAAAAATATAATTTAAGGGCCCGACCTGAGAAAACCAATTTACTTTTATTTTTATACCATGAATTAATGACATGTAATACATTATTTTGCAATTTCAGACAAATCTATCAAAACTATCTGCCTAATTTTATTTAAGTACAAATTTATGTTATAAAAATCCTCGCTTTTATACTGTAGCATTTTCTAGTAATTTTAAATATGAAAGGAATATTACGTAAATATATATTTTTCTTTATCTTTTAAATTTTGTTAATGGTTATTTTTATTTGTCTATGTCTCAAGAATCTCTGTTGATAATTTCAAGTTGATCGGTAAAATTTAGTACCGCAAGTGGCAATTTAATTTCCATATTTATAAGAAAAAGTAGACGATCTTTATGCTTGTGCAGGGCCATATCACGTGACGGGCCTTTAAAGTTAATGTAGGACAAAATGGCTTCTCTATATGATATAAACAAAATATTGCTTTTGGGGACTATTTTTGGCATTTTTCTCAGGTCGGTCTCCTTAGTAAACATTTCAGTAATTTGCCGAACGGTGTCAGGTAGCGAGGACCATTTGAGGGCGTGCGTTAT
The DNA here is from genome assembly GCA_030762175.1 of Metallyticus violacea. Classification (NCBI taxonomy): domain Eukaryota; kingdom Metazoa; phylum Arthropoda; class Insecta; order Mantodea; family Metallyticidae; genus Metallyticus; species Metallyticus violacea. The sequence goes on along the minus strand of CM060840.1, from coordinate 44,035,639 downwards.
CATGAAGGAGAAGGGTGCCTTTATACGAAGGGTCCCCTGCGAAATCTCCATATGAGTGTTCCGCCTCTTGCTTTCGGCCAAAAAGGCAGTGAAAGTCTGCACACGATCATCTTATGTTGATCAGCCAATACGCACCGTACTACGATACTTGAGATCTTCCCTGACAGTAAATCCTATAGTGATATTGGCAAGAAATTCTCCATAAATGCGCCTGTTTTCAGCCTTACCCATCTTTTCATCAGTGACAACCGTGTTGGGGCGACATGAGCGTTGTCATCACGGATTGTGATCATCTTTAAAATCATCTACCTCCTGAATGCAGACATTTAAACCATTCATACTGTTGCAGCATTCCAATACGAATCTCAAGACTTCTCAAACGATAGAAACGTGATTGCTGCTCGTCTCTTCTCTGGGGCACAACTGGCTAACGACATGCTGCATTTCCGTGCTTATAGTAGAGTAATGCAATCAGCCAGTCAACTGCCATTTCCATTCCTCTTCAGCACTAAGCACGCCGGGGATGGCACTATATGAATAAAACTTCAATATTTTCAAATGTATGGGTAATATTAGTAATACTACTAGTATCGTGTTTTTAAAATATTGTTCTCAGTGCATTTAATGCACGAAAACTTTTATTTATGAACAAATATAAATTTACAGTGTAGGCATATTACATTTGTAGATGTTGTAGGTAATTATGTAAGCAGGAAATGAATGAATTGTCATATTAGAAAAAACAAATAAAAAATTAGACAAATTTAAAAATCGTGGGCAGATAGTAATAATATTTATTGATATTTAAATTTATTGAAATGCTAGGAAAAATACAAAATACAAAGGGGCCTTCACCAAAATCATTTATTTATATATTATTAGTAATGTTGCCAATGTAAATCTCTAATAGTGCCCTGTTTGCAGAACTGCGGCTGGTCTTCCTGAAAAAAATTATTTACATCTTTGCTTTTACACTCTTTAAGTCCCCCCCCCTTTTTTTTTGTATTTAGATATTTTCATTTTCTGTCACAGTTATAACAACTTTCTCAAAGTTATAAAGAACCATGAATTCCTCATCAGATATTGTTTGTGTATCTGTGACAGATAGGCTTTTACCATAGTCAGCAATAATGAAATGCAATGTCTCGACTGCGAGAAAGGAGCATTGTAGTTCTCAGAATAATGAGATAGTATAATCAAGTGTATTACTCCTTTTGTATTACTTTTCTGATTTACGTGTTTTAGGACAAACACCAATCTTACAAACTGGTATATTTCGAATTGCTGAAAGTTTAGGCTTTTGGCAAGTGTTCAGTTTGCTGCTTTTCCAAACTGGTCTTTGGTAAAATGGTTGGCAAACAAATGTTTCAAGTTCTAATTATACGGAAGCTCAGTTAATACAAGCATAGATCATAGTTGTGTGTTAAAGTATCCAAAAAGCTAAAATAGACATTTTTTTTCTCCTTAAGAAACAAACGTTGCACATGTAATCTCGATATGGCAGTGTTCTTCCATTTTTGTGTTTATAATGCACTTCTTTCTTATTTCTTTATAAACAATGAGGGACACAAAAATGCATTTTTTTCTTTCTTTTTTACCTTATGTGCTACTGATGTAAAGGAACTGGCAGAAACCAGATCGCAGGAATAACAATTGGCGGATTTGGCAGCATTTGTCGGCTAAAATGTTTGCCTTTCTATATAGCAGAGCTGTAGCGGTAGAGTGATTCACATTAGGTAGGTCCGGGGTTAAATTCCCGTTGGGCAGGCCATTCCTGTCCTTGGGCTTTTTCGTGGTTTCCCCATGTCGTTTAGTCCCCTATGTCTCCCTCACCTCGTCTTGGGAGCGTAAGCGCAAAGGCCAACCGTGGACAAAGCTCAGTACGGAAAATATCCTCCCCCTACCCAGGCCATCCAACCATCCATCCATCCATCTATCCATCCATCCATCCATCCATCCATCCATCCATCCATCCATCCATATATCCATCCACTCTCTATCCACGAAGTACGTTAAGCATGCCATGCCACTAAGAAATTATCTGCGCGAGATTGAACTCCCTAAGCTTTTCGTTTAATGAAAGTTATTTGTAATTTTTTGAAACGCTTTCATATTTCGCAGTTAAATATAATACACCAGAATTTTTATAATACAGTTTTTTTTAAACATGGTTGTGCACAGTACTTAATAACATTCGGACTTACTTGTAACCACAGAAAACTTTGTATGCAGTTAAAATTATGTGCAGGATTGGCATAAAAGAAATATTGAAGGGAGTAAATAAATGTCATACGTTTATGCTGCTTGTTTCGATTATTTTATTAAACATCTTATTGGGAGAACAAAGTAAAGCAGTGGTGTTGAGCTAAGCAGATAAAATAGTTGAAACATAAAGGACATATTAATCTTAGCAACAACAACAATAATAATAATACAAAATAATAATAATAATGACATTATCTTGTACAATTTGAAATAATATGGGAATTTTCCACACTTCATAGCACACGGCAACCTACTCTCGCTCCCTAACAGACACATTGAGCCATATGTGTCATTGTATTCATGCCTCCTTTCATTGCCACGGTCTGTACTTCCGACACGCGAAAGCTCAAATCCTATTTAATGACATAATACAGAGTGTACCTTACATTGCCAGCCCGCGGATCGCACTGGGGGTTTGCCGTTCTAAAACTCCCGCGTTACTTACTCATGAATGCTATAACGACTGCTAACCTTATTGTAAGTGGTGTTGAAAGTGGTGTCCATCTGCATTTAGACAATCCTGGCATCTTCTTGCGTTAACGTTCATAATTTCTGTTCTTATATTGTCCTTAAGTTCGCCGCCTATGGTGTGGGGATTGTTCCTATTTAAATGAAACTGTGCCTCATCTGAGAAAATTATTAAATAATGCTCAACAGTGCGGTCAACGATATTTTTGTAAAATGCATTTACAGAAATTTACTTTTTCGTAGCCATGAGGTTATAATTCATGAACTATTGTCACTTTGTAGCATTTCAATTTTAAAAGTTTAGAATATAGGTTTTTGAAACATCCACTTACTGTGCAACACGTCTTAGAGACTTCTATGGAGAGCGTTCGAATGATGCCCAATTTCGAACATTTCTTTTTCACTTCTTAGGTTTAACGATCCCGTTGTCCTAATATTATTAATCAGGCATCTAACATTTTCTGTACCTGGACTGGAATACCAGGAAATTTCTCCTGAAATTGTCTGCACACCTGTCTACATGGTTCGATTTTTACTTGTGTTTCGTACATAAAAATTCTTTGTTCAAGCGCGAATTTTGTGCCATGTCATATCAATGGACTATTAAGATTTAATATAATTCACACACAACACACATGTCTTGAATGAAAGTTCACTTTTGAGATTCACGATGAACTAACTCTACTCTTACAGCTTGAACAGAAGGCAGCAACTGACACAGTACAACACAGCTGTTAAACGTATCCTTGAGCGGGTCATTCACCGCTAGTGTACTACTGGAATAATACAAAGTTACTGTTCAAGCATGGTATTATACACTATTTCCATTATGAGTCCAATGATATTAACAAACCTACAGCCTTTGAATCTTTGAAATTATTTTCTGTTTGTTGAAGCTTTCAGTCATTAGCCAAGGGCCCTATGAAAGGAACTAGCAACTTGCATTAATATACCACTTATAGTTCCTTGCGATCTTTATTAGAAGGTGTGTAAATCTGTGAGAATCTTTCAACAGTGATGTTAAGTAGGCGCAAACTCCCATGGAACAGTACAATGCTTGTTTATCCGTCAAGTCTGACGGAGAATGATTGTCATGGACGAAAGGCAGGTAAAAACAAAAGTTAAATACACACGCTAAACAGATGCATCCGTTAAACAATTAATCGGGAAGGATGGTCGTTTATGAGCGTAATACAACAGCACCTGCAGATTTTATTTACCTCAGCTATAAGGTGTTCTTTAATCAATCTGCCAGTTCCAATTTCAGTTAGTGCGGACAGTTCAACTTTTAGTCTGGATGGAACAATGAAGGCATATAGTTGTTCCGGTTGTGTGAAATATTGATTGGAAACTGCAGACTGGGTTGCCTAATGACTCTGAAATAAAGTGCTTGACCTGCCAGCATAAATTATCCCTATAAGTGCTCGTTGATAGCTGTGTATGATGGGCGTTTTGATGGAGTGGGAGGGAGCAACTTATGTCCTTGTCAGTAGACAAATTAATATAGCGTTTCTAGGAATTCTAGGTGTTGTCGGCACACGCCAGCGGATAGCGGTAGGTAATCCCAAGTGGCGTGTACCAGCGAGAGACCCCGTCTTAGATTGTTTGACTATCCCTCTCCCCCTCTCAAGTATTTCCTTAACCTGAAAGCACTCAGCCTTGGGCGCAGACGGCTTTAATGCTCATTTGAGCTGCATTTAATCAATTTCATCCTGCTGTTCAAATGACTTTAGTAGTTGGAATGATGTTAACCATAAGAGGAGGGAGGGGGGTCACAAGATTCTTTCCCAGTGAATATTTTACATAAAATTTAGGCTTTTATATTTCATTTTTCTTAAGCCTATGCGTACTTCTGTTATAGGGCATAGTGGGATATCTTGTATTAATGTAGCATTTCCTTACATATGCAACTTCATATAAAGAAGAAGAAAAAAATAAGTGAGTTATACAAGTATCGACCACGCACGCAGCATTTGCTCTTACTTTGGGCAGAGACATGCTCGCTGAGTATGTAGTAAGCATAGGTGCTCCAGGTACGAGTCTTTTAGTAGGCTACCTCTCTGCCGGAAGATTCATTAATTACGAAGTGAGTGGTTGCGCGGTGTGTTACGGTGAGCATGTTTTCTATTGCACGACGAGATAGAGTTTGCTGGTCATCAAGTTCGTTCAAACAGAAAGATAAAGAAAAAAAAAAACACCCTGTACAAATGAAACTTGGACGTGTGAAGAACTGGAGTTCAGTATGCGCCAGGAAATAGTAATAGACGAGGTTATTTCAGAATGAATGGTCATGGCAACATATCTACACAATTTTAATGTCATTTCTCAAAGTAGTTCCCGTTAGACTTAATTCACCTGTCCTAGCGTTTCTGCCAGTCTTCATAGACACGCTGGAACCATTATTTGACACATCTTACGCAGTCTTCATCCCTACTTCCCATGATTAAAAAGGCCTCCCATGAAGGCGTTTCTTCAATTTGGAGTAAAAGAAAAAGTCTCACGGGGCTAAATCGGAACTATTAGGAGGATGAATAAAACACTTCACATTGAATTTTGTGAGATATTCAGCGGAAATATGGCCTTTTGCTTTTGAAATAGCTTCGCGAAAATTTCAGGGCATCTCTGTAGTATTGCCCTGATTACAGTTGTGTGGATGTACGACATGCTGTAAACCATTCCTTTAATAAAGAAAAGTGAAATGATGTTAAAGATCTCCACACAGATCGTTGCTGTTTATCTAAGAATCGAGAAATAGCCAATTTTCATTAGCAATGATTACCCTCGAAAGAAACTCCGTTTCTTCAACTGCATGCAAACCTATACGCGAACGTCCTTTAGTTTGGGAATCAGCCGTCTTGGAACCCACCGCGCACAAACACGTCTCATATGCTAATTCTCAGTTACCAACGTGTGAGTGGCAACCAATAAAACTTTCATTATTTCTGAAAGTATTCTTAATGTTTTTCGACTATCCTGCCTCACAATGACAGCAGCGGTGTTTGTGTTTTCTTCCGTTTAAGCACAAACTGGAACGTTGAGTCCACCTTCCTATAGAATTCATTGCCTCCTCTATTTAAACATTTTAAACTATCTTCCAGCGGTGCGTAGGGAAGAATAAACGCTCCATCGGTTTCCTGTAAAACCGCATAGGCTTCAACTAAAGATTAGTTGAAACGAAAGCAGAATTCCAGAGCAACTCATTGTTCATCCCATGTCACCTCTATTTTGCTGTAGGCGGAACTGAACATGTCTTAACTTGCACACCTCTCACAGGCGGGGACCGGAAGTAAGACGAAAGCAGAATTTCAGGGCAGATACTGTTCATTTCGTGTCACATTCATTTTGATGTAGGTGGAACTGAACATATCTCAACTTGCACACCTCCCAGGCGGGAATCAGAAGTGACAAAATGAAACAAATACACATGTACAATATACATTAAGCTAACAAATATTGTAAATTATTATTGTCAAAATGTGAAACTTGTGTTACACAGCAGTCGCATACTCTTTGCACAAAATGAACGCAATATATGCATACATATTAAGCTGGGGATCACGACTTAAGATAGTCTTATTCTTCAGTGACATTTGTAAACGCTTGCAACTGATTACCCGGTCACTAATGCATTTAGTTTTGCAAATTGCAGGCATAAAACTAGTTTAAATAAATGATAAGCTATAGGTCTTCAGGACACTATCTAAGAGCACTTTAATTTGTCAGGATGAGGTTGTTTTTCTCTTGAGTTCCGGCTGTTGTGCACTAGTTGTGTCACGTCATTAGTTTGGCTTTGCTATGTGCACTTGTGATATTGATACAGTGTTGCATTTTCGCGCGTAGTGTCAAGAATAAAATATTTTGCTTTCCTTATGTGAATGGAACAAACATTGCTGAATAATAATAAAATACTAATTATATTACCATATCTAAATAGAAATTACATTTGTAATATAAAGAATATAGAAAACATAAGCGCCATTAAAAAGTTTTGATTGCGCCTTGCTTTTGCGAAAAATCTTGCCAGCACCACATATTTCTCCGTATATTCAGAGTAAATGAATAAAGACTGTAAAAAAGATTAAAACTAACAAGTTCAATATTAGTTGAAAATGATTAAAGAAAATTATTTTGAATACGATTAACAATTCATGCTCAGTTGCAGCTTTAAATAAAAAGTAAACAACAAAGCAATAATGCCATTGAGACAGTTTCTTAAATATCAAAGAGATAACAGTAACAGAAGAGATGAAAGATTATATTGTTAATTAATTTCCATTGTTTTGGTATTAATTTACGACCTAAACGAGATTAGAATTCTACGTGTTGGGATAAAATCTATACTGTCATGTCAGTATCTAAGAAGAAAAATGATTGACCACTTTTATGACTAAATGTTTTACTATATTTATAAATTAAAGTCTATATAATACAAGTTAACTGAATCCAGAATTAGGGAAATGTTCCAGAGTGTAATTGCATACGCTCTAATAAAGCTATCATGACAACGTAAGAACCAACAGTCACAATAACTGATTTTTTCCCCCCACCTAATATCAAATACGGTTACCTTCTTGGTTTAGTGCTTAGTTGCTGACTGCTGGCCGAGAGGCCCGGTACGTGCTTAGGAATTTTTCTAAGTTAGGGATTTCTTGAACGGGGTCCACCCGCCCTCGTGAGGATAATTGGGGAGCTGCCTGATGTAGAGAGGTGGCGTTCGTCGATCATAAAAGTAGCGTGATAGGCGACAGAGGGAGTGACGGCATCTGATCACATGACCCCTGCAATACTGCCCTCTATCAGTAAAGTCGTAAGACAAAGATAGAAGAAGCAGAGGTATCCGCGGCAGACCCGTAACGCCAAATGAGAAGAGGTGCATATTTGATCTTGCTAATGGTGGATACCGTCTTCCTAACAGCATAAAAATTAATAAATGACACGTCATATTTGACTTTCTTATATTTATATTTTATGTACTTTCGCTCGATTTTCCTTTAGTTGTATAAAAATCTACACGTTCCTTAGTTTTTATAGCATCTTTCCCTTTCATTACCAAACATTTTGACACACCAGTAGCCATGTAAATTACTTATATCGTATTATATGATAATCCATATACATTTTAAATTATCTATTAAATACTGCATAATATAACATACAATTTCATTAGCCTGACCATCGAGAACAGCCTACTGCAACATTGAATTTGCGTAGAGTTATTTCAGTAGCTGTTGAGGCAGTGGTCAATGAAAATTTTAAAATGATTCAAGAGTGCATTAAATTAGTTGTTTAATGTTACTAATACAAATTTCGCAACACACAAATATAAGAACGGATAACTGTACTGGAAAAGTGTACGAAACTTGTGTAACAGATAGCTCTTGCCAATTCAGTACTGCCTAGATCGTAATGAACTAATGATCAAATAAGTGCATAGGAACAAAATTTAAGGATTTCATTTCCATAGAAACTGCGTCTTGTTCAGGGTAATGTTAAGGATAGTAATCTGTTTCTTAGCTTTCAGACGACAGTAGAAATAAAATATTCTCAGAACACAAGACAGAATGCAGCTTGCAAGGATTGTTTAATATCATAAACGATGAGCATGTATTCCAGAGAAGTGGCATGAATACTTAGAAAAGTGTTGTGTTAATTGTTGGAAAATTGAAAAAAAAAAAAAAAAAAAAAAAAAAATGCGACAAGTGTAGTTTTGAAGTGTGTATTAAAAGAAATCAGTTGACGGGTGCAGTTCCCATTTATAAGATCTGTTGGAATGCCGGCAGGGGTGAGATAGGAATAGTTTGCCAGATTTGTAAACTGCTTTATGAATATTTTGACTATTTTTTATCTGAATCTCATCGTCCATGTAGATTTTGTATACTTTATTTATACTTATTAATATCGTTAGTTTTAAGGTCGAACAGACAATACCTGATAGTTGAGGGACCTTGCCGAAGCACGTGACAGCTTGTTTGACAAACAGCTGCAGCCTGGAGTGTTGCCCACCCCCGCACTGGATCAGCTCGCCCCATTTCCACCAGCAACCACATCTGTGCGAGATTAATGCTGGTCCGGTAAACACTTAGCCACATTACTGGCCTGATTATCCGTATTTACACCGTAAGGGCAAACGGATATCTGCTTTTAACTACATCTGCGATTCCATAATATTTCATGTTTCGTAATTCTATAGAGGTGCAAAGTTTTTTATGTATTAGTCGGACCTGTTTGATTCATGTGTGAGCGCTTCTATATCAAACTTTTGTAGGTTTCTCACCTTTTAGGCTGATAAAACGAACGCAATATAGCACCAATTTAATTCTTATATCGACGATGTGACACTTTTAAGATGTTAGACAATTTTGCCCATTATTTCACGCTTATAAAAGAATTCTGATAACCAGCAGATACTTGTTTTCTAAGTATGGTCACACGCCTATCCAATTACAAATGAAATAGTTAATATTTTCTTCACTCACATTTGAAAAGTGCTAACCTTTTCTGTAAATACTACTCTGTAGCGTTGCTGGAATCCAAGAAATGGTTGGTCACAAGTCTTTCGCGAACAATCATGTGTTTTGACTTGCCTTCAGAGTCTAAATGGTGCATTATGGTTAGATAAACATTTATAACTTCAATGGTGACGATGACTGTGACCGCCTATTTTCAAAATGTACTCACTTTTGAAACCAGGCACCACCTTATTACAGAGTCTTCATTTAGACGCGTGGCCGGCTTAACGGGAATTTGTCTGTCCTGTTTCTAATCGGTTCTGTTTCCCCCCTCCACTTTCCCACCTTTTTGTATGTTAACTCGAAGACAGGAGTACAGGAGTTGTGAGACCACCTGTTTCAGTGTATAGTGTGTTAGTGTCGTTATAATGCCAAAAAGTCCATATGCTGTAGCACACAAAATCTTAGTGTATGATTCATATGTGAGAAACTCTTGTATAGAAGCGAGATTGCGAGTTATAGACGGATTCCCTGCCTTACAGAGAAACAAACAGTTCGCAATCTTGTGAATAGATTTAGGGAAACGGGATCTGCTCTTGGTAAGAGACCGAAAGTAAAACACCGTGTTCTTATAAGACATCGAAGGTAAAACGCCGTGTTCTTACAAAGGAAAAACTTGATGATATTGGAGGAAAGTTAGAATGAAGTCCAAAGACATCTCTGAGAAAGTCTGCACAGGAATGAGGAATTTCGCAAACCTCGGCATGGAATTCCACTAAACATTTAAAATTATAACTATAAGATAACTGTCGTTCCGGAATTGTAACCGTGCGATAATGTGAGTAGGATTAATTTCTGCAGTTGGTGTCAGATAATGTTAATGTTCTCTCTATTATCCCACCTTTAATTTTTTTACGTACGACGCGTGGTTTTAATTACATGACCATGTAAAGAATCTATAAGGAAACTGTAGTTAGAGTTAATTTCTGCAATTGGGTGTTGAAAAATGTTCGCTCCTTTGACCTGCGTTTATTTTATTTTATTTATTTTTTTTTTTTACGTACGATGCATGGTTTTATTTACATCTTCATGTAGTGACACAAAACAATAGACACTGGAGTGTAGTAAAACCCAATCTTGTACACGAAAGATCATCGTATGACCAAAAAGGTATTTGTTGTGCTTCAGAAATCTATGTGCTTGAAATTAAGGGGTTACGAATATCCGACTCCACCGGCAAACAGCGTCCTTCCCGGTGTCAAGCAAACCCCATTAAGCCGGCCACATGTCCAAATGAAAGGACTCCGTATATTGGCCGCCATATTGAGAACAATTTACCCTCGCTGGGTTCCTTAACCTCAACCTAACCAGCTCGGGGTGCTGGAGGGTATAAACAAAATAAACCGTTAAGCGAAAGTTAATGCCAACTTGTGTTGCCAGCATGCTTCTCAGTTTCTGAATTCTTTTTGAACTGTCTGGTGTGGAAAATGCAGCCAGTTGTAATAACCCGTCTCGTGAACTGCAAACTGTGGTCTTTATTTAGGAGTATGATTTTCAAGAAAATATATCTAAAATTAACAGTTCCAAGTGGTCCTTAAATTCAAGAGTGTCGGATTTCCCAATAGAGATACTAAAGGTAGTGCATGAATAGCTTGGGAGACCGGCAAAAGGACATACTTTTGAGAACTGATTGGCGCCAAATGATTGGAATTCATATGAGAATAACGTTCAAAAGCAGGTGAAAAACTATTAGATCATCTCGCAGTTACTTAACTGAACTGTGTATATAGCGTAATGATGGCATTCTCTAACCTAGTTAGGAAATCTATTAAAATTCTCTAAATGTGCTTTACCTTAGGGGCGTTCAGTCTATTTATTTTATAAACTATTGTCCTGCATGCACAGAGAAGACAAGACTGATGCATTAATTGATGAGAGATTTGCATTTGCATTGCATTCGTATTTGTGTCCTGCATCAAAAGCCTTTCGAATCGAACCAAAAGAACTATTCGTATATATTGCTGATGCCTCAAGGGGTTGTTAACTGCCTTGTCGGGATCAGGGTAGGAGCTCCATCCTTTGTAGGACAGAGGAGGTAAGAGATGCAGCGTGTAGAAAAGTGGGAACGAACGGAAAGAAGGGAACTTGTACACCCTGAGGCACTCCGGCTACATGGACCATTCTTATTTTCCCCGCTCTGCCCCGCAATCGGTTTACTAGCCGTTTCAAAACCTACACTTTTATCGGTAACCGTCAGGCGACGAACAGATATATGGACCCAGTCTCATGGTCGACTAATCTTTTTGATGCAGGTTGTAGCGATTTGTTGGCTCTTGACGGTTCTCGTATGATTGAACATACCCCATTGTCTTCATCCTCGCACTTAGCGTGTGTTAAAGTTTTCAGGTAGGTGTGAGTGCAGTCCTGCTTTATTAAATAACAAACTCATCACCTCGTAGCCGCTCGCACGCAATCGCTCCACAACGAAACTGTAAACTGTGCTAACGAAACGCGACTCAGTAAACCGGCACTTAACGAGGATAAATTAGTATAATTGTGAATGTTAAGAAAGACGAATTAATGGAGCTTTCCCCTCTTGTTGTAGGAATTCAAAGATGTGCACAACACTGAAATTTGTCTCAAGCCAGACTGCGCATTGAACTGTAATGGAAATAATGTAGGAGTGTTTAAAAATTACCAGAACTAGGTTAACCGGGGACAAATATGTAATACAATCTCATTCTAACATACTCAATCACTCAGTGGTTAGAAAATACTAAATACAGGGCAATTAATGCAAGACACATGCTTTTAAATACAAAATCATAAGTCATAACTATATATTTTTCTCGCTAACAAGGGACAGTACGAAAAATCTAAGATATACAATTGAAAGTATGTGGCATCTACTGCCGAGTGGTGCCACCATCGGAAGGCTGGAATAGGGGTCGTCGTAGAGAGGAAGCAAAACACAGGCAACCGGACACCATTGATTTATTATGGCATGAGTAACAGTCACACAACTTACCAGAATTGCAAATCCATCACAGGACAGGTCTTGGTGTTAAGCAGTCTTCGAAGTAGTCTCCAAGTATATCGATATACTTTACCAGCTATGGGGAAGGCGCTGAATACCACCTGTTTCATGTGAATTGTTAACGTAAACCACCTCGCCTCGAAATGTCAAAATGTCCGCTTTCTTAGCAAAACTTTCTCCACGCAATGGCTGCTTCACTTTGGTGATGAAATCATGATCACAGGGCCTGAGATCGGGCAAATATGGCGGGTGTGGAAGAAGTTCCCATCCCCTTATTTATTTTCACATACGTACGAGCGTTGTATAATGAGGTGGAGCCCCGTTTTGCACAAACCACTCTGGATAACCGCCGATTCTATTCAGTTCTGGAAAAAAAAAAAAACATACTGAGGTACTTTTCTCCGATTCAGAAGGGATTAGGTCAATCATTTTTTAATTCAATAAACCACAACACACCGTCAATTTTGAAGAGCCTGGAATTTTGCTGTCAATGAAGCAGTTAGGGGTTCGTCCTTAATTTTGTTTGTTGATCTCTCCAGAAAGAAACATTTGCTTCGTCGGTGAAAATCGCTTCCTCCAATAAGATGGATGTGATGTAATTTGGCACGGGAATCATTGACACATCTCAACCCTATGGTCAATGTCATCCTCTGTTAGAGAGTGCAGAAGTTGCAACTTGTAAGAATGGAATTAACCTTTTCTGCATAGTGCTCTGGGAATTCCCATGTTCGTGCGCCTCTCTGATTCTGTGGCTAGCATGAAACTTACAACGCAGTACTCATCTCTTCATCTATCGACGGTATGACAGAACGTTTATCCTGAATCGATCTTGTTTCATAGCAATGATTTTCCAACTACTTGGGTTACTGAACTCCCTAGATCCCTCCTTTTAAACTCGTTCGTCAGTTCTCTCTTGAGACCATTCCCTCTCGTCTACAGAGAAGAATATTACTCCCATACGGTCGCATTTATGTGCTGTAACCTTTAAATACGATTTCCAGTAACACAAGAAGGCATTAACAATTAAAAAAGAAACGAAAAGATAACTTTTCCGTCAACTGATAAACGATGTAACCTTCTTTAAAGTTCTATAATTTGTTTAAAAACATCTTCATATTGCTGTTATTTCACGTTTTCCTATGATTCCAGATTTTAAAACTACCCTGTAGAACTGAAAATGCACTTTTCAGTGAGATTAAACGAAATGAATAAAAACAATTCCTAGTCCTAGGTCTTTTCCCTTGTAGGAAAAAGAAAGGTATATTGTGTTTTAAGTGATAACAAAGGTGACAAGTGTAATAATAAATTTAAAGATTCTCACTAAAATATTGTGTGAAAATGTGAATTGCAGTTATGGGGAATATTTCGATGATACTGAGGATCTGGGATGAGCTGAAATCTTGGAACTTCTGCGATAGTAAGGCGTGTTTACTTCTGAGAAATGTAACTTTTAAAACAAGAAAGCAGGTTATTCTTTCAGCTCAGATGCATGGAGAAACTTTTAATGTTATTTTGAATGTACTTACAATACATTTCCTTGTGATTGCTACAACCCAAGAGGCTATAAATAAGAAACAGCGGTAATACAAAGATTGCTATTGCTGTTAAAGGGTTACGGCAAAAAGGGGGCGTTAATAAAATGTTTTTGTTTAATTAAAGTGACTTTTGTATTAATTTTAAGATTTTCAATATTTTTATATCTATTCAGACATTAACTTTATTTTACAAAGAGGCTCTTTCCGTTCTGGTGATCTAGTGGTAAGCATACTTGTCCCATAGAGCCAAGATCCCAGTCAGAATTGCTGGATTTTTTTTTCGGGCGTAAAAATCCTAAGTTTGGCTTCCTGCGAAAGGGAAGTGAAGTCCCTTGGAGGGAGCAGTGGTGCCTTTCCTTATGGAGACATTGCGTGCACGGCCAAGTAGATTTCGATTCTGTATTGGGCCAAAGGGGGCCAATTTGAAAAATAATATGTGTACTACGTGTGGAATACACTTGGATACTGTCAAAGCCTAATTTTAAAAAAAGCAAAGTACATTGTTGCTATGAACCCATTAAAAAAAAAAAAAAAAAAAAAAAAACTAAGGATTTAAAAGGCTGATATATGTACCATCGTTTTGTTGCTAAATAAACATGCTTTTAACGGAAAAGGTTAAATTATTTTTGTAAACATAAAACCATTTTCTCTCAAGCAAAATATTTCTTTCCTTCCTGAAACACCATTTGTTTAACATGCAATGAAAAATGGTAATTAATTAATTAATTGGTTCCTAAGTTAGTGAATCATAAATTTGGTACGAGATACAATATTTAGACTTCTTAAGGAAAGGAGGTAGTACTGTGTTATTCAGGAAGAAAGGCTCACCAATTCCAGAAGACGAAATAATCATCATCACATTATGCATTTTAAGGATATAAAGACGCCACAGTGACTGATATATAGAATCCCTGTGCGCCATTTACCCACATTCTATTTATTAACGTAGCCATTTAGATGGAAATTCAGAGAACAAGCAAACATGATGAGTTATTGAAAACAAAAAAAAAAAAAAAAAAAACACACACAACACAAAAAAAAAAAAAATAACGCGCGCGCGCCTCTAAGACAACGTGTTTTTAAACGAGTTTTATTTCGAAATGTTTTTAGACCGTTTTGTTCTAAATCAAGCTGTTGCCACAAATGTTTTAATGTACCTTTTATTGAACGGCATCACTCCATGTCCTGTCGGACTTAGTTGCATTCTCTAAACCTAACGATTAAACCGAGTCAGGCATCCATATTTGGAAAATTGATGTCAGCAAAATGAAAGAAAATGTGTATCTACACAAACACTGACGATATGAAAGTAAGGTATACCAAAAATGAAAAAGGACATGCTCTAGGCCGTTATTTTAAACATTACATAATTTATATACCTTTTTGTGTGAAAATTAATCAACCCTGTAAAGGTTGAAATTTACTCCAGATCGTATTCAGAATTGCTGCCATAGCTCCACTAGTCGCAATGCAGCACGACTGGGATTTATAACCAAAGGTCACCTCCGCCATCACATAGACCAACGGTAATCAATATCTACCCAAAGTATTCGTGGAAAAAAGAAAAAAATTGTGTGTGCATATGCGGTTTAAAGTTTTTGTTTATCACGTTGGCGATGGTCATGATAATTGTTATAAATATGACGTTACGTATCGTTCACCTGTTACTCTTATTTGGACACTGCGAAAAAAGAAGTAAAAATGTTCTAATACATAATTCTTAGTCCGTATAACATTTAAGATACGAGGGTAGGTCCACAACTTTCCGGCCTAACCATTTTATTGGTATGATGAAGATAAAAACTATATTTCACTTTTCAATATAGTTACCCTTTATTGCAATACACTTCTCACATCTCTGCATTAACATTCACCCCTCCCCCAAATAGAAGTCTTGTCTGAAAAATGGGCATAAACAGCATCCATCATTTCTTCGACACACTTAAATTTCTTTCCTCGAAGGTCCTTCTTGAGTTTTGAGAAGAGGAAATAGTTACTGAAAGCTAGATCTGGGCTTTAGGATGGATGGTCGATCTCCTTGAAGTCATATTTCTTCACAGCTTCTTTTGCAACAAGAGCTGTGTGCACGGCGCGTTGTGAAGAAGGCGCGCACCACCATTCAGCTTTCCTCGCCTTTTCTCTTTGGTGGAAGCACGTATTCTATACAGTAGGCCAGCTTAGTACTCCCTATTTACTGCGGTGTTCCTCTCCTTGAAGTCAATGAAGAGTATTCCTTCACAGTTCCTAAAGATTGTGGTCTTGATTTTCTTGGTTGACTGAGTGACCTTGGCCTTTAGGGGCGGTGCTTCGCCAGGTTTACGCCACTCCAATGATTCTCTTTTGGAAAAGGGATCATAGTACAGGACCAAGTTTATCTCCTATAGCAATGGTTTGCAGAACTTCTCTCTCGTTGCCACGGCAGAGCTGCAAAAATGCCTGACAACAGATGACGCGTTGCTGCTTTTCTAGGCACCCATCTTGCACATTCATGTTTATTCATGTTTAAATGTTCATGAATAATTCGAAGACTTGTTGTTAGAAAGACCCAGCCTTGCTACTATTTCTGTAACTTTGAGCCGCCGGTCTTCCATAATTTCTCCTTCCACAAGAGCGATGTTTTCAGGAGTGAGTACCTCCACGAGCCGACCTGCACGCTCTTCGTCTTCAATGCTTTCTGGATCCATGCGAAAAAGTTTGGCGCATTCTTTTACGGTGGAATATGAGGGAGATGCTTCCTCATATACATCGTCCAATCGCTGTTTAATTTCATTTGGAGTAAGTGCTTCTTTGTTCTTTTTCTTATAAAGAACTTAACAGCTCGATACTCCATTTTGAACATTTCACAATCTTCTACACACAGCCTTCTTTATGCACCTATATCTGAACAACTGAACACATCGGAGCGGAAGTTACACCTTCAAATATTTACTAAACAGATAAGGTATGACTCCAGATAAGGATTTTGTGAAGGCAATAATCCTTATCGGCGAGATCGTAAACTTGTGGACGTTAACTCGTAAATGCTCTAGAATATGTGCTTTAATAGGGAATAAAAGAAGTAACCTTTTTTATTATTGTTATTATTATCACCATCACCATCATCATCGTCATCATCTTGCAAGTTGGTCATCAAACAAAAAATTTTGTGCCCACAGTGTGGTAAGGTAGGCAAGAACTTGCACTGTATATTGGAATGTACAGAAACCGAAGAGAGGAAATAAGGAACAAGAAGTGGGATAATTTGAGGTAGAAATTCTGGCATTAAAGTTTTTTGGGATTAGCAGAAAAGAATTGTTGGATCACTTTGGAAATTATATACGGTAATTGAGAGAAAAATGATGGGATAAAGTGGCCAAGGCAAGGGAAGAAGGTAATAAAGTAACAACGAGGGAAGATAACCGCCTTTAGGGGAAGTATTTGTAAAGTTCACTTGATACTATGTATAGTTAGATGGAGAATCTATGTGCACAACAACCAGGGTATTAATTGTATAGTAAGCACTCAAGGATCAAGGAAATATTGTAAATGTGTAGAAATAATAATAGATATTCATTCACAAAGAGCTATAGTTAATTCTTCATTCACAATTAATCTTCAGTCGTCATTAACCATAATTTTCAACGATATTCGAACCTCTCCTTCATGAAGTGCAGTTTTTTTTTATCAGATATCTTATTTATATGGTATGCATTAGTGGTCAAAAGGCGAAAGAGAAAAGGTAGTGAGCATAGGCTTATACTTACTTGGACATGGACCCATCTTTAGGTGTTTTTTATGGTCCCCATTCATTGTAACACATCCTGCGTCTCAAAAAAAAAAAAAAAAAAAAAAAAGCATTCTGTGCCGAACACACCTGGATGTTCTTTTATTTGCTGACACGCATTGACGCGTTTCTCTCTGCTTTTGTACTTTGTCAATGGATAATGAATGCATCAGAGTTGGTAAATATTCCCTTAACCGGCAGCTATTTAAGCAATTCATGTCTGGATTACGGGTCAGCCCAAAATAGTGGGTCTCGTGCTTTAAGGGCGAACCCAAACTAGTTGGTCTCATGCTTATTATCAGATTTTCATACGAAGAAAATGCAGTAGTGGCCCATCGTGCACGAACCACATTGCCGATTCTTTGTGGCACTCTCATAGACATTTTAGGTGTACATTAATGTGCTCTTGTAATGTTTCTACCAAGTTTACAATATTGTATCAACTGTTAAATGTACAGTTTCCAGTCAAACAAAAGACATTTATAAAATTTCTGTTTTTGTGTCGTTTTAAAATTTCTTGCCCCACACAAAAGAAACGAAAGCCCTTTTTTAAGGATATATATATTGGCATGTACATTTGTAATTGTCCGTATGATGACAGTAATTAACATGTTCAATACTTTATAGAAATAAATTTAGACCCCCCATGATTGTCAAAGTTTTGGTTATTTGCCGACATATTGTAAATCTTCATCTTTTTTGGTTAATTCTAAATACGTTTTTGCAAGTCATGTTTGTAATCAGCAATGTATTCTGGATCGTACCAGCTCATTTATTTCCTTGCCGACTCGTATTATCCGCCGTTTTGTGTAACCATTTCTTGCTATTCGTATAATGGGCGGAGGGCGACAGGAATATGCACTGAATCATAACAGGACAAACACCGATAAAGCTGACATTGCAGCAGTTTATAGAGCATGTAGGTACGCAGCATTTGTCAACGAACCTCGCAATGCTAGCCATGCTATTTTCCGCGCCGTTTAGTTAGCAATATGCGACTCTCGCAGTTCATCTCCCTAACGCTTTATTACCGGTATTTTATGTTCATTGTTTTACGTCCTGCTTTCTTCACCTCTCCTTTTTTACCTTGCTTGGAGACCCATGACGAAATTATTACGTTTATTAAAATATTCGATTTATTAAAAAGAGCATTTGGAATATACTTTGCAAACATAAATTTATGATTCCTCCGTCCAATTTAGTCGTTTTGTAAACTTTCCCTTCTGAGGAAATGTTTAACCAGCGGTTGTCAAAATATTGGCGAAAGCTCATCCTTAATTAGCTCTGCACAGTAATGTAGAATATAATATTTAACTGCTTACTGCAGTTTTAAAGCACTGAAAATACGTTCAGTGATGAGAGAAACCAGACAATACTATGTTTCTCTTAAGCCAAGAGTACCAGCTGTAAGTAATAATTTATCCTGATACATTTAAAAAATCTCAAGAAAATTTCTTTTCATTAGCACGTGAAGTACGATGCATGATAGCGTTAACGCACCCGGAGATCATGCAACATTGTGTTATTGTGAGTTATATGGTGGGCAGTGGGAGATTAGTGGGAGATTACTTCTCAGTTTAACCGTTAAAACATTGCGTAATGAACACGTGCTACTTGTTTACTGTATTCGCTTGTCGCTCGATCTTGCTCGGTGTAGAAAACAGAAAATCTTCAGTTTGTTTGTTAACAAAGGTTATAACTTTATTGACTTTTAGGGGAGAAGGGATTATCCTGGCAGTACATAGATGTTAGGTTGTGTAATGTGCTCACAAACTATACCTTTAACGCGAGCAGCTTTAGCCATTCAGGGGAAATAGAAGAAATGGGTATAGTTTTACAGAGCTTCCAGATTAGGTGTTTACCGCTCGCATGGAGTTTTGCGTTTAAGCAGTTGGACATACCATAGCCAGGCCATTTTGGTGGACCCACGCCTCATCTGAAAGCAGCACAAGCTCTAAGTCGATTAACTTTTCGATCACTGATGAAAGAAACCGCTCACAATATCGCGCAACTGTTACTGGTCCACTTTGTAATAGACAATGGGCACTGTACACTTGCAAGGGTTGAGTTTGTTGCTGTATGTGCAGAAGATGCTGAAATCCTAATTTCTGTAGCGATTTTGTTGCCGAACGTACAAGATTTGCATCAATTTCTTCTAATTTGTCTTGTGTTAAAATTGTAGATCTTTGCGCTTTTCTTGTTTTGCTCTGAAATATCAATTTATTTACAAGATCGTGAAGTGCAGTTCTGGAAGGAAGCATTTGCCCAGGCAACATCAGAATAAATTCCTCATTAACGGATATTTGTAATAATATTAACGCAAAAAAAAATTAATAAATAAATAAAAATGCGTTGCTCTAAAGTCTCAAATGTAGACGGGTGATCGCTCGGAAGTTCAAGGACAGGCAGGCAGGAGGCCTTGACTGAAACGCAAAACTCTTGCTAGCGGTGAGAACGTATTCTGGAATTCGGGTATTTACTTGGGAAGTAAATTAAAAGAAACGCAGTTTAGTCATACATTACCTGCTAAAGTATAACCAAACGTATAAACTCATGCTTTGCTGGTTGCTGCAAGCACTTTGGTGATATGTGAGAGACTAACATTATCAGTCACTGTCCTATTAAGTTCTTTCTTCAACTTTGAAGTTGCAATAGAAGCCATTTCTATATATTTGGCTGAGTATGTGTGCGATGTACTTGTATATGAGTTGTCAAGAGAGAGTTAAAGTATGAATATCTCCTTCCTTAATGTGACATGCAAGACTTTG
This sequence comes from Metallyticus violacea, assembly GCA_030762175.1. Classification (NCBI taxonomy): domain Eukaryota; kingdom Metazoa; phylum Arthropoda; class Insecta; order Mantodea; family Metallyticidae; genus Metallyticus; species Metallyticus violacea. Next base: position 44,015,354 of record CM060840.1, on the reverse strand, counting down.
GAATAAGGTTTTATTTAAAGTTATTAAAATTTGTGTGTTACTGTTCAAAAGGCAAAATACAAATTTCAGACTTTTTAAAAGCTTGGTTTGCTTCATTTTAATACAGGACCTCGTAAACTGGGGTATGGGTTGTAATCTCACACTGCAACACCCAATGATCACTGATCTTCAAACAGTTGTGTTTGTCGTACATGAGTAATAGCTCATTTTATGTTGCACAATAATTTTCCCCTTTTCCACAGAAAGTATTAAGTCGGTCATGTTGACAACCATTAATGTTTTAGATTTCCTTATCATTGTTTGAATTCAGTTTTGAAGTTTCTATCTATCAGTATAAATGTGATGAATGTTTCTGCTTGCATAGATAATTAATTCAGCACTGGGTCTAGTTTTGGCAATGCTTGTGCTTGCATAGAATATTAATATAGCACTGAGTCTGAGTTTGGTAGGGAAAGTAACAGAGTAAAATGTTCTTTCAAAGAATATGCTAGGGGGCAGCCCGTCAATAAGAGCCAGATCAGCTCGGCCTCCCCTAAAGAAAATGCCTTAATTATTTACCATTTTCTCTTCTCCTGGCCAACTTTAAAAAATATACATGAAAGCAGCTGTGTATAAACATTAGTTCTTAATTGTATCTTACGCAATAAGTGCATTTGCTCTCTGCTGTGGTAGCGTAGCATGCGGGTCCTCTGTTAGCGAGAGGAACTCGTGAGCCAGCCCGGAAAATTTTACGCTTTAAACTTTACCTTCACAATGACACATTTGTCTTCCTCCGAGATGGGTTAGCCTTTCTCCTGCTTATTTCTGCGTTCTCTTGGGCCAGCGGTACTCTCTTTTTTCTTAGGAACCAGATGTTGAGGGGTTACTGACACCATGCTTAACTGACTAGGGGTTGTTTACGCACTTTGTTTGAAACTGGATGACTTTCTTACTGTTCAGTAAAAAGTTGACTTTCACAGTGTTAACTGTTAAGCTACAAACAAACGTTTTGTTTTATGGCAATGAATAAATTGAAGATTCCATTTTCGCATCTAGGTTTAACTGTTAAGTTGGAAGTGAAACGATTTGGATCTCATCAACCGAAAGCTGGAATCTACTCCGCAAGACGGCACAAAATTATTTATTTTTAATCGCTTAAAAACATCTTGGCTGACAGTGTGTGAAGTGAGAAATGCATCTTGTCTATAGGAATGAGATTAGAAAGGATATAGAAGAGGCAAATTTCGTTTTTGCACAGGCCACGAAACGACAGAAATTACATGCATGTCACAATTTGTTGCGATACTACGATACATCAGTGGAAGTAAACCGGTCGAAAAATTCATAAAAAGCATTGCTGTTTCTGAATTGACTACAGAAAGCTTAAGACATACTTTAACAGCTGAATTAGAAGAGTTCCATATAAACCAGAAGTTTATAGCACAAATGTACAATGTAGCTGCAGTTATGAGAGATTGTTGGGGAGGAGTATGTCTTTATAAATTTGGGTATCGTGTAGTTAGGCCCCAGGTCCACTCTTCTAAAGGGCCACGAACTGCTACTGCTCGTAATGTTAAGAAAAAGTCTTATATACCAGCTTTGGTAAGATCTGTCAGCAAATGTTTCACAAAAGAAATTTTAAGAATGTATCTATACCACAACAAAGTATATATTTCGATTCATTCTGAAAAACTGCGGATAAAAGTTACCTAAAGCAATGATACTGTCCATTGTTTGCTACCATGAAGACCGAAAAGAAGAGCTACTGAAAGCAAATGCATAAATAAGGTAACAAGCTAGAAATATCAGGTTAAAATTGGTGTCCTTTGTACAAACGTCTCCAAAACTAGTAAGAATAATTAAACAGAAAAAAAAAAAAAACATTATGAGAGGAAGCCATGCAAATTGGAGTATAGAGTTGCAGAAAATGTTTGGCTACTACAAGAACATTGGGGTACGGTTACTCACTCTGTGCTACAAAAAGATGTACTTTATAATTCCTGAACTATAATAACATTTTAAATGAATTGTAAAAGAAATATTTTATAGACGAAACTGAAAAATCTTTGAAAATGAAATCAACACTCTCAAGCAAACTCTCCCATTTTAAACAAGATTGGCATTTATGAACCGTTTATTTTTTTTTGTTAATAGAAAGAAGGAAACAAAAATGTTTTAATTTCAATGTTGCTTTTTTTCACCGAAAAATGCAAATTTACACCATTATCTTGCATCAAAATTCTTCAGTATGTAAAAATGTCATTTCAATAATATAGATATAATGGCTATAATATATAAACATTAAAACCAACAGAATTATGTAGATTTAAATATTTTAAAATGAAATTTATTGTGAAAAATTGCTCTTTTTCCGCCCATCTCAAATACAGGTTTTAAGTAGGAAACTCCATACAATAAAACTTGAGAAGCAAAATGCACGTTACATCGCTTTCTTAAGGTAACTTCGATAAAAATGACAAAGGCATAGTCAATTTTCATATTTAAGCTACACACAATTTAAATGAAAGGTAATGAATTGCTACATTGAATAAGTGTGCATTTATCTCAGTTATGTTAATTTTTTAAAAATGTAAATTTGTGTAGCGCTTCGAAAGCAAATGGAGGTTAATGCTGTAATATTGTGTGTGTTCGATCATTAATCATCTGCTTTATCAGTGCGTTTTATTGGGCACCATTGCAAGGCTATTCAGCTAGCAATAAAAGAAAGAACATGCTAAACCAGAACGGGAGAGAGAAATATGAAGTGGTTAGGGACAACTATGGATGTCATAATGTATTAGACCTGAAATGCTCGAGCAAACTCTAGAGAGGTTTATAAGTTACGACCTATCACGATGTCCTTTATTTATTTAAAAAAATGAATGTATTGTAAGTGCTAAGGCATCATTAATTTTAAGCTGTAATATTTAAAAGTAATTCACCATTTTTGCATAATTTTTTTGCCGGCAGTGATAGTAAGAACGATATATTTCATTAGATTGTGAAATGGTGTTTACCACGAAAGATTTTTGCAATATAATTGCATTACCAAAGTCTGATCACCTTTCTCAACTATTGCCACTCTATTATAACTTAGTTATAACATTCTTTTACAATTACCTCTAAGAATTGTGTCGCTTTCTATTTTGTGGTAGGTATTCTGATCAGCTTGTCGTATATGTCATGGTTCCTTGTCATTGATTCGTTTAAACACTCCACTTAGCGTAAGCATGACATGGAACGTTTAAACGATTGGTTAAACAGTGCGAATAGCTGTTAGAAGTTCGGCGATCGAATTCTTTAGGTTAATAATAACTGTGAGAAAGTTGTGTGCTGAAACTGCTATAAATTAAAGTTCACGTGGCGATTCAGTATTCGAAGTTTGAGGTTTTGTTTCGTTCTGAGACTTGCTTCAAAAGCATTATCGAAGAAAGCAAGCCATTTGTAAAAACTGTACTCATGAAATACTGAAAACCTTAATTTTATGAATGTCCAATTCAGAAATACCCGAAAATTTCAGAGATCTTGGGGCGCATGAAAAAAGTTACGAAGAAGACATCAAAGCCGGGATCTCAAACGGGCCAAACACGAGCAAAGCTCACCTAACGCTAGAGCGGCGGAGGAAGGTGGAATTCATTCGATTACGTCACAAACCGTTTGTGACGTAACACGATGTATTTCCGTGTTACGTCACAAACCGCTACACTTGATTTCGTTACATATGTGCACTAGTAGTTCCGTTCTGATTATTCAACTGCCTTATGGTACATTCTGACACCAAAGGAAGGCGCAACAATAACACTAATAATCCATCCCGCACCTGTAGGAAGGCTGTCATTCGTCATCGCTTCAAGTTGAGTTGTCTACAGCAGTTGTCAGACTGCTGTTGACTGAAGCTAAAATATTATTGGCGCGGCCAGGCAGTCTCTATCGCTAGGCAATTAAACTTTTGATAACACTCGAAGGTTCTCCTCTTGTTAACAAGGAAAACGTGACGACTATACTTAGATGCTTTAATGTTGCATGTGCTGGTATCATATAGCCATATATTAATTGTATTTATCCATCAAATTTCAGGAATTAATTTAAATACATGTTAAACCACAAAATAATATTAGATTAATAACCGTTTAAGAACAAGACTAGAATTCACGCATGGCCTTAACATTTTTGAAAATACCTAATGTTACCTAGCCTTTTACGCGCCTAAAGAAATTTAGACGTTTGAAACTTTTTAAAATATAGCTCCAAAAAATCCGAATAGGGGTGATTATTGCACCATGACGTAGATTCGAGCAATTTTCTGAATACATCATACAAAATTACCTACGTGTGTGCAGAGATTATTGTTAAATAAATTAAGACATTTGTACATGGTTGTAACAGTTGCGAAATTCTCATGTTTAGCAGTGCCATCTAGCTATAGGGGGTCAGGGTTGTAGTACACGCCCACTGGCCCCGTCGTATGTGACAAAGCGGACACCAGCTTCTTGTGACAGCAATAAGGAAAGAAATGAAACCATAAGAGTGAAGCATAGCCTGCTGGTTGAGGGCCATTTATAGTAAGTGGAGATCGTGCAACATTGCTTGCATTTTATGCTAATCTGGCCTTGCTTTTATTCCATGTATGTTGGATATGTTGTTTCTGCGTCACCAGATAATATCTTTCGGAATGTAACACGTACATGTTTGTATTTTTCTCCTTCATTTATGAAAATGTCTATTTTTTCCTTCTCTTTTTAAAGATTCCGTAAGTTGTTCGAATGCCACTCCTTCAGCCATGTTGTCAGTGTCCCCAAAGCTGGCAGATAGGATCTTTACGCCAAGTTGCTCTTAAAGCGACGGTTGTCGTCTTCTGTTGACTTACTGGCCGTATTAAAACACATTTTATTTACATCCGACTGAACTGTTATTATAATTATTATTATTATTATTATTATTATTATTATTATTATTATTATTATTTACATCCAATCCTACATGAGATGAATGGACGTGTAAAAGCCGTCTAGGGGGGGAAAAAAAAAAAAAACTTAATTTAGCTCAAGAAATCTTGTATTATGCATACATGACTAAGGATTAGTTCCTCATTTGGAGCAACTTTATGTTTGTTTTTTTTTTTGAGGGGGGTTCATTGTCTTTTTAATTTAACGACCGTTTTAACTTCAAGATCATGAAAAAGGCGGGCAACTTTCAGTGTATTGGTGTTCTAAACGTTATTTCTATTATTCTGTTTTCTTTATTTCATTGCCTCCAAAACGTTAGTAATGAAATCATTCAGTTGCATATAAATGAGGACATTTTAGCGTTTTGAAATTCTTATTAACTTTTCGTAGCATTCAGGATGAAGAAATGATAAAATAAAAATTACTGCGATTGCTACTAAAAGCAAGTAACATTTAGTATAAAACATAATGCACGAATATCAAAAATACTATGATGAACATTAAATATATATACAGGGTTTAATGAACTACACCTCAATGATTTCAAAGAGTATAAAAGGGAGAGCAGCAATTTAATATAAGGAAGCTATTGGTCTTTTCACATTTCAAAGTTATGACATTAAGTCTTAAAAAATCCATACGCCACTGACTAACGAAGCTTCCAATCAAAATACTACACGGTAATAGAGGGAAGTTGTGAAGTCTTCTTGGCGTCAAATAACAGTGGGTCATTTTTATAAAGGTTGAGTCTCGTTTATTACTTTTTTCTTTTACATTTTATGTCTATGCATAATTCTTAAAATAAAAAAATAAACAAACCTACCGTGCAGAAGCCGAACCTAGATCTTCGAAATCATTAGTTTTCTTATCTATTAGACAACACAGTGGAGAGCTCTCTCTAAACTAAGCTGCGATAAATCAGTGAACCTTGTTCAATGCCGTACTGTCATATAATAAACTGAGATTTTAGAGCTAAATCTTGAAAACACCGATCATGAGCTGTTTAACATTAGAAGTTTCTCGTCCGCGAAGCAGGTTTGAAGACATTCTAAGGCGATTAGTTATCCCATTATCTTTTAACACTGACTTAGTATATCTTTTATATATTTTTATCACCAAAACTCTATTATTTTTCTTCATGAGCCATAGTTTTCGTATCTTAAATTGCTTGTCTAAGACCCCTCTACAATCTCTGAATTTATTGCGGTGTATTTCACTTTCACTGTCATAAAGAACGTGTAAATAATAATACAATGCTTTACAATTTAATTAAACAATAGTAAATTATTAGCTAGTAAAATGAAGCAAAAGAGGCATCTTTTCTAAAACTTAATAGCCTTTATTAGATATTTGATCGCTGAAATAAATACTGAATGTTTCACTGACTATAATTTTTTTGCATACTTTTACCACGGCATACAGCTACTTTATTCTACTAAAAGCCTTAACATATTATATTAGGATATATTACACTTAATTGCACGAATAAATATTAAGAAAAACGAGTGCAAAACTTTATAATATAATAAACGAGTTTCATGCGTTATTGTTTTGTATACCAAAATTATAAAGAAATTTTATTAAAAGAAAATGAACATTAATGTTGATTTTCTAATGAATTGCTCTAAAGTCAATTACTTCTTTTATAATACTAATGATGTCATTGTATTGATTGAGGTAGTAGGCTTAGTTTTCAGCGCTCAGAAGTCTTTTTTTCTATATTTACATGATTTCTTCAAGAACATTTCTATACCTTAATTCCGAAATTAGCACAAGTTGGGGTTTCGGTGTCTTCTATACATACAGCAACAAAATTGTTAAAACATAAACTTTACAAGTGTAGATAATGTCCATAGTCTACGACAAGGTGATCCCATAGCACGTGTGCGTTATTGTGAGGGGTTTCTTTCATCAGTGACTGAAGGGTTTATTGACCTACAGCTTGTTTTCTTTTCAGACGAGACGTGGTTCCAGAATTAAACCCAAACAGTTCATTACTGAAATTCTCAGACTCATTATTACAGATTGTACAATATTATTTTATTTTATGGGGTTTTATTTAATACTAAAGATATTGATTTTTTTGCACATTGTAAACTTATACTAGTTCTTTTTTATTTTTATACTTTTACTTAATATATAATCTTTTTTTTTTTATACAATTTTGTTTTCCATAGCATTGTTGTCGAGTTTTTTGACGAACGGTTTGTTCTATATACACATTTCTCTCCCTTAGTTTATCTTTTGTTATTGTTGTTAGGGAAGATGAATTTACCGTAAGAACTTTTAGCCCGAGTTGAAACGGTTTATAAAGTCTTATGATATTTGTGAGAAGGAATAAATTTCATTAATTGAATAAAAACTTAAAGAATATTTCAGAATCTTCAGTATAGGCATATATTTCAGCACAGATTAGTATTATCAATTTGTAATAATTTATTTGGCAGCTAATATTAGCTCATGCATATTTTTATTAATTTTGTAAATATGTGTTCTACAATGAATGATTGCTTTTGCTTTCAGTATTACATAAGCTGTTTTCTTAATATTATAACATGATATTCAATTGACAGCAATGAAAACACTTTAATGACGTAATTATTAATATGGTAATGTTAGTAATTAGTGTTATTAGGTAGTATTTTATTATCACTTTTGACCAAAACTGATATACAAAACATCTATTTCCAGGTAATAGGATACCAGATCCAAGGGTTAACATTTTCATTGTTATATTACACAATTTTAAAGAATTCATAAGTTTTTTATATGTTATCTTTTCGGATGAACTTTAAACTTTTAACTTATCCAGAAAAATGAGGGAGAAAGTAACTAAAGGTGTGCAAAGTTTGAAAAATAGGGGGGGGGGAGGTCGAAACTAGGCTGTACGTATTAGAATTATGAGTGTTGTTATGTATTCAAACACCAATTTATTTGTTGCCTTTAATTAGGAAAAAGAATCTATAAACTAAAAGTTATGGGTTTTTAAACTTCCGCATTTTGAAAAAGTCAAAGATATAGGGGATATGTTTCCTGGTTTTCGGAGGAACGTGTAAGAGTTTATATTGGACATGGTCAAAATTGGGAGGAAAGAAATCTTTTCTAATTCTCTTCTAATTGAAGTAAACTGTGGATGTGGGTAGAGTTTATTCGTTTTTAAATAATTCGTAATGGCGTTTTTACTTGCACTGCGACAGAAGTGTGGAGCACACTGTACATCATGACTGACTGTGGAGTATCTCTTGCACCAAAGTTATATTAATGCCGATATGAATCAACCGTTTGTGAAATCGCGCAGTAGAAGCGCACAGTTGAGCAGGTCCTGAATGCCAATGCGAAGGATGGGTACACACTATAATTTACATGCATTGTGAACGCAAGGTGGGGAGTGGCGGTCAATTGATTCTGGCAGTCCGAGCGATGTCTGTCACAGTCAGTCACGGAGACATATCAAATGAATACGGGAACGAGCCAACAAATTATGTGCTCTGCCCGCTCAGCGGTTCGCCACAGTGTGCTGTCTTGGAACTTGTCAATCTCGGTTAGTTTGTCACGAGAATAAGACTGGCCAGCATCTTCATGCGTCGCCTTCTCTGACATTCGATCGTTGATGCTGTTGCCCAAGCGGCCTCTGTCGTACCATCATAGGCATTGCACACATTTTGGAAGGGCAATGGTCTTAGAAAATGCAGTTCCTTAGTTGAAATATATATTTGATTCTAAGCCCTTCCATATCCAAAAAGAACTAACTCTCCAGCTTTTCCTAAACGCACCAAATAATACTTTCTGTATGCAACTTTTTTTTTTTTTTTTGGTGACTGCTCTCTTTATTTTGTCTCAAAGAATTACTTTTATAGTCATTCTTCTATATTTTGTATCTAAGAATTGCTTTTATAGTGATCCTTCTATTTTTTGTCTCAAAGAATTACTTTTATAGTCATTCTTCTATATTTTGTATCTAAGAATTACTTTTATAGTCATCCTTCTATATTTTGTCTCAAAGAATTACTTTTATAGTCATTCTTCTATATTTTGTATCTAAGAATTGCTTTTATAGTGATCCTTCTATTTTTTGTCTCAAAGAATTACTTTTATAGTCATCCTTCTATATTTTGTCTCTTAAGAATTACTTTTATAGTCATCCTTCTATATTTTGTCTCTAAGAATTACTTTTATAGTGATCCTTCTATTTTTGTCTCTAAGAATTACTTTTATAGTGATCCTTCTATATTTTGTCTCAAAGAATTACTTTTATAGTCATCCTTCTATATTTTGTCTCTAAGAATTACTTTTATAGTCATCCTTCTATATTTTGTCTCTTAAGAATTACTTTTACAGTCATTCTTCTATATTTTGTCTCTAAGAATTACTTTTATAGTCATCCTTCTATATTTTGTCTCTAAGAATTACTTTAAAATCATTTCTTCTGTATTTCGTTTATTCTTCAATTATTTATTAATTTTAAAAGTCAAGTGAAATTATAATCTTTCATTAAAAACTGAGCTACTTTTTGTGAGAGCTCTCTTTTGTATCTTTAAACTGTGCATCACTTTTCTTCATTAACCCCGCAGTGCCTGCACTGATTATTAGAGCTTAAGTAATCGCGTGGATGGCAATCGTTATTCAATACATTATTCATTAATTTATTGAATATATTTGTTTCTATTTTATTTTAGTCGTGGACCTGTCGGTGAATGTGCAGATTTCTATTAATGCTCTTACTTCTATTGGATCTGCGTGGCGTGCATCCCTTTGTCTTGAAAAGTCTTCATGTTTCTTAGTTATGTAGATCAAGAATTAATGAGATCATTCTAATGATGTTTCCATTTCTAGGCCGAGGACTAATTCTTGTGATATGTATTCATGTTCGTGCAGCTGCTCTTGGTTTTATTTTACACCATTTACTATCATCTTTTCCAATAAAGAAATATTCCTCATTATCAACACATTTCCCAATGCTCTCACCTTCCGAATATTCTTGTTCTGTTTCAGAACTGTATTCAACAGCTGGTTCGAGATTTCCGGAGTCTTCATCACTGTATCTTCCTCTCTTTGGAGTTGAATTCATCATAATATCATTTATACTAATATTTTTTCAGGAGTTCCTTACTCATAAATGTCTCACATAGCAACCACAGAATTAACCGCATGGTGTCAATAGTCATCCACTCTAAGATTGTAACTGTACGTGAAAAACTTTTGTTCGATTCAAATAATGGAAACACAATTAATATATAAAAATAAGCTACTTCTTACATATTTACCACTGTTATAATCATCGTAATACAAGTTAATAAACGCTAAACTAAATCAGAATACAAAATTCATAAAACAGAATGCAAGTAATACACAAACCAAAATAATTATGTGAGGCGTACACTATTTTTTTAAACATGAAAGTGCTTAAAAAGTCGACGTAAATCAGGCAGAATTTTATTTCTGGCCTATCATCGTCAGGAAAAATCGGAGGAGAGTTAATATATAAATATAGGACACTACGCAAATTTAATAAAAATATCAAATGAATAATACCAATCAGTGGTCTTTTAGTCTTTTAGGGTAAAATTGTTATTCAATCTTAAGTTATTAGTGGTGATAGCTAGAGTCTGCCTTTGGGCACTGTAATGCTCCAAATAAGTGAATAAATGAAAGAAATGAACATCATTGCTAAATACAATTTAGCATATATTTGACTGTGAGGGGCCCGCACCGGCTCCTTCTTTCTCCAGTGTTAAAAAACCTTTAGAAGCGTTTATTTTGGAATTTTTAGAGATAAATTCCTAAAGCTTCAGCAGTATTATATTTGGAAAAGAGTAGAGTAGATCACAGAACTTATAAGATTGTGCAATACTTGCGTTCAGCGCATTACTACAAGGTAATTACAATATATAGCTGCCGCATCCTGGAGGAACACTAATGCACTGGCTAGTACTCCCGTTCTTCTCTACTCCATTTGACATCGAAGTAACCCGTGATCTTAGGATTGCCGAAGATTAGATGGGGATGCACGCAGAGTACACACTAGTCGTAGAAGATATGTTCTGGTGTTTAAAATGGCGCGGTAAATTTATTAGACATAAACGCGAATCGATATCAAACATTATTCAGCAGTTGACAAAAGGAAAAATTCCACGGTCCACCGCACATACGGTCCAAGAATCATTAAATGCAATGAGCAAGGTCGTTCGATGATGGGAGTAAAAACATTTATATTTTTAGGGGTAACTTGAAAAACAAACATTACCGGAATTCTAGGCTAAGGCAGAACATAAAATAAGCGTAGATGAATGAGTGCCAACATATTCTGGCGATATGGAGCATGTGTACGAGCTAAGGCAGAGTGCATATTCCATTAATACTTCTGACGTTGTAGGAGGCACTTTACCGGCTGATGCTCGATCTGTCGCCCGTGATCCAGAGCCCGTGCAATGGTCGCCATATATGTTAATATCTCTGTACTTATTCTATATTACGTGGATACCAAATTGAAATTGGAAACTTTTGAATAGTTAAACCTAGAGATTTTAGATTTGGCATGCTTAGGCTCAGACTTTTAGTGTTACTAGGACAGACTTTCAATTTAACTGGTCAAATTGTAATGTTGTTTTAAACATCTTATTTTGGGGGGGGGGGTGCGATTGAGAACTTTATGGAAACCTATTTCCACTCATAAAAGCTGGGAATTTTCTGCAAAACTTGACCAAATTGTATCTTGCACAAAATTTACTATAGTTTTTAATTAGTAATGTTGGTAATTGAAAAAATAAAACATCCGCCCTTAAGTGCAAAAGTGCAAAAGTAACTGACTGCATTTAAAAACGATTTTAAACTTTCATTTTCCAGTAAAATCCATGCCGACTTTTATGAAGCGCGGACTACTGGATGCCTAAAAAGTTTCTAGTATGTTTTTTTTTTTTTTTTTAAATAGTGTTTAACGCTTTAAAGGAAAGAAGCGTTTCAAACCTAAGTTTTGGGTACTTCTCCGGCATTTGCTAGTTATGAGGACTGAGGAAAACCTGGATAAAAATCTCAATCAAGAAGAATGGTAGAAATCGAACCTCAGACCTCCGCTCACGAGTTCGCGCCTTAACGACCTAGGCTAATCGTGGCGGTCTCTCATGCACGTACTTAAAAAGTGTGTTAGGAGATAGGTTTTGAGTGGGGGCAAACATATTAAAAGTTAAAGCAGAATACAGTGTGTGAAATTTTGGATAACTAAAAGCTCAAATCTAAGACTAGGATATTCAAAGAGTTCCAAAGGGCACATGCTTTTTATGAGGGAGATTCTCCTGATTTCAAAATAATTTTTAAGAGCAAAAACTAATTATTTGTTTTTTGATCAAAAATGCCACTTTTTCATTTCGATGTCCGCTTGAAGGACTGAAACTATCTTGGAAGGCCGAATAAGGAACAGGCAGCAAAAAATGCCAATCTTAAAGTAGAAGTCCATCTGAAATCATAGACAATATTGTAGAGTTTGAAACAAGCCACCACTGTAAGAGCAGCGGCTCGATAACGACCTGTGTGTACATATAAGCTCACCAATTACCATTGTATGAGGATATAATCGCTTAGCAAGTCAGTTTGCTATAGGTTGTATAAGAAAATGTTTCCACTTAGCTTGGAATAAACAATGGAAAGGGATGGGGGTAAATCAAGTTATAAGAAACAGAAATTTATTGGGAGTAGTAAAGGCGAGATTTATAGTTGTTTTATGTTATAATTTGCTTAGGATAGTAAATATTTTGTAAGCGGGAAAAGCTGCTAGCATGTAATTTACTTTTCAGCATAATTAATAGTCTCTCTTCAAAGAAGTACAAGGGAGGAATATGCCTCGGCATAGATCACTTGGCTATTTTCAGTAACAGACCTATCTCAAGGTAAAAATATGATGGTCAAGTAGGTTCTGAGACACGGCTTTCATTTTCTTATTCCAAACTGGCTGATCAAACAACAGTTTTTCCTTGTTGCAACCTTATCTTTCATTACAGAGTGTTTTATTTCCGTACAGGTACGGTCGTTATCGCAGCTGAAATTACATTTAATGGGGGCATAAATTCCCTAGCGTAGGGCTCGTCTTCAATGCACCAGACTGGCAGTTAGCCTTGGAAGAAAATCGCTGCTTAACCAAAGTTCTTTTAAGGATTGACAAAAGGGACGGAGCAAGCGAGAAGACCTTTCTACTGGTTTATTCATACCATTTAAATAATTAAAACAAACTAACAAATAAAAAAAAAATGGAACACGTTGAAATTGCATTAACGCTGTACATGAGAAGTTCAAGAGGAAAATGGAAAAGTTAGTCTTTAGAGAAAATATTTGGAATGAGAAATAACTCAAACTGTGTAAACAAAATATAAAGCCTGAGAACAACAAAGAAATTGCAGTAAAGTTGAAAAGTTGATCTTATACTTGGATGGAAACAACTTTGCCTTGTGTCTGCAACTGTGATTGTATCTCCCTCAATCCACACAGATGTACTTGTTCGTGGCCTTATCCTGATCCTCTATGCTTATTGCATGTATCCACATATATTTATATTTTCCCTATTTTTAGACCTTTTTACTGTGATTTTTACTTTAAAAGGCTGTCCTAAGAAATATGCGTTTGTAAAATTGACTCATTTTTTATTTTCCCCTGTTTTACAAAACGAATCGTTGTTGTACGGTTGTTTAAAAACAAATTAATGTTTATTTTCAATTGATATAATTGAATTCAGAATTCTCGTTCTGAAAGTTCTTAGTAAGATCCACAGTTCTGGCATACAATTCAACGGACTGTTCCATCTTGATCAAGTTAAATTACCCGAAAACAGATGGTTAGAATTGTGCTCTAATTTATAAATAGCGAAATTAAAGACGTTAAAACAATGAATTTTGGCGCATAAAATAACTTCTACATAGTAAGAAATATACAATATAAACTTGAAAATGGCATTTTAAATATGCTTTTAATTTTTTTTTCTTTTTTCTTTTTTTTGGAAAGCTTTCACAGCCATTTAATTATGGACTTAGGTCATTCAGTTTTACTTGTATTATATCTCTTTTATTAACACAACTTTTTCGATTAAAAATGCTGGTAGTAGGTTTTAAAAGAATATATTATTGAAACTAATACAACAAATATACAACCTGAAAATAATTTAAATTTGTTACCTGAAAAATTTTATATGAAAATGTTTTCATTATAAGAAATAACACTATCTCACTGTCTAGAATATTTTCATTTTTCATGAAAAAAAAAACTTTTCCAAATAAACTTAAATGATCTGGTTTAGATAATTAGGAAAAAAATATATATTACACTTTTAATATTTATCACTTATTTCCCGTAGTTTTTCCTCACAAATTTAAATTTCATTTTCCAAATTTTCACCAAAAATTGTATTTTATGTCTATTTAAAGATACGTTTGAAGACAGAAAACCACTTTCCACATCTACAGATGTCACTGAAGCACATTTCATCTTCGGCACCTGTACAAGATCAACGGCACAACCAAATTCAGTGTTGTTTCCTGTCAAAATATGAAAACTCTTTTCATTGCTTGAGTTCTCACTTTCGGCCGCCAGACAAAATTCAGTCGACATAAAACTTATGCATGTATATGATTTAGTTTCGTCTGCAAATTCAAGCGTAAATGTGCATATGTTCTGCCCTAAGCTAAGTAATAGACACTAATATGTACTTTTTTCAAGATAAATGTCTGCATTGGTTAGGATCATGATTTTTTTTTTTTTTTCACGTATCCAGTAACTTTTTCTTATTAAATTATATTTTAAATTTAAACCGTAAGATTTGTATAGCTCTGGGTGCTAATCAATTTATAACATTCAAAAGTGCTAGAACTTTTTAAGATTAGTTTTTAGGCATTAAAAGCCCGAGAAAATAACAGAGGCAATAAATCAAAGGTTTCTGTATTTTTAGGAGCAAAATTGAAAATTTGATTTTTTTCAGTCGAAATCACTTCCCAGTTTCGTTAATAATATTATAACTTTAAAATTGTTACAGTTGAGCTTTGTAAATTTCAAGTCATAGAATTTGGAAAACTGTTATTTTTTTCTTAACTAATTTTATATCAGTATCAGAAAGATTTTTGTCGTTTTTTATTAGAAGGCACACGCCTTTTTATTACAATGAGAATATAAAAGCTTTATGTTTGGAATGCAAGGGAGGGAATGGTCTTTTAGTACTAAATGTTCCGCCAAAAACAGCTGCAAATTCTCTTGTAATTCAGAATTGTGATAATCTAGAGTAATATAAGTTTCCAAACTTTCTAATAAAGGCTGCTAAAACATCTGTCAAAAGGGATTATTCTCTTTTCATAATCTGACTTAACTCTATGGAATAGCAGGTTTGTACATCTGTCCCAAACTATGCGGAATGCACGAGTCATAATTATGATTTGATAAAGTTTGAGTTTTTTTATTAATAAGGGACGTTCATTAACTTAACATTTCTGGTTTGGCTAATTAATACAAAAATCAAGCGTTCTAAGTATTCTGCATTGCTAGATAACAGTAAATAAATGCAAAGCAGT
Organism: Metallyticus violacea; assembly: GCA_030762175.1. Taxonomy (NCBI): domain Eukaryota; kingdom Metazoa; phylum Arthropoda; class Insecta; order Mantodea; family Metallyticidae; genus Metallyticus; species Metallyticus violacea. The sequence goes on along the minus strand of CM060840.1, from coordinate 43,999,891 downwards.
AAGTAAAACTCAGCCATTTCGTGTGATTTTTTTGTTAAATATATACGGAAAATGTATAGAGCTTTAATTGAAGTACTTTATCCTATTAATTAGAGTTGTACATAATCATTTCAGCATCTATAAATTAATTTCAATTATTATTTGTCACCTTATAAAACAGTTTTTCCTAAGTTTTTGTCCCACACTTTACTGGCCTTTCATATGTCATTCTGTTTCGTTATAGGCAGCGTTTCTTATAGAAAACATTTTAACTGCAGTCCTTCCAAGTGAATTTTGGTGAACTGTACACGCTGGACGTGTCCAAAGTTACAGGTCAACATCAACACAGAGCTGTAGAAACATATTGTTAATACAGATTTTCTGTCATGTATTAGATTTGCAGTGCTTTGGTGTTTGGTATTTGCCGTGATAATGCATCCCGGGGGCGCAAAGATTCATAGCAATGTACAGACTTCCTGAACTGCAACTTTGCACTTCTTGCAAGGTCATCTACAAGATGGTAGGGCCGTCGCAGCTGGTCGGAATCATCCGAGTGTTTTCTGAGCACAACACGTGGCGCGAGTGTTGCTAACGGACCAGTTAAGTGCGAGTTTAATCCATCTTTCGGCATAGGTACCCACACTTATTGTAAGTTTTTTTAAACCGACTTTCAAAAGAATTTTGCATACTCAGAAGGCCGTTTAAGGCATAAACATTAATAAGTATAATCTCTCGCCATAAAATTCATCCAAAAATAATCTACAACTAATTTAGTGGTGTATATATCTCTCTCTGAAAGAAGAAGGCGACCTAATATTTAATCACCTTAGCTCGGAGCAAATTGAGATATGCTAAAGGCCGTTATGCTTAAACAGTTTGTTCCTATGCGAAAATATACAGAAGTCTAAAGATCGTTTGCCTTTTCTGCAGGGACAGATAATTTTAGTGGCAGTTGAAGATTTGACCAGGCAACAACAGGAAACTTTTTGCTATTAAATGATAATATGTGGTTCTTTTTCGTGCTGATTTCAAGTTTGTTTTCAACATTCCTCGGGGTTTTTGAGCAAAAATATGAAATGTGGTTGAAACTTTTCTAGTATTGATATATTGTAACTTATACCTAAAATTATGTGATATTTCGGCTTTACTTTGCTTATATAATATCCAGGTGAAATCGTTCATGTTCATAGCACACTGCGCCAATGTTTGGAGGGAAAAAATGTAGATGTGAGTAATTCCAGCCACTTTGTAGTTCTAAATCAGGTCTCTATAATTTTATGTCCTGTAGTTTCTTACAAAGTTGATTAGTTTTTTGAAAGATGATCATACAGCCGTTACTTGAACATTTAATACAGGTTCAGATTTAGCATTATCTTTCATCAATTCTCTAATATGTGGACCAGTGAATATTCATTCTTTTATTTTGGCATCACTAAGTTTTGAAAATTTATTCTTCAAAAAGTGAAATGCACCCCCATTAGGATCCATGCTTTCACAAAACTTTTATCAAACCTTGTTTGATGTGCAACGAAGGCAATATATTTGAGAACTGACAAATACTGATGAACCTTTCCGGTATAGAGAGTGTACTGTTGGCATTTGAACTTATTCGTGATATATTTATCAAACAAAAGTGTCAATCTATTGAATGCTGTTTAGGTTGGAACTGCACAAAGCGTATGACGAGATCCTTTTACCCAGCCACTTAATACATTTAACACATGAGGTCTAGTTTCTGCCATGATCCATTTTGCAATGAAAATAACCATTATAAGATCTTTTAACTAGAGGAGTTATACACCCCTCTGTGCTTTTAATGTTATCACAAGCGTAACAAAATTTCGAGGCATGTTTCACTTTTGCAACAATGACTTTAGAAACTTGTTTTTTGAATGGAAGTTCCAATTTAAGGAACTTCTGTCATGTGAGAAATAAAATCCATTGTGAATTCTGACGTCGCAGGCAACAATGCTTTAAAGTTATATTAATTGTTAAAGCACTAAAATGAATCTATTTGAAATAATTTCTTTAGTACATAAACAAAATACATTTTACATTTATGTAGAACAATGTTATTACTATTCTCTCTAGGAGATTAAACTTAAAATAAATTATTTACTGCAGAAAACGGATTTTATTTAGCACAGACCTCGTATGTTTGTGAGCGTTATTTGAATATGGGTTTCAGCATGTTAAATTAGCTTCTGAAAAGTAACTTTAAGACCTTATTAAGTAATTAAATAATTTATAATCCATCGAGGTCTGCTGTTCAGTTGCAGCCCTTTTCCAAATGTATAGCGTCCATTTTTCAGTGAGCATAGTTTGTATTCTGGCTTTTTTTTTTTTTTTTTTTTTTTTTGTCGGCAAAGGAAAATGTGGGACCCTTTGCATACTTTTATTCGTCATTCTAGTTGACAAAGTTGACTCAAGTTCAAAAGGTTAATTTAGAAGGTTTTAACTTGCCATATCGCGCTAAAATCAAAGATCTACTAGATACCTTAGATTTATATTTTTATCTCAGGTTTTTCCATAAACCAAAATATGAATGATAAGGGAAGAAGTGTATTGCCTGTAAACGTTGTGACAGACTAACACTTTTCCATAGCGCAGATATGTCGCATGCATGTTTAGATCTACAGGTACTTGATAGAAACCTAAGCAGTATAAGTTAGCGTATTAAAGGCGAAATTTGCGAAGGGACGCTTTATGTATGTTAAAAGCTATTATTCGGGGTATATGTCAATTTTAAAATTCGGCTAGTTTGCTTAGAATACATTTCTGTTGTAGTTAGAGATAGTGTGATTTAGTTACTTTTTTGTGGTCAGAAGATCAGATATGTTGATGAGAGCTACAAAATAGAGCTCAAAGGAGCTCAAAGGAAAGAATTCGAACTACTATAGTTTGCTGTTTTGTGCCAAACAAAGAGATGTACACCTTAGACAAAAATTGTGAACCACTTCCATAGCCCAGATCCAATTTAGTTAAGTAACATCGATGTCATTTGATAAAGAAGATTCAAAGTAGGGCTAATTTGTTTTCGTTCACCGTGTTTCCAGTGAATGTCTGCCGTTACCCGCACTACTACGCATAAAAGCTTATTTATCATACTACAGCCGATAGCCAAGTGGTTAACGAGGAGATTGCAATGAGCAAGGCGCTATGCTGAAATGTACTTAGATATATTATCTGCAAGTGTTGCGGTGTTTGTTTTTGTATGTAAAGGTATACGTCCCGGGATATGGCAAAAATGTTAAATACGAAAAGTAGCACGGCCAATGACGCCATGAGCTTTGAAAGAGAAGAGAAGATAAGATGAAATCTGCGATGGAAAAAGTGTAACCAAGAAAATTCGCCAAAACAGAGGGATCTGTTACGAGAAAAAGAAAATTCCCTGAGGAGTATATGAAAAAGTAGTAATGAAAAAAGTTAGCAGGAGAATAAGCTAATGTTTGCTAAAACGTACATAGACAGAAACTAAATTTTGGAAGAGACAAAAAGACATTTTTTCTGTTTAGATAGTAGGCTGGTTTTGTAGTGTAAAAGTAAACTAAGATATGAAAAAGCACACAGTTAACATATCCTCGTAGTTGGTGACTGCAAGTCGACTGCTGGAGCTGGAGAGATTTGTGCTGGTAAAACAATAACGTACACATAAGAAAATGTATATAACAGTACCCAAAAGTTGTAAATATGACAGATGTTCAAATTCTATCAAGATAAACGCCCAAACTTAAGTTTATAGTTCTTACTTGTTTAAATATTAAGACACAATCCTCCCCCAATAATCTTATTTAAATTTCATAGAAAATCCGTATGATGAGCTGAACTTTAGAGTGAGGAAATTAGTGGCTTCTTGTAAAGAACAATTAAGGACAGATTAAAGAGCAATATTAGCCAAGAATATACCAGTCGTATGTTCAGGCGTAAACAGCAGGTTATATTTCACAGACGTATTGGTTATTTTTAGCATTATCGTAAGATATATTGTTAAGTATTTTTAAGTTTATAATCGAGTGGTGTAGTTTTAAAATAACAATATTCTATTATTCCTTACATGGGAATAAAATTTAAAGCAATATTGTTTAGTTTCTTATAAATGGCATTTAGATATATCTGCTGAAATACATTTTAAAAAATAGTATTTTTACGTATATATTCGAGCGCTAGAATGATAAAGCCAAAATTATAATAATCTCTATATTTTTGTACTAATGCTAAGAATGTGTCCGAAACAATTGCATTGTATTACGTTATCTATGATGTATCAATTAGGGTCTTTATCTAATATCTTTTATTTTAATCCAAAGTATTTTTCTGCTAAAATGTATTATAATATTGCTAACGTAATTAATTGAATCAATCCAGATAATATTTCAAATATTTTCAGTTTATTGTATTTACACAGTATTGTTTAATTTAAGACATTCAAACATATACGAGGTATAACATAAAGGTATGGCCAATCTTTTTGGACTCCCCACACTTAGAAGAAAATGTTTTATAGACATGGGTACATAGTACATTAATCATGGGAAACATACGGAAACTGAACGTACCAGCATACCACATTTCTTGAATGAAATGTGCAAAATGACCTGGTTAAAAGCTGATTAAGTTGTTAATTCTTAAGTTACCGCCATTGTTTAGTGTACATTTAAACGAAGGTAATATTGACATGCAATTCACTTCATTCATAACATTTGAAAACTCTTGTGTATCGAATAAGATGCGGAGAGTCTTCGAGGCCGTATCGTGGAAGGTTGCAAAACAATACGCAATGCTCTAGCGATACATCAGCCATCCGGGTTTCAGTGCGACCATGCAGGCTGATGCATGTATCAACGCTGGCGGAGGACATTTGAACATTTCAAGTAACAAAGAGTTTCATGTGGTATGTTAGTACGTTTTGTTTCTGTGTTTCCCATGATTAATGTAATATGCAGGGTTGTAAAAAATGAGTCATAACATTAAAATAAAGCGTTTTCGGACCCATGTCCATATAATATTTTCTTCTTGTGCGTGTGAGGAATGTGTTCTGAAATTTGGCCGTACCTTATTGTTACGTTCGATATAAATATTTAATATTTTCGTCACCTTATTAAGAATTTTTAATTTCAGTTTCTCATTTACTTATCTATTAAATAGAATGGATATGCAGGATTTGCATAATTTTAGTGCTTCTCTGGAACCAATTAGTCATATGGAAAATTTGGTTTAATATGCAGCAAATGGATTTTGTGATATTCTGTAATATCTTCATTTAATACAACGTCTCACATAAACTGTCAAAACTACTAAAGGCTATAAAAACAAACACAGAATAATGATTTGCCGCTCCCAGTTTGTCGAGAACTTAGATGGAAATGATTATGTTTTTGTGGTCGTTTCCATCGTGAATGCCTATCCCACATTTTAATGCTGTGATTGACGCTCGGGAGCAAAGAGTGTCAGTTGCTTGGCATGAAGGTCGGGACATTGTTTGAAGGAACATTTTTCATTTCAAAAATAAAATTCAAATTGTGAGACCACACTGAGTTGGCCTTTGTTCTCTGGTTAGAAAAATCCACCTGGTGTGTGCAGTTCCGTCCAGAAACACTTGTTGATGAAAGCATGACAGAAATAAGAAAAATAAGAACAATCCTGCACAAGGAAGCATGGGATATTTAAATATCTCAATGTAACCTTTACCGTAGCTTCCCTATAACCTGCACTTTTTCTTAAAAACAGCCACTTATATTTTTAAGTGAAAAAATAAATAAGACATTGTAATATACTTCTGAAGAAGTACGTTTCTTTATTAACTTGTTTACATTGCCCATAAGGGCGAATTCTTGGCGTATATGCAATATTCACTAAACACTTCCCGCAATCATGCACATAAAGTTGTATAATATATATATCAAGGTTGCCAAAAATGTATACACATTTTACAGTAGATATCTATTTAATATATTTCAAAGTTGGACCGAAAAACAACAGTAATATGTAGTATGATGTTCTGTAAATAGATGTGGCTCACATACATTATGATGGCATTGCTACGTAACAGGTAAATCAACAATGAACAAATGAAGTCAAGATTATCGTATGATGTTCTGTAAGCAGATGTAACTCACATTACGTTATGCTAGCGTTGCTACAACTAAATGGAGCCAAGATTATCGTTTGAACAGTGGAAAGCAATTTTGAAATGATATTGGAAAACTGAGAATGTTCAAGTTCAAAGGCAATGGAAACGTGTACAAAACAGAGCCGCCAATGCGAGTAACAATTGCACGCATTCGATACAAATATGAGACTCGTGGTAACCCTATACCGCAGAAAACCAGTACACTGGCAACAATTCGGGAAGCAATTGAAACGGCATGTACTGCAAGTGCTGAGGACACTCGCAAACGTTACTCAATAAGTAGTTCAACGTACTCAGGAGGGTATCGACGCCGATGGTCAGCATTTTGAGCAACTGTTGTTAAGTGTAAAATTCTAAGGTGATTAGTGCTCATCATTTTCTGTTTGTGTGAATTCAGTTTTGTTATGTTTTTTCTTTGCTTGAAATGTGTATACATTTTTTGGCACCCTCTGTGTATGTTGTATGTATTTTTCTATCACTTCTTACATTAATGTCTTCATACCACATTCTCTTGGATCGTTCACCCAACATTTAGTGGCTTTTCGTGTTTAATGGTTTTAAGGTTATCAGTGATAATGATTTATTGAATTCAGATTCTTTATATGATGTTTGTTTTAATACATTTTAATTTCAATAATTCCCTGTCTGGATGTCAATTTAACATGCAGTTAATTTAAATAAAAACATGTCACATAAGTTATTTAGTGGGAGGTTTAAAATTATTGTTGATTAAAATTTAAGATCATCCCCTAATTTCCAGTCACCCATTCTTGAACTTTCAAATGGGCTTCCTTATGATACACAATTTTAAAAAGGGTTTAACTGTTATCACATCTTTTGTTTTCTATCCTCGGTGCTTGGCAGTCTGATTGTTATTTTGTTTGAATTTTGACAGAATAATGCTATAAAACTATTGAACATCTAATCTAATCTTCTTTTATAGTAATTAGTTGTTTCAAAATAGTGTATACCCTACAAGAAAGACGAGAATTTAAGCGGATTGCTCAGGAGTTGAGAAATAGGCTGTAGTATTTAATAGTAATAACTGTAATATCACGCAAAATAAATTATTTTTTCTACAACTAATTGAATAGATTTTTTATTCTGACCAAACTCAAACAACAATAACAGTCCATGTTGTCATGTAACGGTAGAAACAAAAAGATGCTATAACATAGAATTTGGGCGCAATAAAAAGTATTTAAATTAGTTGTAGGATGGAAAAAAATCTATTTTTGATAAAATTAGGGTAATATATTACAGTTATAATTAATAATATAATACCGTAATTTTGGAACTTCTGACTACTTGCTTACATATAATTTTAAAACAACCTATTACCATAACACAACAGTTGTAATTAATGCTTAATCATTTTAAATATATTTTTCTGTTCAGATTCAACCAATAACGGTCCAGGTTCCCAGGCAACAATTAAAAAAAAAAAAAACAACAACAACCAAACTTGGTTTTAAGCTTCCCGCTTAATATCTTAACTGACATGCTTTTTTGTTTAAATTAAACTTGTGTTAAATATGCGGATACTGAAGACTGGGAAGATGTGAAATGTCTCGTATATTTGGAAATGTAAAGGCTTCTGCATAAACGAAACCTCTTAGATCTTCCTTCTAGGAAGACTGTAAATCCGCGACGGATCTCTGCCCGCCCCCCCTTTTTTTCTTTCAATTATAAGTAACACTTTTCCATTGTGCAATGTACAGTTCCTGCTGTTTTTTAAATGACACACATTGATTTTCGTTTTCAATATAAACTCTCTAACAGATATAATAAGAAAAAGAGAGAATCTGTTGTCTATTTATTTTTTTATTTATCTTCATAATTTTGTCTCAAAAAAAAATGTAACTAATAAATGTTCCACTTAAACACTTCCTAAATTTTCAGTTCAATAATTTGATGATGCTTTTTGATTCAACATAACGTTTGAATATATAATTTCGAATCTTCAAGCTGCGAAACAGAGGTGTATTTATTTCGTAATATACATAGATTGTTTGCTTGTTTTTATGTCAGCGGTTCACATGATTATCAGAAATTATTTCTTTTGTTTATTTGTATGATAAAGTTTGCAGTTTACTGTGTTTTCCTTTTTACATAGAAATACTAAACAGGTGTCGTCTTGCCATAGAGACACTATTTTTCTCTCGTACATTTTTCATTTCTTTTTGAAATGAGCACTTGTAAAAGAGATCACTTTCAGCTTCTGTGCCTTATAGTGTTCTGCTTTTATTCATCATCTGTGCAGAGCAAAAATTCTAGCACAGTATGTAAATTCTGTGGAACAAATTTTGGGTACATTTCTCTACCTACCTGTTTTGAATATTTGACTAAAACAAATAATTGTGTCAATGTGCGGTTACGGGTGTCTGAAGACAGTAGAAATAGCTGCAAGTTTGGGGGTTTATGAAAAAGCTCTGCTTCGCAACCTTCATTAATTTTTGCTTAAGTGTAAGGCCATTGCAACCTGGGTACCTCGAATTCTTCAAACAGTTCAAATGCAAGTGCGCATGGAATATTGTCAGCATTTTTTAAACTTTACCTGATAACGAGAGAGCGGTGCCGGAATCCATTATCGCAGAGATGAAATTATGGTTCTGTACTATGACCCGCTTTCAAAAATAGAATTAGGGGCGGTGGAAAAACGATGTAGACCCTCCTAGAAATGCCAAGGTCACACAGTCCATAAAAAGATCATGACATAAATGTTTGAAATTGCAGAGGAACTCTGATGATGGATTTCAAAGTAAGGAACCCAATGATGAATGGAAGGTACTATGCTGAGCTACTGCATCCATCATACAGCCTAGATCTTGCCTCCAACGACTCTTACCTACCGAAATGTGACCTTTAAGGATGAAGATTCACAAACGACGAGTTAAAATGCTAGTTTTCAGCCTTTTGCAGACAATATCTCGGATTATTTTCTTAGAGCGAATGTAATGTTTGTCCAGAGATGTGAGAAATACGTTGAAATAAAGGATGATTATGTTGCAAAACAATGCATATATTTTGTTCGTAATTAACATGTTAGACCGTAAACTTAGAGCCGCAACTCTTGTCTTCATATATCAGCGTATCTCTCTTAATTGTGAACCAGTTTTCGAAGTTTAATGTCAGTCTCAGTAAATAATATTCCAGTAACACACAAACTCTGTAGGAAAACTGTATAGCCATTAAGAGTGTCTTATGAATCAGGCAAGCGGCCCGAATGTGGGCTTGACTGGCGATCAGAGGAAGTTTTCCTGGTAAGTGTCCTTTAGGACTACTTTGAGTTTGTACAAGTTATTTGATGTTCATAATGATGGTGTAGTACTTTCTTTTTCCAAACTGTCAGTCTTACTACCTCTAGAATCCAGGTTTGCGTCTCTGCGTTTTCTGGCTTTAAATCTTTAACTGTTTTGAAATGTGGATCACTTGTATTTCCTCACCAGCAAGTAGAAGTAAATGCATCAAATGGTACTTTCTGTACAATTGTGGCTTGTGATGTCATAAGCATTTGATGTTGGGTTGTTCTTGTTGTTTATAGCTTATTCTTAAAGTTAAGGCATCAGAACAATTACTCGGATGAGTAACGAGTTTTCCAAGCGTGGAAAGACATAACGCTGCCAGCTCCGATCCCATTTGTGAAGAAACTAATGCTCCAGCGGCAAACATGTCACGATCTCTCATTGCTCAGGCTTCACAAAGAGATGAGCTGACAAGGCGTTTATGGGTTTAGAAATCCTGTAGGACATTCCAGAGCCAGCTAAGTCACGAGCATTGTAAAAGAGGCAGCTTATCTCTCATAAACCAGCAAAGAATGCAAAGTGTAGCGTATGTAAAATTTTTTTTATTTATTTTTGCTGATTTCATATAAACAAGTGTTTATCAAGAGAATCAAATGTGAGAATAGTTATTTTCAATCCAAAACTCTAGAAAAACTAGTTTTAATACCAAATTTGAAATTGTTTAAGCATTTTCTAAAATAAAATTATTGTAACTTTAAATTTGAATTACGTATAAAATGTCTTTCCTGTTGTTTTTCAGTAACATAATAGAAATGCTGAATATGCATTCCGTTTAACCATCTTGATACCTAGAACTTGTCAGTGTTATATGAATGGGTGAACGATTCTATTTTTTTCGATAAGTTTGCAACTAAAAATATCGGTGTTCAAAATGATATACGCTGATATCTAGGGTTTATATATATATCCGCTTACAAAATAACCAAGTAGCACACGCTTTTCTACTTTACATATCTCTTGCTTTAAAAATGCATCTAGCCTAGCATATTGATGCCGTCATCATAAAAAGGGATTTATGTCATCGCCAATTGAGCACGAAGCGTTCCACGACGGCGTCATCCTCGAATCATTTGCCTCCTTCCCCAAAGAGATGAAAATCGCAGGGCTATAGGTCAAGGCTATGTGGAGAGTGGTCAAGTTCTTCTAAACTTTCGCGAGTGAGAGCTGCAGCTGTGGGCCGAGCGTTTTAATGTAGAAGAATCACTTCTTGTATTGATTGGTCATGTGCTTTGCAGCGTTAAGCACTCAGAAGGTCGCAGTAATGGCTGCGTTGATGGTGCGACAATCAATGAACAAAACGCCACGCCGGTCAAAAGACCAGTCACAAGCATTTGCAATTGCCCAACTTCTGTTCTGCAGTCAAAGGTACACTTTACGGAAGCCTAGGTAATTTGTGATGATGGCTTGACAGCTCTCATAACGTATTCCGACTTGGGGAGCAATTTCGGAAACCGTCAAACGTCGGTCACCTTCAAGAAGGTCGTGAATGGCAGGAATGTTCTGTTTCGTAATGCTGGTTCGTGGATGACTATCATAGCTCTCATTTTAATTCAGGTCTTCCTTATGTAAACAAACACGAGTCTTGACAGTGTATGGTCACAAAACTGTGCTCTCGATCTCCGCAAAATTTCCACTGGTTTCATGCCTTCACGAGTAGTAAGAAATTTAATTTTGATGCATTGCGCAATCGAGAAGGAACCTATTGCTCAGACATCGTGAGCGGTAGCACCGAATGCCTCTGCAGAGGCCAATCGCTCTCTCGCAATCTCGACGTGCCCATCCAACCCGAATAGACGCAACCGCTAGCTCTGTTCAATATTACGCGCTCAGAACAAAATGACCTATTTATATCTTATTCACCTTTGTGTATAAACAACCTTTTGTGCTCAATTTTTAAATGGTAATATATAAAGCTTCAAATATACGTTTAAAATTTTCTCTCCTAATATTAAAACGAAATCCTTTTTTTCATTAATGAATTTCACAATGCAATCAAATCAATTAAAAAAAGGGCAATAAACAATATAGTAACATTTTTAATGAATAAAATTAAAATTGTTTGCAAAGCTTTTATGTTGTTCTTGTATGTTTGATATTTCTAGTATCTACCTGTACTTTCAGTGTACCTTTTTAGTAAGAAGTTTCAAAACCAGAAATGGCATCATCATTCATGAAATAATGTCTACATTCTTTCTTGCGCAAACTTAACGTGCTGTTAGTAACCGTTGCATTTACTTAATGTTAAACCATCAAATGTCAATCAATAAAGTAAATAGCCTGGCCTTTGAGACAACGGTATTTTAAAGCAAATATTTTATTTTACCTATATCTATGAATACTGCTTAAGTTTAGATACTATCAGTTCTAGTTTTTCTCAAGAGTTCTGCTAATATTAAAAACACTTACTACTTTTTTGTTTATTTATGATGTCATGAACATTAAAAATTATCCTATATACTAAATTTATAAATAAATTTAAATGTACATTATGACACAAAAGATTGACAACGAAATAATGTAAATATGTAAAAATAAACAAATAATTTACAGACAATTACAAAAAGAATTTAAAGACAACTTATTAATTCAATTATGCATTTAAACAAAAAAATATACTGTTTAGGGCTACAAAATTGCTGATGTAGAAAATACTTGTCTATGTTTATCTTAATTCTAATAAGCAGTTAAATATGACACTTATATAAATTACATAATCATTAATCTATTTGATACTTTCTGTCGGGTATATACCACAAAATCATTCTTTTCAGTAACATTGTTTTCACATTTTGTTTTCTAGTTTATATTTTTTGATTGTACCATTCGAATAATATTCTCATAATTTTGTCAATCATTGCCATGGTAAACTTGTATCGAGGTGCTTGCGTCCTATCTGTTTTCATTATGTGAAAGTGTAGTATCATTGACTAGCATGGGTCTAATATCTCTTTCCTAATTATTTAATGATACAAAATTATTTAGTAAATAATTAAACGGTCCGAAGTTATGTAGGTAACTGCAGTAAAATCTCTCAATCATAAATGGGTTATATCCAATTTATGATAAAACATAGATAAGGTCTTTTAATGAACAAAAAGTTACTAAAAAACGACTGTCTATATAAAATAATGGAATGCGAAGTTAATATAATACAACCAAACAGTCACATATAAATTAATTTTTTTTTTTTCGGAGGGGGGTCGACTTTCTCACGATGTTTTCTCGCGGCATTGTCTCGCCGTGTTTTTGTCAGTATTTTAACTTGTATTACTTCATATTTCGTTAAATGCAATACACATTCATTTATATTATCGTAGTATTATATTTTAACGTATTTAAAAAAAATATATGTAACGTTAATTTTGGTTAAACCGGATTTTTTCGCCGACCATTATTTGTACAGCAAGACCTCTGTAGTTTCAATCTCTATTTGCCTCTTAAGCCCGGTTTCTAAAACGTTAGACATCTATTCGATAAACTTATCTCTTCGGTAAGCGTGTCTAACGAGTCAGATAGCGGTTATGAAACAACATACCTTTCGATAACTTATCTCGAGAAAGTTCACCGGACATCTTGCGGAATTGTAATGCTCCATGTGGTGACATTTTAAGACTAAAGGAACGAGATAAATCCTTTTTTGAAATGCTATGTATTACATTTTAAATATTTCATTCCAAATCTTATCCTTTTGTCATTTAAAATTTTTTTAAACATCTTACTCTTACTCGATGATAATTGAGCGTATATTTCATGCAAAATAATGCACTAACGACGACGATGAGTTCAAAAAAAGAGTTGGGTATTGAAAGGTGGGGCGGGGGGCGTGGGTGGGCTAGTGATATGCCAATGGATGAAATAAGAAAACCTTAGAAGCAAAAAGAAATATGGCTATCTCAGGTTTAAACCAGCTGTTACTATTTTTAAGGTTTTATTAATGCACATAACTCTGCTGCCGGCAGAGCTATTAGAAACGTTTTAAGACAGATTAAAGCAGATATTTTTTTTTTTAAACAAAGTGGGTTTTCCAGATTTATGTGGACAGATTTCATGCGCTCATGGAGTCCCTTGGTGGGGAAAATGCAGAACATTATAGATACAGGATAGGCTATTTTTCATTGAATGTTCAAGTGGTATGTAATGCAAAATTGGAAATGTTGCTGCCATGATATTATAAGTTATAATAATTGTTACCTGCGTGCTTAGTTTGAGCAAGGAAAAATTAATAGATATTTAATTCACACATGCCATGTTGATATTTCTTGATACAACGCTACTTGCGGGCACGATTCTATCTGATAAAAATACATATCGCCATCTGTTGGAGAAATCTGAATACAGTTATCAAACAGATAGACTTTTGCATCCGAAACGCATTGAAATTATCTGACAACTTGTACAGAACAGATAGATATCTAGAACTTTATGCAACCGGGTCTTAGCGATGTAATCGGGTATTAATTTTTCTGTATTGCATTTATTAACATTTAACGTGAAAAAATCAGAGCGAATACACCACACATGCATATGTTTTAAAAGTATACGTAGAATTATAAAGGCCTATAGGCATGTCAAGTTTTTTATGGAGAATTTTTTTTCTATCCTTGACTCTATAGCCCATTTTAAGACTTCAAAGTTAAGAGGAAGAAATGTTTCCTTGTGCTTTAATGAGAAGTTTTCAAAATAGCGGATGCTTCGAGCAATGTCTTTACATCCCCCGAAAGATAACAAGAAACCAAAGAGCGACATGTGAATGTGACTGCAGGTTCGGAAGGGACTGTTCATGATTTCAGTTGCTCACGAAAGTCCGGACGAAGGCGAGAGCATGGAATAGAAAAAGAGAAAAGGCGGCCGGAGGTGCGTATTTGCCCAAGTTCCCCTCGCTCGGCTCCTTAGGTTCTTGTTTCTGCTACAATTTCCACCTCCTCCCGTCACTCCGGCCCGCTAAATTACTGTGTATTTTCCCCACCCATTTCTTTGTTCACTATTCACAGGCCCTGCCTACATTTCCACGCTTGATGCTACAAGAAACGACGTGGACCCGGCTCTGCCCGGCTACTAACTAAAGTATATAGACAGGCAATCCACAAGGCTCGGGTCCCTGATTAAAGCTTTTCGGCAAGATTTCTGTTTCTTCAACTTGTACTCTGATTATATACAATTTTTGGTAACAGTAAACGTCGTAATATTGAGGGTACACCATAGGTAAAAAAGCTGCCTCCCTTGCATGCAAGAAACATCACCAAATTAGCCATCTTTCTACGCAGAGTACATTTGATGTAAGATCAGCTGACTTTACATAAGCGCGCTTTATAAACGCCTGCCTTTTCCCTTTTTTTAACAAAAAATCTCGAGCAACGCCTTAGGCAGAGCATTGCATGAGAACGCAACAGGCAAGTTCATTTTAACAACTTTGAATGAAGCACACGGGATGGAGCTTATGTAGCTATTGCGGATAAACCCATGAAAAGATTTCTTAAAATTTCTTTCATATCTACCAATGTATGTGTGTGTCTGTCTATTAACGCTCTAGCGGTCGCAATTTTTGTTTTTTTCCCAATAAAATTCGGCTTATAGCCATCAATTAACAAACAACTCGTCGAGTTCGTTATCTGCAAAATTGGGCCATTGGGGGTCAATCTAAAGCGAACATTTAAAAATCGCTCCAGCGGTCTTACTTTTTGTTTCTTCTTAATGAAACTCGATATGTGCCATTAAAATAAGTTTGTAAAAGCGATTTCTGAACTGAAATCAGATTATTAGACATTTATATTTAAAATCGCTCTAGTAGTACCAACATTTGTTTTTTCGCAACAAAATTCGGTATATACTATTTAAATAAAATAATAAAATAAAAGAAATCTGGCTCTTAGAAGTAGGGGTTAACCTAAAACGCAAACTTTAAATTCGCGGTAACTCCACCAATGTTTTTTTCACCACAAAATTTCATATATTCATTTTAAATAAAAAACGAAAAATCATTTCTGAAAATTAGAGGGAAATCCTTAGGAGTAGGGATATATCTGAATGAAAATTTAAAAAGCGCTCTAGCGTATAATTTTCTCTCAATTATTTCAAAATAAAAGGACAAATTAACTCAGGATATAAATTGCAATTGTATAAGGATGTATATATTTTATATTTAAAGTATTGTCGCGAAGATTGCATCTGTGAAATATTAATTTAATATGTGTTTGAAATTATATTTGTAAGTAAGAGCGTTCTATAATAACATTCAGAAAACGTTTGATTTTATTTGGTTTATTTACGGACGCTGATTAACATCTCAGGTCATCAGCATCCCATTCAAATCAGGGCGTGAAACGGGCGACTAATTTTGCTCAGAGGCCTCTTTTTTTGGCGTGAGGTTCTTTATGGTGCCGTAAATGTACGACATTTAGGAGGGAAGTATGATTACCACTACACCACCAGGACCGACAGAAATCGTTTGCTTTATATGTTTTACTACAATAACATTTAAGTTAAATTTCAAAGCCAATGAAAATCGAATGAACTTTCGATTGTTTATTGTTAATTTTGTATATTTTCTTAATACAATTTAATTGTCCCAAGTAACAATAGTAATATGTTTTTGCTTTATTGACACATATAAACCTCTTCTTAAATACATAAGGGTAATCTCTGTTATTTCTATTTTAGTGAATGTAAATATGGTATCAAGGGCTCAGCTCATAAACATGGTTATATTTAAAAATACCCATATAACATAGCTTTAGTTGTCAGTGGTCATATATTTCATTTAATTAATAGAATACCTTTACTTTTTATTGTTTAATATCAACAACAACAACAACAACAACAATAATAATAATAATAATAATAATAACAATTTTAAAAATGTGTTTTCTCTTTTGTAATATCTTTAAATTATAAGAATTCTGATTTTTTTCCCTTTTGGAAATTAGAATAATTTCACATAGACATTTATTTTCATTTGAAGGAAAAAAAAAACATTGCAGTTATGTAATATAGTTCAGCTTTCCTTTCTTTCGAGTTTGTCATATTAATTAACACACAGTAATGTCATAACTTGTTTCAATAATTAATAAGGCCAAAGTTTTGATTTTATAAAGTTACTGTATTTGGTGAGAAATTCGCTTTGTATACGTGACTCAGCTTGACGGACATTTTAAAAACCATTTCCTTTTGTTTTTGCTGTTCAGATAAAAAAATTTAAATCTATAATTTTGTAATTACCTGTTAGGGGTTTAGTGGCTTTTAAACTTCTCTTTAGTGGCGATTTTTAGGAAATAATCGATCAGGAGTACGGGGAGGATGATGCACGAGCGCGGGCGGGATTGGGAAAAGCCCGAAGCAGCCCCAAGCAGACCCCACCAAAACGCCCAGGGAGAAACTTTTTCAGAAATAAAGTTAACATTCAAGGCACCAGCCCCTCTCGCCTGACGCTTCTGATTATGTAACAGAAACTATGAAATGAAATGGGAGTGCGGAAATTTCGTGGAATATAAAATCCATCCAAGCATTGGCCTAGTGACCTGGGGAAACTACGAAAAACCCAAGTTCAGGATGGCCGGCTCAATGGGATTTGATACAGTTTTTCAGAAATCGATATTATAGAAAGTAACAATTTTTTGTTACATAAAACATATATTCTGAGAGATTTAAACATAATGATTCACTTTGTGAATGGAGCAGTGGGGCTAATTGAGAGCACTGGACCAGAAAAAAATTGGCCACAAAGGAGCATTTTAGTTCCTGGAGAAAATAATGTAAAGTATGAACCGTTGGTTTCTCCTCTTCTTCCACCACTCCATATTAAATTAGACCTGGTGAAACAATTTGTTACTGCTCTGACTAAGGATAGTGATTGTTTCAACTTTGTTGTTACAAAGTTCCTATAGAAAAGGGAAGCTAAGATAGCAGCAGGTATTTTCGATGAACCCCAGATTCGTGAATTATGCAGAATGAAACCTTTCCCCAGTGATGTCCGAGTTAGAGAAGCCAGGCATGGTTGGCATACAAAAAGTGACAGAAAATATTCTTGGCAACAAGAAATCGGAGAACTATAAAGAAATTGTGCAGAAAGTGTTACAAATCTAGGATGTAGAATGAGTGTTAAAGTGCATTTTCTCAACAGCCATATTGATTACTTCCGTGCTAATATTGGTGCAATGAGCAAGAACAAGGTGAGCGGTTTCGCAGGGATAAAACAATGGAAATCTGCTATCAAGAACATTGGGATGTGTAAATGAAAGCGATTAGAGATTACTGTTGGTGTTTTGAAAAAAGACACTTGGGAAGGACATGTCAGAACTTCGAAAATGATGGTTTTCTTCTCCCTAACAGTGAAAAAAGTTTGGAAATCCATAATTACTGACACATAACTCTCTATTTTCAATATATTTCTTAACATTTAAGTTAAAATGAAACATAAAAACTGTTTTGTCTTAGCCATGTGTCTTAAAACTTAATAATATTTCATAAAAAATGGAAGTACATGATTATATTTTATGTGATTTTGTTACAACCTAGCCCCATAGAGTAAAACCGAAAACATATTTGAATTAAGGGCATTCATATTACAATTATTAGGGGGGGGGGAGAAAGAAAGAAAAAGAAAAAACAAGTTTTTTTTTGTTGTTGTTTTTGTGGATCAGTGATTATTTGTATTTGTACTTTCAAGAATAATTGCGTTTAAGAGTGATCTAATAATTCGTGGACCACAGTTTGAGAACAGTTGCTGTAACACTTATAAGAGGTGGTTGTAGAGAAGAACAAAATTAAAGCAAAATAGGTGGAAATGTAAGATATTTGAAACGTTTAGCTTTAATGACTTTTCACTAGGTGCGTACGAAAACTGCAAGAGCTGTTGTCTATCTGAATACTCCTTTAGATAACCATTCCAATGCAAGAGCATCTTTAGCGAACAGACTATACCAGATATTAGAGAGATGGCGACCCAGCAAGCAACAACTTGGTCCGTGCATTTATTCGACGTCTTTTTATTACGTTTTTGTTCTCTTTGTTGCTCCTGCTGTTCTGTTTATCGATGCCGCTGGTTGGTGGTTTTCGAGGTTTGTAATTTCCCGGGTGTCTGGCCGCTCATGAGAGCAAGTCATCACACCCGTCCGTCCGACCGTCTCCTGCCTCAATCCCATCATGCTGTCTTTTCTTGCTACCGTTCAGACTACACTAATGTCACACTTAAGCGTATAAAAGAGCATCCCATCCTCCGCCCCTCCCGAGGTTTGCATAGCCATCTCTCGCATTTGCTAAGTCATAAAACAAGTGTCTATTTACACCCTTTCACTGCTTTTGTTTTGTTGCTTAATAACGCTACCAGCTAGGTGGCTATTTAGCGTCATGGAAGTATAATAAACATCGTTAATTACTATGACAGACCTGTCATACACAAGAAAAGACTTACTTTACGCTATCCAGTTCGGAATCTTAACTAATGTTTGTTGTTCTTCTTCCTCGCTTGAAAGAAAAATAAAATAAGCGAGTCACTGCTTAGTACCTCCCGGCGGCTCGAGTTCTTGCATTGAAATCACTTCGTTTAATGGGTGTAAAGGAAAATTGTATGACTGAGTATAGCTGCTTATACTTCTTAGTTATGGTGTTTTTTATTAGAGCACCTAGACGTATACTAAAGAAGAAAAAATATAAATCGCATCCAGCAATACCAGTATTTTAAATCAAATAAAATATGGCTCTCTATTATACAACCAGCTTTCGAAAATGCAATTCTAGTGAGTAAACCTTATTTGGAAATTTATGAAAATTACAATAAATAAGACTCTACTCTTTATCTACAGGGGATTCAAAAAACAGTACTTTCTGACTATTGGCATATTCTTGGTGCACCTTGCACAGCATTACGAAGGAATTTTGGACATTTATATTTATGCTGACCTTGATGAACATTCACAACCAGTCACGAAAAATGGGCAACAACAGCAGGAAAAGCATTTCATGTGCTGGAATTCCACGTGACCAAGTTCATAATCACATTTGAACATCTTTGCTGTATCTGTTGGTGCTTGCTTTGTAATGATAGCTTCGTTAGTGTATGCAGTGACGTAAGACTCAAGAGAAATTTTAGTTAAATTTCAAAATATTTTAATTGAATGGAGCATTGTAAAAGTCTGCATTTATATGAAAGATGTGTTAGTACACGTTTTTATAATTATAACTATTAGTTATATAGCATTAACTTATCATGCCTTTGAGAATTTTTCAAGCTGATCTTCATAATTAAATATTGTATATCGTACAATTAAACTTACCTCTGAAAATCTTTCCATCCACTACAAGGATTAGAATTAAAGGCTGTTACAAGTCCTGATGGACCATATGTAACATTCGAATTTATTAACAAATAACACCCACTATGTCAGAAGGATAGCTAATCGTCTCAAGCGCCGTCTAGTGTGATGGTAAGGTTTAATTTGGACGTGAAATGACCGATAATTTGTTCAGGGACCTATTTTTCAGGTATGGAATTATTTAACGTACCCCTAAATCAACCCACAGCTTAAAGTCTCTCCAGGAGGAATTGCGTTTGGGATGTTTATGCCTAGAAAAATCTATCGACCTTACAAGGAAACAAATTATCTAATACCTGTAACTTTTAGGTTCATTAGAATGATAAAACTTGTTATTCTTTCATTTATTGTAAATTAAAATTGTAGTAACATTCTTGTAGTATTTAAAAACATTAAATATTCTTTTAAAAAGAAAATATTTGAAGAAAGATTTTTAAGCAATTGAAACCTATCTGTTTTGGCCAGGAAATTTAAATTCGCACACTGCAGTCTAAAGATGTCATAAGAATCGTTACTAACTTAAAAATTGGAAAATATTAGTTTTCTGTATAATTTCAATATAGTTTTATCTTAAGTAAGAAATATATGAGAACGGTTTTCTACTTAACAATACAGGAACATTCTTTTTATCCTTCAGCATAATTCTAAATGTCAATACATTTATTTATTCCAGCGATGCTACAATACCAACAACTCATCTCTGAAATGAAGAAGAGTGACAGAGTATGTTCTCACTAGCTAATTCTTGAAAATCGTTTTGAAGGAATTTGTGACCTGTTAGCGTTGCTATGGTGTATCAGACATATAGTTACATTGCTGGTCGTTTTCTTGAGAATAGTGCGTATTTTATGAGATGCACTGTTTTTAGGGCAGTTGAAAAATGACGAGAGCGATTGATTAATTTTGTGCAGATTCGATTGGAAAGTGCCTTGATAGTAATTGGAAAGAATTTAATTTCATTCAAGAGATATGGAAAATGCATGGAAAATGTTTTGAATGAATACTTTGGTGTGTAAGGTAGCTTCAGAATTGCGTTCCACGTTTTTTTAAGTGTACAGTCTATTTCAATAATTGCTCGCCTCGAGCCATTGGAATTCCGATGTAGTCTTGGTGTTATAGCTAGGTAACAGTCTTCTTTATAATCTACCCTTTCGTTTCATCGAAATCCCGCACGCCTTTTAACCCAGTGGATAGTGATCAAGGTTGTGTTCTTTATTATGATTGTCCTCATTCTAATTGCTTCAGCTAGCAGGTGGATTGTTTGTCTGCTTTTTATTGCAAGTAAAGCTGTTATGCAGTTTATGATGGGGATTGCAGTGCTTCTCTTTTTCTGATTTCTCTGCCACTAAGGGTGCCCCAACTTCGTTCTCTATTTTGAACCGTCTGTATAGATCAGAGCATTTGCTTATGATATGTGAATTGCTGTAGTTCTGTCTTGAGTTATGGTGGTCTCTACATTTTGCTTTAATGTCTTTTTACTCACTTATACAGGGATTTCAGAATGTGTTCTTACCGCTAGCACGGCTTTTTGCGTCTCGGCAGCTGAACATGCCACAGCCGGCCGCGCCAGTCTTCTAACATCGCTTCTTAAAACAGTGTATTAGGAAATGCTGTACATGTTGTAACAAGCATTGTACCGGGTAAGCATTCCGATTGACACAAGTTAGTTCGACCACTATAATGTTTCTAATTTCATTTCGTATGTTTTTCTTGAGGTCTTTCAATGCATGAGGGTTTGTTTTGTGTACTTTGTTTGTCCTTTAGAATAAAAATCAGACTGTTGGATCTGGGGAGCGAGACGACCTTACATTAGCATTAATCTCTATCTTCAAACACCTCCCTAATTTTACCCATGGGTTTCTCTGCTGTATGAGGTGGTAGAATCTTGTTGAAACAACCCATATGGTTCGTCTTCTTCTGTCAGCTGATAAAAAATAGGTTCAGAATGCCATTTCGGTGCCTCTCTTCATTTAATCTCTGCTGATTATACGTCTTGCGCTAATCACACACCAAGCTCTAATTTTTCCAGTCATAAAGAGGGGTTTCTTGTATACAAATTGAATGTTCACCAATTTGAACACCAATAGCGAATATTGTGAGTATTCACACAACCATTTTGGTGAAACCTCATCTCCTCTGAATTAACCTTTCAATCAGGATTAAAAAAAAAAAAAAAAAAAAAGAAAGAACTATTCGCATTAGCACATACGTGCTATGGGATCACCTGTTGTAGACAATGGGCAGATGTACTGTTGTAATGTTTTTAAGTTTTAACAATTTTGTGGCTTTATGTGCAGAAGACACTGAAAACTCAAATGTTTTGCTAATTTCTGTGGTGATTTTTGGGCGAACGTTCAAGATTTGCTATGATTTCGTATAATTTGTCTTCTGTTAAAATTATATGTCGTTGCGGTTTATTGTTTTAAACTGAAACAGTAGCATGAAATTTATTCACAAAATCATGAACTGCAGTTCTGAAAGGAGCCAATTACCAGAGAACTTCCGAATAAATTCCTAACGAACACGAGCTGATTGGTATTATTAATCACATTTACATACAAAAATACGTTGCTCTAAGATAAACGATTGCACGCTGGTGAATGCTCGGAAGTAAAGGGTGGTCGGGCAGGCGGCCGTCCAATACAAAATAATACGAGGTCTATTCAAAAAGTATCGCGAATTTTGTGTTTTTTCAAAAAGTATTTATTTATTCATGAATATCTATTTTGTCCCCTTCAAAGTAATCCCCACCAGATATTATACACTTCTGCCAACGTTTTTTTCCAATCCTCGAAGCACTTTAAAAAATCGTTTTTTGTGATCTTGTTCAGCTCCTCCTTCGATGCCGTCTTTATCTCCTCAATCGTGGCGTAGCGTCGTCCTTTCATGGGGTCTCTTCAGTTTTGGGAACAAAAAAAAAAAAAAAAAAAAGTCGCAGGGGGCCAGGTCTGGGGAGTACGGTGGCTGCGGCATCATGTGTGTTGTTTTTGCCCAAAAATTCGCGCACAAGCAACGATGTGTGAACAGGGGCGTTATCATGGTGCAAATGCCAATTTTTGTTCTTCCACAAATCCGGGCGTTTCTGGCGGATTGCTTCGCGCAAATTGCGCATAAATTGCAGGTAATATTTCTTATTGACCGTTCTACCTTGTGGCAAAAACTCATATGCACCACGCCCCTGCAATCGAAGAAAACTGTAAGCAAAACCTTCACATTCGACCGAACTTGGCGCGCTTTTTTCGGTCTTGGCTCGTGTGGCAGCATCCATTAGGATGATTGAGCTTTAGTTTCCACGTCATAACCATAAATCCACGATTCGTCACTAGTTATGACCCTCTCGAGCAAATTTGGGTCGTCGCGGACAGAGTTCAACAGCTCCTTAGCAACGTTAATGCGAAGGTGTTTTTGGTCGAAATTGAGCAACTTTGGTACGAATTTTGCGGCGACCCGTCTCGTACCCAAATCATTGGTAAAAATCGAATGACACTAGCCAATCGATATGTTTAGGTCCTCAGCAACTTCTCTAACGGTGATTCGACGATTGGCCAATACTATTTTCTTCACTTCAATGTTTTCGTCTGTTGTTGAGCTCGGACGTCAGGGGCGCTCTTCGTTGTTCACATCTTCTCGACCCTCTGAGAACATTTTGTACCACCGATAAACGTTGCTTTGGTCCAAGGTAGCTTTACCATATGCCACAGTCAACATTCGGAATGCATCCCGGCACTTAATTTGGTTTTTCACACAAAATTTGACACAGATTCTTTGTTCCATTTTTTGGAATAGGCAAAAATCGAAGACGAGCCAAAACACGTCCAAGCAAAATAGCTGTCAACAATTCACTGAACATTCAAAATGGCCGAGCTTGTCAACATAAGTGAGGGACATGAGTACCAACATAACGCCATAAAACAATCGAAAATCGAATATACGTAGCCCGTGGAAATACAAAATTCGCGATACTTTTTGAAGAGACCTCGCATACTGTTTACGAATAATAATAATAATAATAATAATAATAATAATAATAATAATAATAATAATAATAATTAACGTATTAGAAATACATGCCTGTAACAACTACACTTGATCAGTCCAGTGTTTAGGTTTTCCAATATCTGTTCTGTGTACAGGGTGACATTCCCAAAGTCTACGTGGGAGACTGCTTGTGTCCATTGTTTCCAAATGTGATTTCCAGTTCCTGTATATGTTAGTTTTTGGTTTATTTAATATTTTATTAAAACTCTGAGCGGATATATTAATTTCTTTTGTGATCTAATTTTGTGTAGCCTGATTAGAAATTTAATTTAATTTTCTTGTAATCTTATTTTTTTGCCTCTTGACCCATGTTTCATTTCCATACCAAAGACATGAGAGATATATTACTTTTTAAAAGTTTGGCATTGTTTCTTTTCTTACTTTATTATATTTGTGGTATTAAAATAATTGAATCTTTAAGCTTTTTTTTCCTTTCTGATCAGAATTTGCAAAATATGTTAATTGTTTTCTCAGAAATCGAAGGTTATTAATTTATTAATTTTTCCCCTCCATTCTTGATTTAGATATAATTACATTTTTTGCCTTGAACAACGATTCCTCATTTTTCGACATATATTTTCATATTATATTGGATGGATATTTTACATAACTTATACTGTCCTTTTTGTGCAGTATTAACTTTTTGAGATAGTTACTTGATCATGAGCAAAGACACATTATTTAAGTTATACAAAATATATGAATGTAAGACTAACCTTTTTAAAGCGAAATTGAAATATTTTCTACCACTGAAGGAACGCGAGTCTGTTATTGTGTGCTATAATTGGAAATTTCTATGTCATTTGTTTTTTAGCGACGTATGGTTTGATACTCCTTTCGTTCTCACGTGGAAGGTATCTTCACTTTATGGAACGTAGCCCCAGTAAGTTTATTCACACTGATTTTCCATTGTTGATAGTGCCTGAGGCAATGTAAACAAAAAAGAAGCTTCTCAAGTTTTGAAACCCTGTAGAGATCTCAGCGGAGCACTATAACCGAATGTAGTGCGAGCTCTGAAGGAGAAATCTTCCACAAACAGTATCGATACTGCGCTGCGGCTGTTAGTAGTAGAACATCGACACAAACTGAGAGAAGGAGATAGAGGAAAAAAGAAGAGGCATGATGCAGTAAGCGTGATCACCACGAGACCGGCAAGGAAACCAAAAAGAAGTACCACCACAAAATTCCTTCTTGATCGTCAGAGAAGGAAAGCTTTTTCTACATGTGCGGTGTGTTTTTGTTACCTGCTCCACGAGCTTCACTTCAGTGCCTTTGCGACGCTACGCATTTATCTCCTGCGGTGTGGATAATAGCTGGCCAGGAAGTGTTAACATCGACCTCTGAAGAATTCTTGCGCATTTGCAAAAGGGAGCAAAAATGGTCATCGATTGAGATATGGTAATAAATACCCACATCCGAATGCTTAGTTTGTCAGTGTTGGAAATAGAGATTTGAAGGAAGATGCATAACATTGAACAACTTTATCAAACGATATTGTGAATTGAAGAAGCAATATATGCTTAGAATATATATGAAGATATGCAACGAAGGCTATACATATCAGGGATCAAGAATCTCCTATTACTTTGACAATATTATAAGATTAAATGCATTTTGCCAAAGAAAATACTCAATTGAAGAATACTAAAGCTGTTCAATTCTGACGTCTCCTTTATACGGGAAAAATTGGCCAACAAAAGCTTAACAAAGAAGACTATAGAGAAGTTGTAAAAGGGCCAGCCAATAGGCGCGTTTGCAAGGCATTGACTGAATTTGCTCATTACGTATTTTGTTTACCACAATAATCTTTTAGTTTTTTAAGACTTTCTTTTGGGCTTTCTATAATTAATTACATTTTTTTAAATCACACTTGCCTTCTAAACCCAAGATCGCGGGATCAAACCCAGCCAGGACAGATAAATTTTTTCGTGCGTAAAAATCCTAAGTATGTCTTCCTTCGGAAGGGAAGTAAAGCTGTGGGTCTCGTGTCGTACATTTACGGCACGAAAAAGAACCTCAAGCCTGAAAGAAGAGTCCTCTGAGCAAAATTTGTCGGCCGTTTCACGCCCTGAATGGAATGGGACGCTGATGACCTGTGATGTTAAAGATCGTCCGTAAATAAATCAAATCAAACGAACCACATCTTTTACTTTTTATTTCTCTCTTCTGGTTGATAAGGTTTCGGTATTTTTCCAAACTAATTATGGGGTCATTTGGTCCGGTTGTAATGTTGTGTCATGCAGTGGAAACCTCTACCCCCCCCCCTCTCTCTCTCTCTCTCTCTCTCTCGTGTGCCTGTCTTTCTGTTAAATTCTCGTAGTTCGCTTTTAATTGTTTTATACTACTATTACTCTTTATGCTAGGGAATGGGCCATTCATGATCCTGAAGCCCGAAATAGGATGAAATCGATAATTTATAACTCATTAGAGTTTACTGTGTATTTTTTTTTATTTCTAACGCAGCTTGAGTATTTGAGAGTTATTAAATAGTGTATTTAACAACTCATTTAATAACAATAAAACAGTTCGCAAGCGTCTTGTTCAAGGTGTTCGACAAGAGTGTAGTTTATTTAGTAAATATTTACGACCTAGGTGAGGTGTAAAGATGAAATACAGTCTGGGATTACAATAAAACCAAGCACATCTTTAAAGACTTTATTATATGCTGGTGGTCAAATAGCTATCCGAGAAACAGAAGATAATTTACAAAGACTGGTGTATAGATTAAGGCAAAATGCAAGGTATATTGCAATTTAATCATATGTACAAACAAAACAAAGATAATGACTTTTAAAAGGAAGAATCCTGTTAGATCGAAGATAACAAATAAAAGAAAAACATATTAGAACAGGTATCTCATTTCAGTTCTTTAGGATGTGACATTAGTTTTAAATATGGCAAAGACATTGAGATGAAAGTTAACAAATGTCAAACCATTTGTGGAACA
This sequence comes from Metallyticus violacea, assembly GCA_030762175.1. Classification (NCBI taxonomy): domain Eukaryota; kingdom Metazoa; phylum Arthropoda; class Insecta; order Mantodea; family Metallyticidae; genus Metallyticus; species Metallyticus violacea. The sequence continues at coordinate 43,973,185 of CM060840.1, read as the reverse complement.
ATTAGAAGAATAAAAAAAAAAAAAAAAAAAAACTAGAAGAAAGACACAAATTAATTTTATAAGGTTTTATAAGGACTGCTCCCACTCTTATATATGGTTGCGAATCGTGGACATTGACAAAAAGATAGAAAACACGTATACAGTCTACGGAAATGAAAATAATGAGATATGATATGTAAGAGGAACGCTAGAGTTGATTAAATAATAAATTATTATAATAAGTTCATATTTGAATATTTTTTCAATTGACGATAGGATAGATGAAAATAGAAGTAAACGGAACGATCATATTGATATGGTGAAGGAGAATAGATTGCCAAAGTAGATAATAAATTATAAACCAATTGGGAGGAGAGATTTGGTAGACCTTGTAAAAGGTGGCATTGCGATAGAGGCCGGAACAGGTAAAATTACTTAATCTTTGAAAGGAGAAGAAAAAGAAATAACCTTGATGTATGTGTTGTACTAAGTTTCCTAACAATGAAACGGGTCATCACCTAGTATGAGCTAGACTAAAATGTCCAAAGGGCGCAGGTCACTTTGTTCAGTCGGTCCTGGTGGTGTAGTTACCTGCTAAGCCCGGGCAAGGTCGATGGATTTTTTTTTACCGTAAAAATCGTAAGTATGGCTTCCTTCGGAAGGGAACTGAAGTCACGGGTCCCATGTCGTAGATTTACGACATGAAAAAGAAATCAAGCCTGAGAAGTAATACCTCTGAGCAAAATTTATGGGCCGTTTCACGCTCTTATTGAATGGGGCGCTGATGACCTAAAATGTTAAAGAGCGTCCGTAAATAAAATAAACCAACAACATATTACTTAGTTCAACTGATTTGCCTGCACACATTTTTCTTTCATTGGAGATATTAAAAAATGGTGCCTGCAGTAATAAACATTATATGTCAGAGTATTTAGATAACAACAAAGAAAACAACAATGTCAGCGCAGCAATTTGGGCTGTTGATAAGGACATATGTGGAGGATCTTCTCGCATGCACTTGTGTGGATTTCTAGGAAGACGCTTCTGGTTCTAATTGCGAATGGTGCTACATTCCCAAGAAATATATACTTGTGGCTTTTGAAGAGCTAACTAATTAAACATTCTGCATAACGGATACTATTGTAGCTTCAGCATCTAGAAGTGTGACTGCCTAATTGATGTTATGGGATCTATGTTTTAAGATATTAAAATTCGAATAGTTTTGGGGTAAAGCATTTCTGCATTCTTTCGAACACTGGTGACAAAGCACTTGACGCGAATACGCGTCTTCAGGTGTCCAAATAAGAGCAAATAAGATGAGAGAAGATCCAGTCTCTAAGCTGGGTGGGGCATGATTGTCCAAGCTATGCAATCTTGATCTGCGCGAGATGGACAGCGTGTGGTTTGGCATTGTCTATTGTCATGCTGTATTGCGATCTGCTGATAAAGCGGCTGCCGTATTTATTTCGCTGTATTTATTTGTTGGTATAAGTTCAACGTACAATTTGGGGCGTGCAAAACCAGGGATTACTTACAAACTAGATTGTATCAACAATTACTCCAAACACCTGAGACCTGCTGTACTATAAAGATAAGTTACAAGCCAGTAGCTCCATAAATACTTTTGCTGAACATTAGCTCAAAATTCTCTGAAATAAACATTGCAGCATAAACAATATGAGGTATTGCTTATTTTGTGAGAAGCAAATATTGAGAGCAAAAAAATAGGAATAAGAGTTTATGGTTTTGAAAATGTCATTACGTATGAGACATCTTAAATGCAGTTGAATAAAATGCCGAATAAAAACGTTAATTTTGTGTCTTTCAGAAGGCAGAGAGCGATGGAAGAGATAAAAAGAATTGCAGGTTTTCTTACTTTTTTTTTGCATAAATTAAAAAGAACAGCTGCCTTATATAAGGCCAATTTACTATGGCAACGCTAAAGTAGAACGCTGTGGCTAGAGTAATGAAATAATTATAACTGTTCAGGTTTGAAATATGTTCAGGAAGTGGTATGTTCCATCATCACGTGTCCTTAGTGATCCGTTACGGTCTGCTTTAAGCGTCAACTAGACTCGTAACATCTTGTCAGGTGTACTTTCATAATGAAGAAATTGTTTAATTGGGGTTGGAGGCTGAAATCCGGTTATGTTAGTCCCGGGGATTGAAAGATGGAGATAATGTAAGTCTTATTTCATACCTCTTGAGCATTCAGTAAGTAAGGAAAAGTTATTTCCTGCGTGAGGTTTGAATCAGAAAGCGGAGTAGCCGTACCATCCATCGTTATGGCTTTAAATACACGCTCATTCTCGGAAGTTAATCGAAACAAATAATAAAATTTATTATTGAAATTCTTTAAAATCTTTTTTAAATATTTGTCCCAGGTTGCGCTTACACTTCATATCTTTCAAAGTAGGCTGAAAACTATTTCTGAAACAGGTAGTGTAGCTTTATCGCAATCCGTATCAAGAATGTCGTCTTCAGTAATCTCCGGATATAATAATTCTGGATACATTGTTACTGTTATCCAAAACGAATGCTTTTATATTGGCAACAATCAACAATTACCCACAATGCATAGTGTGAAAAAAAATTGCAGATTGTTTAAATGGCTGCTACAAATCATCAGCGGGGTAAATACATATATCTTTTGTTGCACAAGTCCAACGCAAATTTCGCCGCTGAGTATGGAATGCGTAATGTACCGTAATACCTTGAGATCAGGTTTGTTTTCCACGAAGTGTTTTGCCTACGGGCGAGGGCATGTTCGTCGGTTAGCCGGACAGCCGAATCTCGAATAAAGTAATGAAACAAACCAATCCTACAGCAATACACAAACCGATTTAAGAGGCTCATTACTTACCAAATTATCAAACGAGTTGTTGAAACTGCCCATCTTCATTCTCTATACATTTTTGGCATCTTTAAGGAAATTATTCATCACTCATAGGCATTTTGAAAAAGGTAGACGATTTTCTGACGAATATTATCTTCGAGTTCTTGAATGGTGTGCGGGTTCTTCTTGTACACGGTATTTTTTACTTATTTCAGTGATAATAACGGAGGGACCTAGGGGGCCACAAATCCCTTGTCATGTGCTAACATATTGTGAATTCGCAGGTGAGCTGCGGCAGAGTCCTGTTGAAAAAATGCATGATCACGTTTCCTGTCGGTCAATTCTCTGAAAAAGAGGTTAGTATGGTATTGACACAAAAAAAAAAAAATCAGCAATATGCTAAAAAAAAATTAGTCCTAGTATTCACTAATGAGTTAACGCATATGAACCGTACATAAAGACACGCAGTGCTGTTGTAAACACACGAGGCATAATATGTATACTGTTGCATTAACAACAACACGCACACACATCCGCCTGTGGAGCCACATTAGTAAAAACGGGCGGTAACAGCATTAAAAAAAGCACAGCACACACACCGGGAACAGCTGCGTTACGAGTGCAACAGTCAACAAGTAAGCAAGCAGACTTGCTATCCCCTCCACGGCACGGCAAACGAGTCGGTGCTTGCTGATAAGAAAAAATCCACGCCGCGGGGGAAGCATCATTGATCCCATAGTACTGTTCCATAACGTTGTGGTATGGAACATTTCATGGCCTTAAGCAGTAACATGTATCTCAAAACACAAACTTTTCAATTTTTAAACAATTACAACTATTTTTTGTCATTGATGTAGTACTCCATTCTTAAAGCAGTCCGCATTGTTAATATTACTTTATTTTATTTATTTTTTTTTTAAGGAAATCATAGAGACACATGAATTACTATGACCATATATGACAAAATTCCAACCACGAATATTGCCTGTTGAGTTATAGCAATATATATTAATTGTAACATGATTTTTTTCGCAGTTAAAAGAGATGTTATATAAATATATTATAGACTAAAAATTATACATATTACTTTGCTCAAACAGAATAGAGCAACATACGAGCAGATTCTTTTTATTTTATTATTTTTTAAATTTTTTATTTAAATTTGCCTTGACTACATGACCTTCTCGCTACGTCTATAGGTTGTGAACTGAATACTATGGATATAAGTCTGTTGAGGTGAATGAAATGAATTAATAATTGCGCAAATGAACTAGGAGTGCTTGATGCCTTAAGCTCCTGGGGAGGGGTGGAAACCCTTACTCAAGCTGCTTGACATAACGAGATTCGAAAACAGAAAATTCGAATTACTAGTTGCAACGCTACCACTAGACCACAGAGGCAGTCATATATTATATAATATAAAAGTTAATTCTAATTTTTTTCATGAAGGCTCATCACACTGAATTTTACTTTACTTATTTTTCAATAATTTAAAATATGTGTACTGCAAGTGCAAGTATTTTTTTCTTCTTTAGTTGTGTTTAGCACACTCTTTTTTACTACTAAGGCACAAGTGGTGGAGATTGATGGTGCATGATATGAAACGATATTTTGGGAAAGGATTTTTTTAAGGAAAGACACATTCCAGGCCCAGTTTAGGACACCTTCCCGTTATTTCCATTGACGAGGACACGCACACACACACACACAAAAAACTGTACACTTAGAACGGTTCTGGCGGCAATCGAACCTCAGACCTTCGCTCATGAGTCCGTGCCTTAACGATCTCGGCCACCCATGTTGGTCTACAAGAATATGTGATACTAGGTGTAATCGTAAGAGAAAGGCGTTATTCTCCTGATATAAAAGAGTTACAGTTCCAGGTGTTTTTTCTGTGACACATCCTTGGCCATGTCAACGGTGCTTTTATATAAATGCTGCTATAAATCATGTACAAAAGCTATATATGTGAGAGTATGTAATGAAAACTATTTTCTCCAAATCATACAGCCAGAAAAGACAATTCCAACTATTTTGCTATATTACTATAATGAAAGGCCAACAATGAAATTGAGTACAAAATGAAAATCGTACGTTAGTTTCTGAATTATATTTATCCGTCAGATTTTTCTAAAAATACTTGAAATTTGGAAGAATGGACTTTGGAGTCCATTAAATCGATTTGTATAGCAGATATCGTGGAAGAAGAACTAAAAAAATTATACATATTTACTGCCACTACCTATTTCTAAATAAAATTTAAATTTTGCAACCATGATGAAAAGAATGAAGATGAAAATTTTAAGAATGAAAAGTATTAAACAAATGGCTCCTTGCAGACGAAGAGTAAGTAAATATGATACGCAATAGAAAATCCATATAATTATTTCCTATGAGCCAAGTTCAAAAGTTAACTTATGTATGGAGTGAACGATAATAAATGAACCGTATTTACTTAAGAAAAATACAACACTACACGGACCTTATTTGGATTTGCTTCTGTTGCCAGAAGCAACACTTGTTCAAAATCGCATCTGGCAGATCTCTTTTGATTTCTCCATCTACAGTTTTGTTAAAGATATTATTGTTCATAGAAACCGAGGATATTAGTGATTTGAAAAGAAACATTCCTTAATCTTTCCAAAGAATCAAACCTGAGACTAAAGCTGAACGTTACGATATGCGGATTCGCAGTGTAACAACGTAATTTTATGATCTGAGAGATCTTCAATCTTTCAATGTTAAATTGGCAAACTTTCAAAAAATAAAGCTCTATCAACACGCTTGCTTAAAGCCTGGATTTGTAATTTTATTAATGTATGACATTGTTCTTTTATTAGTTTGTGTGTCGGTCCTGGTGGTGTAAGTGGTAACCATACTTGCCTTCTAAACCCAAGATCGCGGGTTCAAACCCAGCCAGGATAGATGAATTTTTTCGGGCGTAAAAATCCTAAGTATGGCTTCCTTCGGAAGGGAAGTAAAACTGTATGTCCCGTGTCGTACATTTACGGCACGAAAAAGAACCTCAAGCTTGAAAGAAGGGGCCCCTGAGCAAAATTTGTCGGTCATTTCGCGCCCTGAATTGAATGGGACACTGATGACCTGAGATGTTAAAGAGCATTCGTAAAAAAAAAAAAAAAAAAAAAAAAACCACTTTTGAATCCCGCTTTGTGTACTTTAGAACCAATACTTGCGCCCTCAACATATATGGACTACACTATAGGTACCAAATTGCGAGGATTGGAAAAATCGCAGTGGCAACACATTTCATTCGCCCAAGTGAGGCAGACCTTTGAGCGCACTCATTAGTGTTGTAGAGACTACAGACTAATCTCTAGAAGATTTGAAACACCCCTCTTCAATTAGAATTGCTAATAAACGTAAAGAGGCAATAATGACTCATTAACCGTTTCTTCTCACGTATATTTTATTGTTAAGAGGCAGCCTTTCAATACTAAAATGAAATGCTTATGCAATAATTTAACTGTTTCTAAGTTTGAATAACGGACATGTGTTAAAGTTGAGATGTCTCGTGTAAGGCATACTATAAAATGTCGTAAGGGTCTATGAAAGGCATTTGGCAATGGAGCCTTTCCATATCGGACGGTAGCACATTGGGTGCCAGTGTTTCGGATGCGGCACATGCTCTTTGGCACTGCAGCACGATCTGTGCTATACTATGAACCGTAAGTGAATTGTTTGTAAGGAATTTCGCCATTTTAATGGCTTAATTGGGTATCTTAAAATTGGAAACACTTTGGATGCTAAAAAATGGCACCATTACTTCCATGCAGGCGACCGTTTGACACTTTACACCAGTTAAGATATCGCATTTATTCACGGACGCGGACTTACAAGGCAGAAAACTCAGTCCAGTGAATAGCAACCCCTCATGCCCCTCCCCCTCTGGATAAAGAAAAAAATTACGCCAAGATCCCACAAAAATGAAAGTGATACTGATGGTGACATGGTGTACAATGTGTGATAATCCAGCACTTCATGTCAGAATGTTAATACCTGTACCTAGAACACCATCTTCATCATGTTTTGTGGAGAAAACGACCGCAATTTCAAACATTGGCTTGCATGATAATGTCGAATATCACACAGTTGCTACTACGATGGGATTACTGGTTCATATTCAACAGATTTGAATTCTTATCACTGCGATTTCTTCCCTAAATTAAAGAAACAGCTCAGAGCAACCCTTCTCGTTCGCTGATAACACCAAAAGCAGCGCCATCCAAATATAACAGTGAATTATGTTGAAGCAATGTAACATTTTACTGCTTCTAGAACAAATGTTTCGTTTTTATAAGCCTTGATTTTAGGGTTTGATGGTTGTCATAGGTCATTATTTAATACTTTTCAGCTTGAGCAGTTGAATAAGAGGACACATTAGGTATTATACTTAGTTGATTTAACACTAACTAAATGTTATGATTAAGAAACATGAAAGATCTCATAAATGCTGGTATATCGTAATTAGTGCTGTATGAAAAACGCACGCAAACATGAATGGTGTATTTCTGTGTTGGGTTTGGTTGACTGATCAAATGGCTTGCACGTAGGTCAGTTTAGTGACTGCTCTAATTCTCTAAGGAATGATTAAAGAATTATTTAAGTGTGATTAAAGAAACGGGATTCTCTAATGAATGATTATACGATCTTGACTACTCCGCTGTAATTGCATTTGGTTCTTGCTCATAATTTTTCCTCTTTATCTTTGCTCCGGTAACCAGCCCGTTGCACTTCATCATTACTTCATGCCATAAATCTGCTGCGGGAGAATGCAATCGCTTGTGAAGGCGCTAGCCTATTTATCCCGGCAGACACGTTTCCTCTTCTCCTATTGGTTGGAGATGATAGCTAAAGACAATCGTTTTACTTTATGAGGTGCGTTTATAATTGAAAATTGCGAAAGATGACACTATCTCACTTGCTCGTTTGCTTTCGCATATATCCACTGAAGAACTAATGAGCATATGTTGATTAGGCGTGATATGAAACTTTCAGTGCAGTTTTCGGTGCAGGATTTCAATTTGCTTTGTTTCTTAGAGCATATAGGTTTTCCACTATAAAGCGTATTTTAGTTACTGTTTAAACTAACTTATGTCCGCTTTTAGTGCTGGTCTAGCATTATTTCTTTTTCTAAATGCTTTGCAGGCCTTAAGTGGTTGCAATCATTCATGAGGGCAGGCGTAAAATAGTTTTCTACATTATATTCTAACTTTTACGGCTTTCTCAAATGTGGACTACATATCTATTCCCCTCTTATTTTATCTTTGATGCACTGTTCCAACGAATCTCAGAAACTTCATTTGAAAATTTTGTTTTTCGCTGGCACTCAACAAAATGAGGACCGTCATTACCTTAAGTACAAGTTTGTTAAACAATGAAACTTTTTAATTGTGGGCTTACTGAACTTTATCTTCTTTTAAGGCAATCTCCCCCTCTATTGATGCACCTCTCCCAGCGGCGTATGAGCATCTTAAGGAGTCCTGAAACTCTTTCCTTGAGGTTGCGCAAAGTTATCTGCGAATTTTGTTTTATCTGATCAGCTGAGTCGAATCGCCGACATTTCAGCTTTAGAAATAAAAAGTCTGTAAGTGCTAAACCAGAGCATGGAGGGTGGGAAGTAACAGCATCTTGATTTTTGCGCAAAAATCGCAAATAAGCAATAAGGAATGGCGTATTGTCGCAGACGTTTGAGGACAGCTTGGTAATACTCAAGGTATTCACAGTTTGAACCTTCGGCAGTGCTGCAGGCTCCATGCCTCTTCCTTCTCAGGTTTTCTCGGAGAGATCTTTGTAATATCAGCTATTCACAGTTTGAACCTTCGGCAGAAATTCGCGATGAATAACATCCTGAATGTCGAACAAAACAGTCAATGGGACTTTGACATTTGATCTGATTTGACGAACTTTTTGAGATGGTCTTGGGGAAGAGTTTTCCAACTCGATGTGATGATTGGGCTCAATATGGTATCCATAGACCTGTTTCATCATCACTGATTGTTCTATTCATTAACGCTATGCAATAGCTTCTAACAGATAGCAATACAGTTGTCTTTCTGTTCTTAATTCAACTGCTGAATACAAACTTTACAGTAACAATGAATTCCAAGGTTTTCTGTCAGGATTTCATGACACCAACTTACAGAAATGTTGCGAATAGTCAGTCGCCGATTTTCATAGACGATTCTATTAATTCCAGCCGCTGGAATTGATGTTAATGGGCATCCGGGGCGCAGTTCATCAAGTCGTGACCACTTTAAACCCCATATTCCACACATAGCTCTAGTATGGCTTAATTTTTTTCCATAAGCCTTTTATCATATTATGAATAATTTACGAAGGTTCATTTTAATGTTAATAGCCAGCCTTCTCAATAATCGTGGAGCACTGAACGCTGTTGCAAATAAAATATCGTGGAATTCGAGTAAAATAAGACAATACTACGCGGTAAACGGGAGGCATATCATCAAGGTCAGAGCTAGTGCTATCAGCCGCTTTTGGCTACAATACTTCTTTGCCGCAGATTTTTAAAAGTTCGAATATTTTTAACAAATCTCGTACAAGAATGTTGTAAACAAATCTAACAATTTGTCTATTGTAAAGTAACTAAGACAAAGACAACTCTCCAAATTTACTTAAAATACAAATATTAACATATGCTTAGTGAAACAACCGCGTGCCATACGGCATATGTTCAGGTGATTGTCCAAGTTCTTGCATTACGCCAACATCTATGGTTCTGTTGGCAGTAACAACATGTCGTTTTAGCCCTCGTTTGCGCGCAGTGCACTGAATTAAACTTGGAGAGCGTTCCTGTAAGTTGATATATCATACTTTGTCTGTAATAAATACGGGAAGTTGTTTCATTAATATAGAACAATCCTGTGTTAATCTTGGTTGAAACATCTTTATCTATTGCGTACGTTATGGTGCGTCCTATACACTGAAAATGTTTCACTTATTCCAGTTTTCGTGTTGATAGTTTATTTCCTTAATAAGCATTTGTTTTATAATGCTAATTTTTGAAGCTTTCATATTATGTCTGCTACTTTGTTAACAAACTTTATGCTTTTTGAAATTCTTTGGTCTTCATGAAACTAAATAAGGGTTTAACAAAGCGAGAGTCGTCATTGGAGAAGTGCATCATATAACGGGAGGCTATTTTAGTGTGACACGGGCTTTGTGCCAGTGCACCACAGCGCTGATGGGTTTCTTCACTGGTTCCTACTCCGCAAAACCTCCTCGGTACAGGATGTCTCAACCTAAGGTTGGTGGTTTTTGTATTATGGCATGGGGATGAAAGAGAGAAAGCAAACGTTGAAAATTTGCTGTTTAACATTGAGATATACGTTTTGAGACAAGCTTTATCTTTATCTTTATTAAGAAGTCTTAAGGGGAGAAGATGCCAGTGATTACGCATTTCTAACACATGTTAGTGGAAAGTTAAAGCAATTGAATCCGTTTTACGGTGAAAATAGCGCATTTCAACTGAGGAACATTATAAAAAATTGCCACTTGTTTAGAACCTAGTTAGTCTAAGACCGTTAAAGCGCTTAGCAAAGAGGTAGAAGTGTCAAAATCCTCTCTCGTTTTAAATTGGCGCTGTTAAAATCTCGTCAGGAATCTGACACCACAAGACGTGGAATTAATTTCTGTAGGTGGTTTCAACGATCCGTTTATTACGAAATAGTTCATTTCGTGTCAGTTTTCTATAGTGACGAGGCTTGGGTACTTTAAAAAGTCAAAACAATCTTTTTAGAGTGCCAAAAAGCGATAAATAACATATGCAGTTAATCTCTACAATTTAATAGAAGTGTGATGTTCGATAAATGCACTGGAATTATTGTATCATTTTACTTTGACGATACAGTAGTAGGTGATTTCACAGACAACCAACTGTACATACGTCAACTCTTTCGCCTGCAATTTTCTGGCCTTAGGCGAAAGAATATGGGTTTTTACCCCTAGATCCCTCTAATAATAGTCCCTACGATTTTTTCGTGTGGGAATGCTTAAAGATAAAAATATATTAATGAACTCCTCGTACTCTAAAGCAACTGGGGTAAAAAAAATGAGGCAAAATCCTAATATCACAGGTGAAGGGTTGCACTGGTTTTCCAGAAACCTACCCTGAAGATATGAGGCATGTCTAGCGGCAGATGGTCATTATTTCCGGAATTTTATGTAAATAAAGATATGTTCCCTTATATATTTCAATCCCGAATGCGCGGCGTCACCACTATAACAGACAACGGCTTTACGAAAAGCGAGGACTTCTACCATACTAGGGGTGGATGAAATACAGGATACGGCAGAAACAATGATCCATTTTAAATCGTGCGCTATTATTGATCACGGCTTCTTAGAGAGATGATGTTTGCGTATTGCAGTTCAAAGCATTTTTCTCTACGTCATATTACATGACGTTGGCCGATTGTTCTGTTGTACAGTACTACTCGACAATCAGTATGGAGTGCAGGTCGAATGAACATCGTGCGTTTGCAATTGAAACGTTTTTCAAATGTGGTGATTGTGTCGTAGGAACGCAGCTTTTGTTTCGGCCACATGTTGATATCGGTCGGAGTTGACAAATTCCGTCACGGGAGTCGATTACGAGATGGAGTTACGGAGTTCATGACAAAACAAGAAGCCATCTGGTACGCCACCTATAGTTCGCACTCCATAAACATGGCAACAGTAGGAGCCGATTTAGAACAAAGTCCAAAGCAATAAGTTCGTCGGCATTCCCAAGCCCTTAACATATCGGATAGAAGACTACGTTCTTATTACACATTTGAAAAACATTTCAATTTCAAACACACCATGTTCATTCGACCTACACTCCACTGACTACCAAGTAGTACTGTGCAGCGAAGCGAGCGGCCAAGGTCATGTAATATGGCGCACAGAAAATGCTTTGAACTGCAACGGTACCAACATTTCTCTAAGAAACCGTGACCAACAACAGCGCACGATTTAAAATGGATCATTGTTTCTGCCGCATTCTGAATAAGCCAAATTCTATTCGGTAATTTATTGAAACTAGATGAAATTAAAACCAGATACATCTCGCTTTTCTACATCATTTCTTGATTTACAAGCACATTTTCCCCAGCGAATAGGCAGTTACCTAATCCCATTATCGAAGAAATAGTGGAGTTCGGTTTTCAGTCAGGTGCCCACGAAGGCACACTTTCTTCGCTGTCAAATCACCAAGATCTCAATGCTGCTTGTAACGGTCCAAAAACATGGTAATCGTAAGGCGATACGTCTGTACTATAGGGAGAGTGCTCCAATGCTGCACAGTAATTTTCCTCGAGTCTTTCTCTTAACAAAGTAGCTATATACGACCCGGCGTCCTCTTGGAGGAGAACTTCTCCAATATATTGTTAACGTCTTTTTTCATGTTTTATCTCAATCAAAAGCTGCATCGATTCTTCGACGTTCATGGGGGAAAAAAAAAAAAGAACAAAATGCTTTGAAAGTTCCCAGAAAACTGTCAAGAGAGCCTTTGGTTTGATAGGAGCGGATTTCCCGCTTGCTTCGACTCATATTATAGTGGTTTGCCGCAGGCTACGAATCTCTGCATCCCGGTAAAAAGCCTCTGACACACACACACTCCCGTACTTGCAGCCTGTTGATCCTCAGTGAAGTTTCGAAGAACTTCTTGCCGAGTCTCGTCGGTAATCAAAATAATTAATTTAACACTTCTCAGCCTCAGAAGCGATTTCAGAAATCGCCAAACTCGGTCACATTCAATAAAATCACCAACCGCCCAAATGTTTACCATTTCGCTCGTCCTAGGTCCACTTGTGAAATTTATTTTGCACATTTTCTGGTTCTATGACTTTATGCCACTCGTATACTGTGTCTTAGACAAAGTCTTATCCCAAACTGTGCCACTAATCTGCAAAATTCCGACCAGTTTACGCCTCCCGCGCCAAAAAGATGATGCATTGTACATAGACGAGTGTACCTCTTGCTCGGTTATGATGTTACTGATATAACGAAACGGCTGTGCGAGGCAAACCGGTTTTTTCCCCTCCGCCGTAAACCTCCACGCGTAATGTCTCAAAAGGCTTGTCTCCTTCCATACTGCTCACAAGTTGTAAATAAAAATTCTGGTTCATATTATCATGTTCCAAAAAGCTTTCGGTATAAAAAAAAACTAAATATGAATGTAAAGAGACGTATTTCGCTACAAAGATCTCACCTATTCACAGGTGATAAAGTTTAGGATATTGATTTTGAGTAGAAAAATCGAGGGGTTTGATACGCTTTGAAAACCTCATGTAGCAATGGAAACAGCATTTCGAGTAAGATGCATTGTTTAATATGTTATATTCTTTATTTGATGCCCGTACTACAAAGCTTGTCAATATATCTAATGAAAATAAATAAAGACAAGACAAATCACTCTAATTGACCCACATCGGTACCGTTATTTGGCAGCTATCATGTTTTTTTAGTTTGAATTTATTTTTATATATTAACATTACATTTTAACAGAGGGTAACCTATTTTATGCTCTTATTCTTAGGAATATTTTGTGTATATGACGCTCTTAACTTAGACCATTATTTGGCAAAATTTTTAATTAGAAGTAATTTTTTATTAAATCTAACAAACGCAATTTATTTTTCAGGTAAGCAGCAGAATTTTCCATTGATACAGTTTCTGTTCTTCCTAGGTAAGCTAATTAAAAAGTTATTAAATATCTTTTTATTTTCATTTTGCTTTTCACTCGTAGAGGATGCGTTGTCCGGGTCTTATTAAGGCGTACAAAATAAATAATTTGTAAGAATGCTTAATACTTTAACACAAATTTAAACCGAAATATTTTTTAAACTCTTTTAGCATGTTAAGTTATTTTTTTATTATTTTTACCTATAAAATTGATGAACAAACAAATCGAAATATAAAAATAACATACATTTACGGTACTGCGGGACATCTTTTGATTCTGGTGGGGGAACTAAAGGCGGTGATTGAAAAGTGAAGGCCGTTCTTTCAACTTCGCTTAGTGGGTCAGTCGGGGGCATCTTCATGCTGAGTAGCATGTTTTGAACAAATGAATGCTTTATTCTTAATTTATAGGCCTAACAACATAGTATGAGGAGTAGCGGACTCCCAGATCGGCGTGTCGGTCAAGAATACAGAGAATTAATTTTTGCCTGCATCCGCAGCTGAAGGCAATACCGCTAGGTTAAGGTCGCGCCAGTCACCGGCTCCTTCAATGTACAAGTTCCCCAAGCGTTTCTAAATGCACAACTTTGATCAGTAATATAGTTTTATTTCATAAGGTGTACTAGCCTGTGCTACAGGAATTGTTTGAAGTGATGTTTAAGGTCCTCTACAAGATGGGGGTTATCGCTGTTCATTTTATTTATTATTATTTTTTTTTTCTGTTTTAGCGGCAACATTTTTATTCAGTAAGCTGTAGTAACATTTACTTCACTAACACACCGTAATTAATAACATTGGCACACCAATGGCCTGTAATATCTCATTAGTTGTAATAACACAAAGATACAAATAATGCTTGCTATCGTAGCAGCAAATTGGAATTGTGTACGTGCAGCCATCAGCACAGAAATTGTCTGTTGTGACAGGCAGCTGGCGTGACCATGACATAGTGCGCGCTGCGCTCAACTGCTGAAGCGGGCCATTAATAACCTTGATACGTACATGAGTGCATTCTGCTTTACGTTTGTGTGTGTGTGTGTATGTGTGTGGTATTTTTAATACACACATTATTTTGTGGCATGCTCCATTACAATATTGTGACATTACCTTGCACTTTGGTACCTTATAATATGCTATTTACATTTACATGTCAATATTTAAGTTTCAAGCCTAAGATTTAATTGCTATACATTTGGTTGTGGTTTATCAAAAATTATGCTATTAAAAAAATATTGAAATTGTTTTAAAAGTTTGTCCGAGAGTTCTTTTTTGTCAACCGTTATTTTCCTCCTAAATATTGTACACTTTTCGGAAACTGTTGTCTTTCATGTTTAATTAATTCGCACTCCCACATTATGTTGCCCATATGACAAACTTTTGTTGCAGACACACATAGGGTCATCTGTAATTTTAAACCTGTGGATTTATGCTCCTATTTTGCCATGCCCTGTGAACATTACCGTCATGTAGTGTGATAGTTTATTTTAAAGTCTTTTCTTTACATTAGGGAAATGGAGTTTTGTAGCATTCTCTATGGTTGCAGCTTGCCATTTGTTTTCCTGAGCATGTAAAGTTTCTTCATGTACAGCACTTGTCACTGAATTGCGCAGCATTAAACTCATACGGTATGCTCTCTGCATGTAGGTGTTTCGCAAGCTGGCTCGCTTCTTCGTTCCCTAGCTTTGATTCAAGTGAAATAAATATTAGATGCATTTTCTTCAAACATTTTAAATATGTAATAATGTAAAACTTTTGTGTAGGTACGATTTGAAAACATTGCATGGAAAAGGGGACATTTCCTCAGAAATTGTTGACAGCACGCACCATTGCTTTTGTTTGTTTATAATATCTTTATTAATGTATAAAATTTATATAAATACATAGGTTATAAAATATAGCAAAATAAATCAATATAATTTAAAAATTAAGGTTACGTAAAAATTAGCATCTGTTTCTTTTCCTTATAGGTAGGTAAAAAGTTATAGCAGCAGAAAAAATCAGTTGGATAAAGAAAAGTTTTGCAAAAATCTATTATATCTTGTTTCTTTTTTCTTGGCACGATTTTAAACTCACTTTCATATTAATAAACTAAATTTTTCACGAGGATTAAGAAAATGAAATAACACACAAAATTCGTTAATATAGTGACTATATATAATAATAATAATAATAATAATAGTAATAATAATAAAAGTAAAAAAGAAGCTAGACTTCTAGCTTCTTGCCATAGAAGAACTCGACGAGTTCGAAATATAGCAATTTCAATTGTGACTTTATCTAAGTGTTTTATCCTTTTCTGCTTTTATTATTACTGTAGTGTTACTTTATTTTTATGTTTCTTTTATATATATTTGAGATGGGGTATCAACTTTCTTTGACATTGATAATTAGTTCTGAAACAGGCATTATTTGCGTATCCTATGAGTTCACGTGTCATGGAAAAAGACTAATTTAATTTAGAAAAATAACCAGTGCCCTTCTGGGATGAAAAACCTTAAAAATATTAACATGAACTCATTCGACAGAAACTGAATGAGTGGGCCAGTTATACCCTTTAGCTAAGATTTGCGCAATTTACTCTCAGAGAAAACATAAGAGAAGATATGTTCACCTTTCTACAAGTATCTACATCCGAACCGGCATCGTGGTCCTTCCGGGTAAAAATTATTCATGACCTTTCCATCACTTCGGTTGGCGCGAAGCATGAGAAAGAAAAAGAACAACTAGAAACAAACGTCTTAGTGCAGCTGTTTTAAAAGAGGTTGTACGGTTAGAAATTCAGTTTATCTACATGAATCATTATAGACGTTAATATTAAGAAAAAGATTACTCCAAGAAGTGGCCAACTTGACTCTTTTATGGCCTATAAAAAGGATGCACCGTGGGAGTTTTGTTGTTAGGCTCATTAAATGTTCCCAAGCTGTTAACGCATCAACGCCAATCACAAATTATCGAGAGATATTACAAGTTGCATTTTTTTCAGCACCATAACTGACATTGGGCGAGGTGAATCAAGTTCAGTACATGCTTTTACTTGGAAATTTTAAGCCGTTTCTTAAGATTTGGCGAATAAGACTAGCAAAAGTTGTTCTAAATAACAAAATATATTAGCTATAGCAAAAGCCGAATTTTCCAGCAAATACTTAAAACTGTGCGAATAAAAAACAGTTTTTTTTTTAATTCCTATAGCAATTACTGGGTAAATGTTACATAGTTAAGGCCTTTAATATGGTGTAAATTTGTGTTTGTTATGGCTGCATTTGTGCAATTAAGGTCTCTCAATTTCTATTGAGAACGCGTTAAGACTAGGAAGGAAGATTAGCGCACCTTTTACAGATTTAATGAAGTGTGTGTGTGTAGTAATAGTAGTGGTAGTGGAAACTGAAACTCGAGGGGGTTGTTTGACTACAAAGTACAGAATGGAAATTTGGTTTTGCTTCCTAAGTGACACTGATATCAGTCTGGAATGGAAAGAACATCGGAGTACACAGGACGACAGTCAGCAAAACCACAAGTTTTGTGCTTGAAAAAATATTAGAAAAAGCAAATTTAAGGATTAAATTCTGAAGGGGTAATGAAGTCAACAGTGCTATGCTTCATTGAGCTGAACGATTAGACTGTACGTCCTTACGTTCGATATATGAAGCCAGTGTATCATGGAGATGTATACATAAAAAAAAAAGAGTTATGGTTTAATTAAGTGCAGGCAGCCTGCAATGCTGAAGAAGAATTCACTAGTCTGGATTCGTGCATGATAATATAGTCCCCAAATGACTTAAATAATCAGCATTGGCAGTGGGCATGGAATTACACCTTGTTTACTATAGGGAACGCAATACTCCAGAGTAAATGGATTATAGTGTCCTACTAATAAAGGAAAGGACAAGAATCGATACGTGCTTTGGGCAACTGAATTAAGAACAGGGAATCTTTTTTCAGTTTTCTAAGTTCAATTCAAGTTAAAGTTCCTGCTGTAATAGTCAACATTATTACGGAGCACCTGAGAAACCCAGATCATCTAGAGGAAGAGGCTGAAAAAGAGCTACAACTGGAGGCGAACGAGGATAGGACGGCGTTTAGGAAAATTAGAAGAAATAACTTGAGAGTTTAATTTTATACGTACTTAGTTTTACAGATGATGCGCTTGAAAACAGCGGTAAAATAACGCTACCATTCCGAATAGGCTGCAATTTCAAACAAATTAAAGATCAACGAAATTTAATATATCATTATCGTTAACTTGCAAAAATTAATTTTACTCCCAGCAAGAGTCAAGCTGTAAGCATAGTATGCCTTGTAAAACTTTCTGAGACTGTCTTTGTTGTAACTTTTGGTAATTCTGATGATTCTTTCAGTGTAGAAATATTGTATGCAATACGCTTTTTCCCCATTCTAAATTACGCAAATTTCAACAGGGAATGTTGGCTGAAGATACAGACCTAAAGTTGCCATCACCTTGAAGCTTTGTCTGCTCAAATGCATTAAGAGATCTGGGAAGCGTATTAGGCTTATATCAATGCACTGAACTTAGGAAACATGCATTTTTCTGGGCGCACTTGATAGATCAGTATAAAACTTTATCATAAATTGTATCAGTAAATGTGCAGGGTTGTTTGTATGCAGTTTTATGTTTATGTGCATAATATTTCTTTTGAAGTTAATAAAGTTAAAAATAGCAATTTTTCTTTTTATTATAAATTACTTTAAGATTAGACTTTTTTTCTGTGTATTAAAACAGTGTATCTCATGCCACTGAACCACAGAAATTTAGCTGCTGACAGTATTTCATTTATTATTATTATTATTATTATTATTATTATTATTATTATTATTATTATTATTATTTTCACTTTAAAGAAAACGAAGCCAAATTTACACTGCAAATTTTAAGACAAAATATTGACGTTTATAAAAATATGTTACTTTGATAAATATAAATGTGGTTAAGTGCATTTAATTACACAAAGATGCGAATTTCATATTTTCTCTGAAAAAGAAACATGTTTAGGAAATAGCCGTTTTAAGATGATTTCAATAGAAATTGGACTTAAAATCGCAGAACCCTGTGTTGCCTACTGGTTGGCTATTAAAAATTCGGCGAAATTGGTAAGTGCCCTCTTTTAAAGGATTAAATGTCTGCAACTCCCTGTAAATCATGTATTCTGAACCAGAAAGAATCGCAGAATATATTTTCATCAAGAACAGGAAATGTCAAAGTTGTCATTTTACACTTCCCAGTTTCCTTAACATTTGTTAATCGTCAGTGTTGTTCACAGACCACCCATTTTTGGTGACTGATGGTGAACAGAGAAGAAGGTTACTTCTATAGCAGACCAATGCTTTTCTTCGAGTGCACTTTAGCTTTACAAAGTCGCGATTCTTGATAAATGGTACGAAGGTGGATCGATAGCTTTTAATTGTCGTAGGCATTTTTGAAATTGGATGCTCTCTTTACTTTACGTATTTAGTTACTTGGTGCAGTACTTCATTATCATAATACTTTTTCTGTAAATAGATAGCTTACCAGAGATTCTTTCGCACGTCTGAAAGTATAAACAGAAATGCTCAGAAATAATAAGCTACAAATTCTGCTTCTTCTTCTTTTTTCTGCCATCATTTTAAGCTGCCTTTACTGTAATTAAAGTTGTAGCGCTTCTAAATTCAAGATAAGAAATACTGCAGAGGCATTTAAAAATAATTACACGTTCCCTGCATTATTTACGATGTAGTGAAGACCGCGTCCTCTCCTTATAGCTCTGTTTGACATGCGAGAGTTAGCTGGCTTTGGCGTGAGCAAGTATGGCCCAACACGACCAAATATCCTCGATGTCGGTGGTTGGGCTCCCCCTGTGCATTACGTGGCACAAAACACATGCGTTCTGAAGGAGCGGGAACAGCGAGCTACAGCGCTCATTTAACCTTGGCATAGATCATTTTCGGAAACCATTGGATTTCCTGGCCCTCATTTTAGGAATATTGCTGACCTTTGTTCCATCTGTTGCTTTCTATCGATTATTTACAATTACTACCTGCAGACAACGGTATTAACTTTGTATGACAATCGCTTCACTCCTTAACATAATAAGGATGTCTTTCTTTTGGAAAGGGATGCAATTTTGTGGCAGAATTCTTGGTCATGTATAGTTTAAGATAGGTTAAGTTATACGAATCAAATGTGAATCTGGCAATGAGAAAGCAGTTTTATTTGTATCGTTATTCATGTATTTGTGCACGTTTTATTAGGAAAATACATAGGTGTTGTCCTTAACAGTGTTTCCAGATAGATCACTCCCTCTCCAAGGAGATTAAGCCCCTCAAAAGGGCCGATTTCACACCTTTCCAAAGCACAAACCACAGTCACGTCGCATACAACACCAGTCCACCTGGTAGTTTCAACCTTGTAACACAACCAACGGGATAAAAATGATTTGAAATTGGAGAGCGGAATTCGCGGAAATAAAGCATCCGCCAGTGTTTGCCTAAACGAGCAAGGGAAACCATGAGCAACCCCAAGGTCAGAATTTGAACCCACGACCTCCGGAATGCATGTGCAATCCTTATCTCTTGGGCCTTTCCCGCACGGACAGTTAGATATTAAATGTAGCCATTAGGCCATCCTATACGAACATTTACAATATGGAATACCTTGTTTGCTTCATAGTAGATGACGCCTTTAGGGGTTAATTTTTCTGTATACTATACATGCTAGCACATCCCTATGCTAAGTTATTTCTCACTGCGCCACAGATACAAAATGAATAAAAATGCTACGGTAATCTTTGGTTTGGCAGCAAAACACAAGAGCTCATTTAAAAATCACAAATAATTAAATTGACTTTTAGTAGAGAAAGATGTTGCAATCGATTTGTGATTAAATATGGTGTTTAATGTGTACTAAGGAAACAGATTGACTATCTGGCACTATAAATTCAGTACACTTGGCATTTCTTTCGGCCAACGTTTCTCAAGTGGGTGCCAAGTTAAAAGAATCTGCAGACCAATTTTACTTTTGCCCTGCTTTTATAGACAGTTTCTGTTTGTTTTTCATGTTTTAAATCATATATTTTTTATTTAAAACAGCATTAAATGCATTGTCTTTTATTTTTGTGTTTAATAGCTAGAAAATACAAATATATTTAAACTATATAGATTATTTTATTGTTCTGTAATTTTATGAGCCGTTCGATTCTCAGAATAGAATTTTTTTTATCTTATTAGTTTAAAAAATATAAAAAGTAAATGTAGGCAGATGCATGTTACACGGAATTCCTAAACTCTATTATTGTTCTCAACGAGGAAACACTTTTACAACTGAAATCCCTTTCCTTTGTGGTATTCAAAAATGCAGTGTGATCCGCAATTCATCTGAATTTGATATATTATCACCTTTCTTAAACTAGTGCTCGATTGTACCAAATAAACATTCAATTTAGATTTTGGAGGACTACAAGGGTAGACCTCCCGAACCATTATCTTGCTTAGACTAAGGAAGAATTGCGCCTCCCTGCCAAGACAAGCAACATCGTATTCAGAAGCAGTGGTAAAATGCGCGGGAGTCAGGGAGAGGCTTCAAGCAGGTGTTTGAATAGATTATAAAACCACTTTTTTCTATATGTTATTAGTTCTCCGAATCGGTGTGTAGCCCTTTCTTTGAAGTATAACCTTTGTTTCCGCACACGTGTCTGCCGTGTTCAGAATAAATAGGCGGTATTTCCAACAGAAGAATCATTTCTTGATTTTCAATAGATTTTAACGGAATATAAAAATGTTTTCATCATAGAAGACGCATAACAGAAATGCAGCCTGTCTTGCTGGAGATGCACTTTACAGAAAATAGCCATAGAGAATCACTAACAACACAGAGAAGCATGCATCGCTTTGTTAAAAGCTTGGGGAAGACTTCAAACCCACCCGCCAATGGACTTAATTTTTGTTCTGTCTGCGCAGTTACAAGTGAATTGTAGTTACCTAGTGCACTACTCTTTGAAAGGATAAACATTTTTATCAAGCATCTTTGAATGTTTAAAATTTTGAAACCAAGAGATACAAGAAGCAATAGGGAGAAGCAAAAATAGATAAAGCATACAGAATATTCGGAGAAGAAATCAATAAAAGCTAAAGAGCAATATGAACAAATAAAAATGAAACAAAAGCAATTAAACAGCACGTAGGATATCATGTAAAAGAATCTGCAAACAAAGATGAAAATGGAAGTCTTAATAAAGAAGAAAAGGATAAAGCAAATATAAATAAATATTTCACGAGAAACTCGCAAACATAATACATTTGTTGATAACGCAAATATAGAAAAAGATAATTAAGAAAAATCGAAGTTTGACGTTATAGAGATGAAAGGACTTAAAATAAACACTAAGAAAATAATAATAATAATAATAATAATAATAATAATAATAACAGCAACACAAGCGCCTAATTTAAACAGTCTAACTTAGGACAATAAAGTATGAAGGATATTTTACGACAAAATCAGTAATATAATACAACAAAATACTTTACAGTATATTAGATATCTGAACGAATAAGTGCTAAGACACCTTCACTGTTTAAAAAAGAAAAGAAAGACAAAATGTCAAATTTCGGAGACATTCGCCTTGTGAATGCTGTTTATAACAAAATAATTAATGAGAAGCTTATACATTTTTGGTGGAAAAACAAATAAACTTCCTCGAAGAAAGTAGGGTACTAGTGACATTTTTATTTAAAATAGACGACATTATAGAGATTATGGACATTAAATTTGGAGATGCATAAAGGGTTCATTGATTATGAAAAGACATTTAGTCAAAATTATAGATGGTTGTTATTGTCAGTAATAGAGATAAAAACACTTGATAATCTTTTCTAAAAGTTTATACAAGACTGCTAAATTTAATATTGTTACCAAAATAAAAACTTGAGATTCTGACTAACCAAGTTCTAAGTGATAATGTGGTATGGAAAGGATGAAAGGTAGAAAACATTACCACATATCATGTTAGGGTCAGATAAATATATAAAAAGGATGTTTTTTCTTAATTCCAGTGATCATAGGAGATGGCGAAGATAAATTACAAATGGCAACATATTTGATTATATGAATCAGGTATGTAGCTACAATATAAAAACATTAACATAAAGGCAATGACATATTAGGAAGTTCCCCAGTCAGAACGAAAATATTAATTATTTATCTTGAATATGTTATTCCTTGAGGAAATAAAGACAAAAAGAAAAACTTCTCAGAGAATACATGTAGAATAAACATAAAGGGAATCGCAAATACATTTTTAGATCATGGCGGTCCACACAATTATCAGAGCATGGTTGAGTGTTTATAAAGAAACATATAAGATGACAGAATTGAAAATGGAGTCACTAGCACAAAAAGCTCTTCAGTGTAATAAGGGATAGAAACAACATGTACAAACATCACATCACTAAGAATTGGAAGTCAAGCAGTGGTATCTCAATTATGAAAAAGAAAAGTGCAAAGACCGAGTAAGAGATAGATCGCAACAGACCATAGGCCTAAATCCAAAAAATAAATAAAATAAAAATAACAAAATACCAATGGAACACTACTCTTTGAACTGTAATGGTCTATTTTTAAAGTGCGAATTTGTAGTGTAAATAACGTAACACTAAGTCTGGGAACCGCGTTTTTTGTCCCTTAGAGCATTGTTTACTTCCGTTCCTAGCAAATATGAAAGAAAGTATAACAGAAATGACTTGAAGTTTTAAGTAATGTCTTACTTATATATATGAAAACGGGATATTGATTAAATGAAATATCTGTGTTTTTGGATCAGTATGTGACTTTAAACTCACTTAAGTTGATTATATTGTGACTTTGACTGCATTGTCTTGAGCGAACCCATGAGTTACGGGTCCTGTAGGAGATTTCAGCCTTTTTTTCTGTAGGATAGCACAAGTTGTACAGTTGTTTCCCGTATACCGTCTGCTTTCGTAAATTTCCTGAAAGATGACTAGTTGAGTGTCGTATTGCATGATGCCGCGAGCATGTCATTGGCAACAGGAAAAATGCAGCAGCCATGTTCGCCTCACAGCTGAATCAGGAGAATACGCATAAGCAGACAAGCAGGTAATGCAATAGACTGAAGCATACAAAGGAAATTAATACATTCAAAGGGTCTAAGGAGGAGTAATGGCAAATAGAAGAACAGATCTCGTTTTAGTCTGTGAAACAATGCGAATAGGTACATTCAGTACATTTTGCATCTTTCCTATTGTTGTAACGCCTGGCCCTGAACTCCTTTATGTGAACGATAATGCCTCATACACAGTGTTGCAATACTAGAACGTTTCGCTCAGTCCCCAGATGTAAATATGATCGAACATTTGTGGGTTGAAAACATCTAGACTCTGAATCAGCTATTTATACCTCTGCAAAATATCGAACAAGATAAAATCCTTTATCATATTTCTTCAGAACATTTGCGGACTGTTTTGTAATATTAATGCACATATTGTAAATATTGTTTACAAAGTTTATATGACGACATTTCCATTCCCAATTATAAGACAAATTGAAAACATTTATGAAAAATGTGTTCCTTAGACAAATGTGATGTATGTGTATGTGGAAAATACAGTAATAAGGTAGGGGTTTACTTTTGTAAGAAGAATGATGAAAATGCTTACAGGACTTTTAGCCAAGCTCTATAGACGTGTAACCTGCCCTTTTGAAGCGATTAAGCAGAGCTAACCACCCGGTTGGCGCTGGGAAGATTCTGTGTACGAAAATTTTCCTCGGAAAAGTTTGTTTTCTGTGTTCCGTATTTCGTGACATTGTAGATTACTTGACATAATGCCAACAAAACGTTTGAACAGTTCTGCAAAGGTAAACATTTACATGAATTGCATGTTTTCTTCTGAAGGGGCATTCAGAACTTTGTATTTTAATTAACGTTTGATCTTGCTGGAGTGCTTTTTAAAGCCTGTTAACATTCCATGGCGACCTTCATTGGTCTTAGAGAAGATTGTCAGGGTTCGATTAGGGATTGCGACTAAGACATTAGAACATTTAATACAAGGCCTGTTCTGCAGATATAATCGCATTTAGTTGCACGACATGTAACCGTAAAAACATGCATGTTGATTTTTTTAAGAAACCAAGACAAAAAGTTAAGTAAATAGATACAGAGAGTTTTAAAGGATATTAGAGGGGGAAATCTCGGCTGTATGCTAAAGGCTTTCATTACTTATCGGAAATAATACGAAGTAATTTGAAAATATCGTATAGAGGACATACATGCAATTTCTCATCATTTTTTGTAGCCACCATTAAAAAAATCATGGAAATTGAACCTAACATAGCGGTTATTCTCAAACGGGGGAGGGAGTAACGTTGTGGAATGAACTTCGTTTTGATGCTCTTCAGTAGCAATTGCCATGTAGCTGCCACTTTTAATATTTATTTAGAGTTAAAATATTTACTGAAATGAACCATCGATATTTAAAAACCACAAGTCTAAGGCACTTCTTTTGAGCTGACAAATCTTTGTATGCTCTCGTAACAAAACGTTACCTCATTGGGGCGCAGCCAGCTAATCGATCAGCTCCTCATTTGGTGCTAATCGTTGCATCCTCATAGGGCACAGGGAGTAATTGCTCAACTGTTCCCTATGCTCAGTTCCAAGGCGATGTCAGTCCACCTGAAATTACACCTTTTCAAAGCCCTGGTCATCCCTGTCATGCTACGCCTGTGAAATCTGGGGTATGGCAACTGACAGTTGGCTCACACTTCTGCAAAGAGTAGGGGACTTAGGTCCATTTACTGTACATCGCAGCTTTCCAGTTAGGCTACTACATGGGAGTTCTTCCCTCCCACATATCGAGGAGGAAATCAGACGCCGGGCCACAAAATTTTACGCCAATTTACCACTTCATGAAAGCGCTCTCGTTCGATCACTCGGCAGCTATCCCCGTCGCAACAGGCCTAAGCCCAAATTCAAGGTGCCACGCCTAGCACCTTGGATAACAAAGGGGCCTAACCTAGCGACAGGATAAACATTCCAAACCCCCAACAATAATTGCTAGAAAATAAACAACAGATAAACCAAATGACGATATGCTCATTTTGGTCCCAAAGTAAGTGAACAACACGCGCATATCGCGCAAACTCCAAGGATATCATATCCGCCTGCTTCAACTAGGATAAGCTTTTACTGCACAATCCTTCCGCCCCATACCCAATACAGCACAACCACCCTACAACCTCCATCCCTTCTCTGCGGTTAAACCCAACACGGGTAGGTACGCAGCATCCATACACAGGCTGAGCACTAACCCAGCCTGCCACTTTTCGTCTGCGTCTGCGTTGCGTCCCCTGTCTATCCATTTAAAACTTTGCCTATTTAAAGCTCTGTTAATCCCCATCATGTTGTATGCCTGCGAAATCTTAACATGGCAGCAGGCATTCGGTTGCAACTTCTTCAAAGGACGCAGAATAAAGTAATTTATTCTGTATACAGGAGCTTCTCCTCGCTTCCTTACACACAGGATGAAATTTGGTGCCGAGTAACAAAATTCTATTACAAATTAATGCTCTCATTATTCGCTAGGCAATTATAATAGCCAGGACAGACCAAAACCAAGATTGAAGGTACCATGCCTGCCTGGTCTGTGCGCAACTGGAATGACATCAGCACTAATCCATTCAACATGAATACAGTTCCAAAATTTTTCATATTGCACTTTAAGTAATAAAGTTTAAAACAGCAGTATGGACATGCTAATAGTCAAACAACTGGTTATTAGGAATGTTCATATAGCATCCTCAGGACGCTAGATCCACTGTCTCAACGGGAAAAGTCCACTAATCTCAAAAAGCTTCCTACAACCATCATCCCACTTTGGGGTAAAGCCCATACACGGGTAGGCAGGCAGCAATGGTACACATCAATTCTGGCCCAACCATTTTTTTTTTTTTCATTTGTGGGAATTCATTCATTTCTAAATCATCCCTCGAAGTTTATTCAAGAGTTCATTACAGTACGTCTTCTGCTATCATAAGTTGATGAAGTCAGTTAACGAAATTCCATTAGGGTCCCTGAACTATGTAACCAAGGTTGCAGTGAACTGTTTACGACGAGGGCATAGAAAAGCTTGGCAAGTGCAATAATGTATAGTTTGTGATTATGTGAAGAAGTAATGTGTACATTCTTAAATAAAATATCCGAAGTTGGTTTGTGAATAGTTCCTGTACTTGATAATATGTACTTGTGTATTACTAATAAGAACAGAAGAAATTAAATATCCGATTTTATAAGTTGAGATTGTTATTATATGCAGCAAAACTTCAGATATAAAGGAAATCGGCAAAGTTATAGCAACAGAGAGTGGACTTTTAGCCTAACTATAAGGACAGAAGATAATGCAAGAAAATATATTCGTACTGGAAGCAGAAAACATGGATTATCGTAATACATATAGTAACATTTGTATGATACATCAGGCAAAATGGTAGATAATTGAAATGCGACTAATAGTCAAAACTGTGGCAGGTAATGTAGCAAAAATGCGGTGATAGCCCTAGGAATTTCCGTTGTCTTTCACTTGAACAGCCTTGATGTTAACTGTAAAGGGGAACGGAGAGGAATAAAAATACACGGAGTTTGTGTTACATTTGCTCTCAAGGAAAACCTGAATAAGATAAATACGTTGCTTGTATTAGCAGAAAATGTGCACCTGAAAATCAAAGCCATGCTGGAATTAGATGGTATCTTCTCCTGCGGTGCTCTTTCTAAGAACCTATGCAACTACATTAACTAGTGTCAGTTGAGGTTATCCATTGCCTAAGGGTATACTCTTGGAGACACTGAAATCAGCTTAAGGTTCGTATATCGACATCGTTGTGGCATTTTAACTCCTCAAGAGAGCTCTAGTTGCAGCACACGGAACTTGAATGAATTGCTATTTGAAAGCGAACGTTGTGTGAAAGTTATACGATTTGCAGAATTTTGTATCGATAACCACTAATGAATTTAATGAAGAAAATTAGTAATGATAATAAATTCATTTTATTATTTGCATTAGCACAAGAATATTGCAGTTAGCTCGTAATGGGATATTATATTGTGGAGCTTTTGGTTTTTGTCCCCTCAGCAAGTAATTTTTTTCTTAGAGAAAGTATAGCTCTAAAGAAAGCTCATATGATAAATATTTTAATTTTTTTTTCCAGCCGTAATAACCCGTATTGCTGCTAGTTTTGCATTTTTCTGTTATTTTATGTTCCTTTTTTGTCGCTTTAGAATTTACAGTAGAAAGTTACTAAAATTGATGTATTTTAAATATTTATTTCGCTATTTGTATTTTCTATTTTGTTAAAGTGTCATTTGTTGAATAATTTAGTCTTTTGTTGAAACAACTAAACAAGTAATGAAACTTTTTTAAGAAAACCTTCTGTTGTAAATCGAAGACAATTTACAAAATGCCCTTCACGTGCCACTGTCATCAACATTATTAATAAGCAGAGATTGAATTTTGTTGACCTAAGACTGTTTTAAAAATTACTTATAAAGTGATAGCAAAAATGCTGCAATATCTAAAAATTACTCACAATTTAAATGAAAATGCCAACCTAAACATTGAAGTAGTAATGTGATTTTTCCTTCGTGAAACCGCTCCTCCATATCAACCGGTCAGTCTGTTCAAATGGTGCTGCGGTGAACAGACGTAAGGAAGTTCGCAGTTATGTTTGTCGCGTAAGTTATTAGCTTATTACTAACATTTAAATACTTAGAAGGTATATTTATCCACATTAGTCAAGCAAAAAGATGAAACTGCCCCCCCCCCTTTTCCATACATTTCTGGCATCGGCTTATGAAATTAATTATTACAATCTGCAGTGTCCTCAAAGAAATGGGGAAAAAAAAAAAAAAAAAAAAAAATCTTCACGAATGTCATTGTTCGGTTCATCAAACGTAGGTGGATTTATCTTTGTATACTTTTTCCTTTAATGCCCGCCCCCCGGATATAAAAACAGCAGGAATATTGGGGGGCCGAGGGAACCATGTGTTATTAGTTATGGCTTTATCGTTAAATATTTCATGAATTGCATGCAAGGAGACGTAGGGCTTTATGTGCCGTTGCAGTATTGGAAAGTCACGAATTTATATGAGAGCATAAAAAGTTATGAAAAAATAAAAATCAAAAATCAAAAAACGAAATAAACATGCATTATTACTATTGTAAAATATGCGAACAAATAATTCAAAATATGTTATTATTTGCGCAAAATTTACATTTTTACTGTACGTAATTTATCAGTGAAATTTAAAATGCGTGTTCATAAATTAGCCAATTGGCAAAATAACAATAAGTGCAAAATAAACACACCTTTGGTAATTCGCTAATAGAAAAAAACAAAAGCACCTAATTGTTTTAAATGTGTGTTAGAAAATAAAACTTATAAACAAATTAGATTAAATCCAATTTGCCCTCTTTTTCTTTCCATAGGAGATTGTAAGGTTTCATTGCCACTTAATAGTATTTAAACACAAGAAATATACTCTAGTCACTTAATGGTGAAATAAATTTAAACACCATATACAATTTTTAGTAAATAAATTCATTGTCTTGTAC
Source organism: Metallyticus violacea (assembly GCA_030762175.1). Taxonomy (NCBI): domain Eukaryota; kingdom Metazoa; phylum Arthropoda; class Insecta; order Mantodea; family Metallyticidae; genus Metallyticus; species Metallyticus violacea. The sequence goes on along the minus strand of CM060840.1, from coordinate 43,944,060 downwards.
ATTGACAGAGGTTTACATCTCCCGCAACTTAGACTGGCCGACAAGTGGGCCTACCCCCCCCCCCCCCAAATCGCTCAATTTCCCCAAAAGACACGCGCGGCGCCATTCTCTGTTCCATTCGGTAACGAGAGAAATTTTGAAGGTCGGACAGTTGTGTTGTGCAGTCGAGAGAGATATTTCATTGAATAATAGTGCAGTAGTGCTATGCAATGACGAGATATTCACCTCGTTGTATATCATCGCTAAAGCATATATCAATACATTAAGTTGCGCAGCAAAACGAGACGGGCATTTAGGCGTTATCCTAGTAGCCCGGCTTCAATAGGAAAAACAATATTAAAGGTAGTACAGAACTTTAATGAAACAACTTCCTTGACGGACCGGAGGAGGAAAAAAAAAAAAAAAAAATCGAAGACCCCCCATCGCTCCATGACTGAATGGCGATGTATATTTGGTTCCAGAATTATTTACTTAGGATTTAGCCTCTTCGTTCCCCATATCTTAAGATTAAATTTTTATCTTTAGGGAGCATTGAAAAATTGAATATTTCAAATAACATTACACACTGGATGGACTTAAAACATTCGAAACGAAGTTCGGATCATTAGTTATGGGGAGCTGATGCTTGTCGGTGACAATTTTCTAAGATGTGGATTATCTGTCAGGTAAAATGAACATTTGTAGCACCTACTGTAAGGACGGTGAGTAACAAATTCGTTTACTTAATATATTGATACACGTCTTAAAATTATGAAGCGTTTGAGTGCCACAAGTCTACGTTAGTAAATACCGGTGGCAACTGGTTTCTAACCGCCGACCTGCTGGACTATGTATCGGGACTTTTAAACTGTTCTTTCTGTATGCCATTGATCGCAAACATTTCTTTGGATTTGTCCTCTAGAAGTTCATTTTCCACTGCTTCACCAAATGGTCCAGGTATATGTTACATTTCTTATACTTTTTGGTAAACAGGGACATGGCGATTGGCTGTTAAGGTAAAAATAGTTGTAAATAATCCATATTCTGAAGAAACAGGGAGCTATTCGATAAACCTGGAACATGATCAAGCTAAAAGTTATCTTGAGAGATATAGGCTTAATTTTAATATGCTATTAAACAGATTTTTAAAAAAGAAATTTAGAAAGGGAGATAATTTATAAACGTTGATAACAATAATTATTACTGTATCCGATATCACAAATTGTGTTCAGAGACACGGGAATTGCATAGTAATACCATATGGCGTCTGCTCATCCCACCAGATGAACACGTGCAGTCGAAGGACATACCAGAGCTGTTTGCGTTGATTAGTGGACCGTCAATCATCCTGTAAGAATCAGAGAAGCTTTGCGTCCTCCTATGGAAAGCACGTGGCTTTAACGAGGGTCATTTGATGTCAATTGTTCTTAGTCAGTGATATTTATAGACGGTTGTTTTCGTTAACGTTTCTGCATTATGCAGCACACAAGATGGAGTGGGGAGGTAAAGATAGCAGGGGGGAAAGAATTGCAGACAGTTCATCAAAGAAATAGCCAGAACCATCTGAGAAGTGCATTTTGCTACGGATTCCAAAGATTGTCTCTCAAGATGTGTTTTAAATCCTAGATCACCGAGCTCTGGCTTGCATATTCATTCATATTCTTAACATATACAACTAAGATGTAGTTTTATTGCTAATTTTCATTCTTCTGCTTGGCATTAGTCTGATGTTTTTTACCTTCCCTATTGTTACAGTTATTGTCGAAAGTTATTGTCGAATTTCTTGTCTCAAAATTACAATTAATTCATTTACGGCATCGAATTTAACTACTATCTTCTTTCGACGCATTTTTTGTTGTTGATTTCGTTTTCTTATCTGGTATTTTTGTTTTAAATTCACCTAGAATTACAATAAAATGAATCATAGGCCAGTTTCCAATCTTGAAACACGTTTCTCCATCCCCTGCTAATTTTGTACTTATTCTTCTTCACCATGAGCTCCAGTTTCGCACGATTAATAATAATAATAATAATAATAATAATAATAGGGAATAATAAACTTTTAATACGCTTTCGTTATTCGCACTTGTTTTTCATTTTTGATACATTATTGAACTTTATGGATGTAATTAAATTTTTTAATCAAGTTAATTCACAATAGCCTATGGAAAATTTTAATTAAAAGTAGTTATTGCAAACATTAACCCTTTTATAGGTTTTTTGTTCTCAAAACTGAAATATAGAAAAAAAAAAAACAACGAAACCTAAATGCAAAGATAAATTCTGCAGATAGGCAAGAACTTTCGCTAATGCTGTTTGATATTTACTTTGGCGATGCTATCGATATATGCCAGAGCATTTTAAATAATGGCTTCACCATAATTGGGGTGATGTAAATACTTTTTAGTTAGCTAATGGCCAGGTTTTAATGATGGATGTTGGTGTATTACAAAAAAGTAGTCAAACTAATTCTGCAAATATTCAAATCAATACATTCATAGAGATTCTCGTAACACCCAAATTTATTATTTATTCAGAAATTGTGAAGTAATAAACGTAATTAAATGAGATGCCCATTAAGTTGTATTAAATATAGGTTTAAATTATAAATTAAATTAATTATTTTAATAGAACAGTTACAAGGCGTTCGAAGGGAAAAACCGAGAAAGTATATTGGGTTACACGCATACAGATCCGGCTATATGGAGCGGATAGGTTATGAACACAACAAAAATAAAACTGAATAGTGCTAATATATTTTTAATCAGTGGCAGGGTTTAAAATATATATATATATATATATGTGTATATATATATGATGGCTAAAATAGTGCAATTACCAGACCTAGTAAACAATATAAGGAAACATTGGAAAAAAAGCTAGAAAGAATAATAAATACAGTATTAAAAAATCATGACCAATAAATTATGATGATAATATTGATAATTATTTCAATCGGACGTTTGAGAAACTCTAAATGTGCACATTTTATCAAATTGACATAACCGTAAATCTTAAGTTTTCTTAAGAGAGAGACGCAGGTGCAAGGAGTAACTGCACATATATCAGTAATTAACAGTGGAACTACTCTCTGAAATGAGCAGTGCATAGAGAAACTACTGATGTAATGCACATGTGTTGTTTCTCTCTGCACTTCAGAAATAGCGCGATACCATTGCCCTCGCCTGTTTGTGATTTCTTCGCTTTATTGTTGCCAATTTAGTTTTTATTTCTTTTTCCTTGTTTTTAGATTGCAGGTTTCGTTTATTGGGTAAAAAATGTTGTGTATGGATTAAAAAGGAACGGATTTTTAAACTTCTCATACTTACAAACCAATGTTTATTTTTATTGATGAAAGACTTGGATGATTTCCATTCGCTTCTAGTGATTTCCAGGTCTTAAAATAAAATAGCAAGATTGATTTTCATATTACTTCGACGTTTCGTAACAGTGGATGAAACTTGGATTCATCACTATACGCCAGAAATCAAAGAACAGTCCAAATAGTGGGTGGGAACATTATTAAAAGGGGATCCCTCCCCATTACCATGGGATGTTGAGTTTGCTCAATCTTTTCATAGAGATCTGCGCATCCCGTAGGTTTTTGAATTAGGACGGCTTCTAAAAGTTAATCCGACCTGCCGTTCGGCTGCACACGTTTGCTACGCCCAGACGCGCCAAGTGAACTTAGCTTCAGAAGCCGAGCGCATCTAGCTGCCAGTAATTCACTGGTGGATAGGCCCTACTAGCTTGGCCTACTCACTTAAGAGGTGAGTTACCCCAGCATTAAGGAAGCCACCACCTCCCCATGAACGACAGCGATTCAGACGAACCTGCCCCCAGGGTACACGCCTTCGGCACTCCCCTGCGACACGCTGCCGTCGTGAGTACTCAATTTCCCATGAGTATCGGGACCACTGCCACGTCGAGTCCAACCCAATCCGGACAACTCCCTTGCGGGAGGGGCTCGTTTCAAGTCCGGCCCGGCTGCTTCTAGTAACGTCAGAAGTACCACGGGTACTCAGGGTCCGCAGAGCCCGCACCAGGAGTATCTGAAGAGCAACGATCGAAGCCGCGGCCCCCCTTACGGGGAGTGGGTGGGAACAGGCGAAAGTGCACCAAAGAAAGCAAAAACGGTTCCATCTGCAGAAAAAGAAAGGGTTGCGGTTTTCTGGGATTCGTGGTTTGGCGCTGTGGGATTACATCCAGAAGGGAACCTTCACCGGGAAATAGCATGAAGGCTAAATGACTACTCCTTGTGGGGGAATTCTCTTTATAATGCGCCTGGGATTGTTACTTAGACCCATGCTCTTCTTTATGACAGTAGCCTGGTTTCATCTATCTAGTTATGTTAACTCAAATAATTGCAGATATTGATCGCGGCGACCCACATATTGTTTAAGATAAGGAAGAAAGCGTGTGGTGTGAAGTTTCGGGAATGCGCATTATTGGCCCCATTTTTTTTCCAATAAGACGATCAACAGCACAAGGTATCTGCAGGTCTTTATATAAGAAGTAATATAAATAACTGCACATGCCTTTTACGTGAATGGCAGCGAGACAGTGAGGAGTACCGGTTTTATGTGGGACACCCTGTACTAGTGTAACAGAAGAAAATTAGAGTAATTACAATCTGTAATAGTTATTTTGAAACACTCAACACTAATTGTAAGTAGTGCATAGAGAAATTTCGCATATGAACAGCATTTTCATATGCCCCTACCGTAGATAAAAGAAGGAAGGGAACCACTCAAATTTCATAATCAATCAACAGTGGACACAAATAATTTACAAACAGTATGCTTAAACGTTAAAAAATGCTTACATTGCTCACTGTAGAGCTTTATTTTTATTTCAAAACTAAATTTTAAGTAGATATGGAATGACCGATTCATTTGTGGTTTCTTATGTCTCTCTGTGCCACTTCACTCATTTGCTGACCCAAACTCATAAATATTCTGCTGCGGCTTGCTACTGAAATCCAGATTTCAAACATGAATTATTTCGTACCGTAAATTTTTAAACCGTCCTTTTTTTTTTTTTATTTCCTTCCCCTCTCCCTCATGCTGCAAGTATTACCGAGCGCGGTGATACATTTGGTCAATAAAATTACCGCAGTATTATAATTTCTGAATTCCTTATTGAATCTGAATAATTATTATGATCTTCATCCAGAATTTGATTTATAGTGTGTATTTATAGGAGAGTTGGGTTGCTCGGTAACCTCTTTTCACCCATCCCTTGAAGAAGTGCTAATTGAAAACAGTTCGCATCCCATCACATTCTTGCACGCTGTTTATAAAGTGGAAACATCGCTTGCGGCATGTTTGAATTTTGTTTGAGCCTTCCGCGGCTAAGTTCGATTCTGGTCGGATCGCAGCACGAAACCTTATTCTAATCAAGCAGTAGCGGTACTCAGCAGGAAGCCATGTTGTGGGCATAAATAAAACTTAACTACATTTTTGCATTTCGAAATTTAATTAGAACAACCCTAGAAAACTCCAATTTTTACCTCGTGTTTTATCTTTTGAAGAAATTACTGGCGGCAAATGTATAGTAACACGTATAAAACGTGACTGGGCTAGATTTTTATTTTAACATGTTGATGTATAGTGAAGAAGGTTCGTTGTGTCCACTTGGGGACTAGGAGGACGGAGAATTTTTTGAGTTATATATATAAACCAGATCTTTTACTTTTTCATTAGGTAAAATAAATCGGAAAGTATAATTGCGAGAATAATTATACAGAAACAATGCTGCCATTCGTGAGTTATTCTCACTGACCAGTTTATTTTTAACATCAACTCGTTGTGCTCTTCTATATTTCTCGCTGAACACTTGAGTCTCACAAGAGATGAATAAGATATAAATATTGTCAATTTTTATTTTTATTTACCATGCATTTTCCACCAAAATTTGTGCAGCCTATGTTGTTCTTTTTCTTAACAAGTGCTGTTGAATTCTTGTGATGCTTCTGAAAGTTTATTTCATTTTACTTCAAATTATCGGCCTCGTATATCCCCAACCAGGAGGACCGGAGTTTGTTATCGGGGTAGCCTTCCCCTATGGAGCATTATATACAAATAAATAACGAATTAAATAATACATATGTAGTAAAATTTATGAGCATCTTACTCCACATCTAACAAGGTCGCGAATTTTGAAATAAGAGCAAGAATTAACTATATATAGAAAGGACTGAGAGTGCTAAAATTGCTATGAACGTATGGGACCCGAATAAAATCAGTCAAGAAGTAAGTATTCAATTCTCAAAGAGCTAGAGGTTAATGGGTGATTTATACCGAGATATTGGATATGTTTAATTTTTTTTAATTGCACTCCAATCGCTATCTCTTCAAACTATCTTTGCATGGATAAATAGTCTTGTTGCTGTATATTCTCACGTTCTTAGGTTTTTTTTTTTTTGCCTTATATAAGGTGACGTAGCTAAAAGAATGTAAAACAAAGGAGTAAAACCCAAAAACATGCGGGGTTGTAATAAATAATAAAAATGAAATAACTGAAATGTCACGCTGACGTAAGAAAATAAAACTAATTAAAGAAAAGTATAATGATAGTGAAAATAGGTGAATTAAGGGAGTAAACAAGGCAGAGGTAGTTAACGCCGAGACATTTTAGAGGTTTACAAGCCACGTCGCTTTTATTCTAAATAGCGGCAGAAATCCAAAAATGCCATGAGTCGATAACGCACTGGTATCCTTGGTTTCTTTTCCTTGAGGGCATAGTATTTGACTCGGCGTTGGCCATCTTAAACAAGGAAACTGTAACACGGCAGAAAATATCCTACATTCAGTAGCTAGCGCAATAGAAAAATACCTGCCCAAAATATCATCCAGAAAAGTTTATCAAAAGTATCCTAAACCAGCGTTAATGAAATGTTTTTAAGTTAAAATGTTCTATAGATCGTTCTACTCTTGTCCCAATTTTATCATGTTTTGAGTATCACACATACACACTTATTTTAAAGAAATTCATTAGAATGTTCTTAATTTTATTAGGATTAATATTTATGAAGATGCATTCTGTTTTTTATGAGGGAAAGGTATCAAGACTATTTTATTTAATGTACTTTTATGAACAATTTTTTTTACAGAATAGGAAATAGTCAGAAATGTATGAGTACCAATTTTCTTCTGTGAGATGCTCATACCCGAGTGCGGAGGAACTTATCGATCACTCATTATAATGCAGCGGAAATACGCTGCTGGCCATTAAATTGCAACGCAATACCGCGTCAAATCTACTTCACATTTTTTTCAGTATGACTGATTTTGATAAAGAGAGAACTATGGCAGGACGTCATTCCGAAAAAAGAAAAATATTTCTCGAGTTGGACGAAATGCATTTACAGCGAAAGGAATATGAGATCACGGGATCGAGGTAGAACGAACACGCTGCGGTGAAGGATCTCGACGACCGCGTCAAACAACCGACGAGAAGACAGTTCTTTCCGCAAGGCTACTGTGAACACGTACAATATTTTGCAATTTTAATCACTACCAGTGTATTAAGAGACTATATAATTAACATATTAACAGTTGGGAAGTAGTTGATACAGAAAACACAGAATATAATACTTCAAAACAATAAAATGTTTTTCACTTAATTCCTGAATGGCATTTACATGAACACTTTTGAAATAGTTTAAATGTAGTAAAATGTACAATTTAAAGGCATGCGCGCAGAGCTTTTCTGAGAGAAACGCGGAAACATCCGTGCTTAAAAATTCACATCGAAAACCTCTTAGTGTAAGTGAAATTGTAGTTCATATTCGTAGATCAATTCTAGGGATCCATCCTTGACTCAGGTTTATAAAATTCGAAACACATGGCTACACTAAGTGCGAATACTCTTGACTTTGGAGAAAATTGTCTAGAAGAATGCAAGAAATAGTGAAACGTAGAAAGAAGAAAAGTTTATAGAGTTTGCAGGGTAATGTTAATAAAAGAAAAGATTGATTAAGAAGAAGAATATTACAGCAAAACAAAGTGAGAGTACGAGTAAGCGCAGAGAGAAAAGAGTAGGCGGACAATAGACGCACAAAGCTATTGAAATCACCAAGGTATTTCCGAGCCTTGTTCAGCTACAGTAGGAGACAGACGGTCGCAATAAACATTGGCTCCAATAAGGTTATCAAGCTTTAACTATCCCGTGCTCACGAGAACATGAAAAATGATTCCTTTTTTAATTCCAACCTGGTACCGCAGAGACCTGACGGATAATACTTTGACTGTCTCCCGGTGGTCTTAAGAGGGTCTGATTATTTATATCTACCTTCTAACATCAAGGCAATTTCATTTAGAGACTCTCCAATTTATTCCGTACTTTTATGATAGGCAACTCGTTTTAAAGGCTTGTGATAAGGATCGGGTATTTAGTCCGAAGTAAATAAAGGAATAAAGCCGCAAAGGTCTAGAAGAATTTAGGAATGAAGGTGGCAGTACTGTCATGGGATGAGGTCTTTTGTTTGCCTAAGCGCGTAATAAGCTTTTAATGTCACATAATGTGGCCTTTCCGAGCATGTGTCATTATTTCAGCAGAACCGAGAGCTATTTTGTCTTCTCAGCATTACTATATAATTTGGGTTGTTTTGTTCCAAATCGTTGATTTGATCAAAATTCTCTGAAAAGCGACCAGATATTGCGACGGGACATTATCATCAATCACTTTTTTCTAACATATTGTAAATAACCGGTGTTTGCATCGGTGCAGGTGCACCAGATGACCGGAAAGCCTATTATAAAATATCGAAAGTTAGAAATTCTAGCAAACGAACCGTAGAAAGGTCGTGCTATATCAGAAATGGTGTCAGTAAGGATACAGAACAGATTACATCAGTTGAGCACGTGCATAGAGTCGACCGCAGAATGCAACTTAATTTAATAGAATTGTTTTGATTCCATTGTTCCAAACCATGGCTCTGAGGCTTTCGCTCACGTTTTGTAGTTGAGCTTTTAGAGAGAAACGGCATTTGACCACTGACGTTCCAAACACCATTAAATGTCTCATTACAGCTTCGGTCACAACGCGAAGGCAGGCGCAAATGATGTGAAAACGTTTCTGCAGATAGCCATTGCCAGACAGTTTAGTAGCTATAACTGCGCATAATGTTTAATTATGCAATAAACTGCCACCGGGCGAGATCGGGCTCGATTCACAGTCGGGAATGTTAGCTTTGTTGTAGCTTTAATCAGATTTTTTCTCAGCTGAATGCCAAATACCAGGGGTTAAAAATGTTTACTGCAATAAAAATTAAGGTGTCGGGTTATCCAGCTATCTAATGGCTGATGCGGAGGCGGGGAACTCATTCGGTCGAGAAGCTATCGCTCACGGTCAGCCGGACTACACTACTGTCGGGGCGGGTGAAGCGACACAAAATCGATGGTAGAAACACTGGTGACAATACAATGCGCTTAAAAAACTATGTACTGCCAATGTCGTGCAAGGAGTTGCTGGAAATGACTGCTTTCATTTTCCACACATGTCTAATATCTGCAAATGAATCACCCTTACTCTTATTTATTCTCTTTGAGAAACTGATATCCTTTGACGGATTTTATTCTTTAGTTCGTCTGAAGTGTGTGGATACCATTCATTATTTATAAATATCGAAATTGAATGCCTAGCAGTTTCTCTTCAAATTATTCCCTGACAGCATAAGCTGAATATGAACTTATGAATCATAAACTGGCGTTATGAAACAGGATAATTGGGCCTTATATTTTCCGTTTAATATTCTTAGTAAATTTTACTTTAGGATAAGACGTGCATTGTGACTTTTGCTTTTCAAACGACATTGACTCAATGGCGTGAAAAACGCGGCCAACTTAGCAGTTCGGCAAACCCTGCCCGTCTTCTCCAACTCGTAGCCCGAGACCTTGAGCACATTTTTTTTCGGCCGGTGCAATCCCCTTCCCCCCACTTCCCGCTGCCTTGGATGATTTTGATAACTCGATAGAGTAGCATGATGTTATAAGTATTGTCAAAGAAAATGCCTCTTCAAACTGTCATAAATTTAAGATGGTTTAGCCAGGTCTTACTAAATGTAAAGGTTAATCGGGCAGTGACCTAAGAACCCCAAGGAACTTCGTTTCATACTTTAAAGCCATTTTTCCAATATCCATAGTCATAAAAACAATCCGAGGGTGTGGTACTTAAAGCTTTTTACAGAAATTATTGCACATTTAGATTACCTTTTTGAGTTAAGGTATCACACTATTTACACATTTCATGGAGTAGTACTCGAATACTATTGGAAATGCCACGCAAATACTTTCTTAGTTTTCTTGAGCCAGTTTAAACCTGAACACTATAAAGTCATCTGTACTCTTCAACTTAAGGGATTTCCTAATTAATGTCTTTTGCACCTTTTGATGTTTATGAATATAAATATGTAATTACAGGGATTTTGCACATTAAGATAAATGAAAAAGTTTTGTTGATGGTTGCTGCTTCGGCATTTCTGTGTGTATTTAGATATAAAGGTAGAATCCGTTTTTACCCCCTTAATTTGTAACAGAATCAGTCATACTAAATGCAAAAGCTTATTTGGTAGCATCTTACTTTCCTATTTCTCTTTCTTTTTTTTTTCTTTTTGAAGGTAGCCCTATAATATAAAGAAACATGGAAAGTAAAATTTGTTTTTCTGAATCAATATGAAAGAAAATAATGCTGACATTTACTTAGCGTATACTTTCAATTAATAGTTCACAGCAGTCATAAGTATAATTAATGCATCTTTTGGGGTTATTTGGTACAAATCATAATAAAGATTAAAGAATTTAAATATTAGGAAACTGAACAGTTGTTTAAGAAAATGCTATACTTTTCGTTGCTCATTAATGTTAAAGATGTGACTCCTGAATTATTTTTGTATATGCGTGTTGTATTAATTTCATCAAATAAAAATGTGTGTCATATACGAATAGTTGGTTGGTGTTCTCAGTAATGTAAAATGCCTTTCATGATCAATTATTTCACACATTTAGACAATGATTATTTGCATAAATAATTTGTTGTTATAGATAGTATCAATATTTTCTTCTTTCTTTAAACAGATTAATAAAACCTGTTTTGTCAGATGTAGAGCATTTCAAATCCTTAATTTTTAAAATGTTAAATGCTGAGAATTGGTGGTCATAACGATGAAGCATTTTATATTCTGGTTTTCAGAAGGAAAAAAAAAACACTATTTTTATTTTACCATAAGATGTTGATCATACTCTGGTAAATGCTTGCCTGATATGAATACCAAGCTAAAAACCTTACGACATATTATTAGATGCCATAACACTGCTGCTTTGAACTGGAATTGTAAGAAATTGCTTTAAAAGCATAACATTCTATTTACTCATAACAATACCTTTTCAATGTTCTCCAAATTCTCCCTTTGAAGATTGTTGCTGCTTATTGATTCGAAAGTATACAATAATGACCGGAAAGTCGGGATTGCACAACAGATAATAAGAGAGATCCTCCAGAATTTCGTGAAATGCCTTAAGCATCCAGAGGCTGTTTGCATAAGGAAATTACGTCACACGGACGTTTATAGGCCATTTGCTGTTTTGTAAGTTTGGAAATTGCACAATGTTGTCTGTTAGTGACGTAGTAGTTTAGGCTTAAGGGAACAACGTGCTCATAATGCAGCCATATTCCGAATTAGATGTTACATTTTGAAATGTGTCAAAAACTGTTTGAGGGATTTTCTTGATCATTTACATGTACAATAATATATGAGCATGTATTAATTTTCCAAACTGAATAAAGCATGAAGCATGTGCTGAGGGTGTCTCCTAATGGAGCTTTTAGGTATTTCATATACAGTGAGATTAATTGTGTTCGGGGCTGGCAGAACGCGCGGCTACTCTCAGGGACAAACCATTCATGAAGGTCTATAATACATGTGCAGATAACGGCTTGTAGTTAGTTTGAAGAAGAATTTTCCAAGAAAATACTAAGACAATCGTGTTCCAGGTAGGTAGAAAAACTCTTCGCCAACTAGTTAAAACACTACGAATGACCGGATCTCTCGCTGGCAAGAAACGTGTTCCCAACCGGCTTACTTACAAAAGAAAAGTTCGATGAAATACAGGAATTTTCTACGCAGATACCTGCAATGTATTGCCGTTCAGGGGCATCTTTTTCAATATATTTTATAACACAGGATAGTGCTTGTGATTATCAGTTTTAAATAAAATATACTTTCATTTCAGTAAAAAATATAATAGTGCTAACTTTACGCGCGGCGAATCTGCCTCCTATTTTCCAGCGGCTGCATTTCCTCAGTATGCAGCCGTAACTCAAATAACCTTGTAAATTGATAGGTCGGTTGTTCGGTTTAATCTTCTTTCATGTTTTGGGAATAACATTGTGCCGGAATTTTATTTTAACAGGAGATTAACACAATAAAAGAATAATGCAGTTTATTGTAGTGTTGGTAAAACTTAAGTTCAGAAAGCATAGCATTGCGTTAAAACCCTTTTATTTGATGGATAAATGTTGTAACCAAGGACATATAATTGGATAAGTGGTTCAAACTTAGTTTTCTGTGACTAACAATACAGCACTGTCATAAAGATAGAAATTATGTATCTTAAAGAATTTGTTATTTATTACTTTATATTCTATGTAACAAATGTACATTTACTGTTTATTGAATGTAGATATTTGCCACGTTATGGCGATTAAAGGTACACCCTTAGACCAGACAGAGAGAGCAACAGCCAGAAACCATTTGCTAACGCTGGAGTCACAATTCATTTTTTCTTGCCGTCTTTAATTCATGTTCAAGTTATGCTATAAACGGGAAATAGCATTTGTTCGGACTGTTTGCTTTGATGCCTGAGCGAGCATGCTAATAGGAACTACCTAGGCTCTAATTCTAGTTTTTGCAAATAATGCTGATGTTTAATATATGGCAACGTGCCCTTTAATGGACAACATAATTATATATAATAGTTAAGGCATTAATTAATGGTCTATTTTTAAAATAAATGCTCATTAATAAATACTCTAAATTGAAAAACAAGGAAAAAAACTTTTCTTTTTCATTAAAAAATAATTATTAATATCTTATTTGTTTTGAAACCAAAAATTACTTTACGACCTTTTTTGTGAGCATAAATGCCTAAAAATTCAAATAAGCTTTTGCAGTTGGAATATATATTATCATCTGCATAGTAAAAATTAGTTTTGCTTGCAAAATATAACAAAAGAAATAGTTCACGAATGGGTTAGGATTCAAACTTCGGCAGTTTTCATTGCTAGGCACCTTCTTTAAACCGATCGATCATAAGCATACGTTGCCACGAAGAGCTCTGTGAATGAAGCTGAAGGCTGTAAGACCCCACGCATTGTGTATCGAGCGCTGAGCCAAACTAAACTTGAACACTTTATTTTACCTTAAGATTGTTGTTGATTTTGTTTATTTACGCTCTTTAACATCTCAGGTCATCAGCGTCCCATTCAATTCAGGGCGTGAAACGGCCGACAAATTTTGCTCAGAGGCCTCTTTTTTCAGGCTTGGGGTTCTTTTTCGTGCCGTAAATGTACGACACGGGACCCACGGCTTTACTTCCCTTCCGAACGAAGCCCATACTTAAGATTTTTACACCCGAAAAAAATCCATCGATCCTGGCCGGGTTTGAATCCGCGATCTTGAGTTCGGAGGTAAGTATGTCTACCACTACATCACCTGGACCGATTTGTCTTAAGATGTAAAATCAAGATATGAATGTATCAATATTGTCTAATAATTTTCTGATAGCAGTTTCTCAGTAGCTGGAGAGGATTTTGGTGCACTGTCAGTGTTCCGATGTACTCCTTTACGCACTGTTTATTTGATCAGTTAATTTAGTTTGAAGTAGTTGTAATTTTTGAGTAGCATTAACATATATGTTTTAATGTTTACACTTTTACTAAAGTGTAAACTATGACTGTTCAAACTGATAATAACAATTAATCTATGTTGATAAGAAATGTCGAAAACAATGCCCCTCGTCGGCAATGATTGCTTCCATCTGCATAGGAAACTCTTTCACCTATCTTTTCTTACGTAGGAACAAATCGGCTTGGGACATGTTTCTTGTCATTGAAAAATCCTCTCTCTTGTAAAATTTTAACAATTAACTTAGAACACGAATGCCAGGGCATTTTCTTGCCCGTTGTCTTACAGCTTCTATGCAAGAATCCTTTTTCGCGTATATATTGTACATGTATTTATGTATTGACCTGACTAGCGTAGAACAATAAGCTAACAATTCGCTGACAAAACCTTTTCACATTAACTACAAGCTGCTATCTGCACAAGCACTACACGGCCTTGATGACTGGCTTCTCCCCGCTCCGCAGACTCTTCACTCATAGCCTCTCTGTACTTTTATAGCTCAATATTTTGTGCATCCATCTTAGAAATCTCATCTCAAGCTTAAGAACTGAAATGAACTTTTATGTGATGAAAGTTCCACATTCCTCTACTGATTACATTTGCTTCCTTTGCTTGGATATATTGCTGAGAGTTTCAGGTCGTGAAGAAATACGTCACGACTGGATACTTTTTATAGTTAAGAGTAACGCGTTCCATGTAGTGTTTATGGCAGTATATATATTTAGGCTGTGGTTAAACCTTAAGGAGCAGTTAACAGATTTAATACGTAGTGAATCGTCCAAGTACCTCTCTTATGAGCTGCGAATGAAGTTTTAATGTTTTTCTGCGAAGTCGTATACATTTTACTCCAGCCTGTTTCTTCTCTTGTCTACCTTTACTCTTAAGGGGGCACAAACACCTTTGGCGCATAACTTTTTATTATTTTTTACACGTTCATTCTTTGTTTCTATTAAAAAGACATTTGGCGTGCTTTTAATATCTACAGCCGCTCTGTAATATAAAACGGTGGCTTCTGTATGATGCCTTTTTAAAATTATTAATTCTCAAAATATCCTTTGTTTAGACTTGCATATACAAAACTATTCCCAAGATTTTCAACTTACAACATCAATAGTTGAAATGCTTACAGAGCAAACGTAGAAGCTAGTGTTCCATTAAGTCATCACCGCCTTCAAAACTCAATTTCAAATAATGTAGCTAAGAAAAAACTAATATCGTTGCCCTAACAAGCATACCAACACTCAAACACGATAATCGTTTTATTAAATAAATGTTATACTTTATTGATTTCTAAGGTATTGATTGTACTTTTAAAATTTACCAAGTAAACTAACTATTATGGATGTAAAATCAATGGAGTAAGGTTAAGGAAAATTTCTGTTAGTATGATAATGGTTTAAGATTAATGTTATGAAATGAAAGAAACTCTTAATTGATTCTTGCTTTTACTTTTCGAATATGCACACCAAAGCGTCGAAGGCATACAAATCTTCGACTGGAAAAAATAAAGAAATCTAAGCATGTAAATTTTAAATTACTTACAAAAATAATAACCAATAAACATATTATATATTTACCAGCTGTGAAAAATATGTAAGCAAGACATTCATTATTTGAACTAACATGTTTCACTTTTCTTCATGTACAGAACTTGTCATATTCATTTTCGTATACACTTTTTGGATTTTTTAGAAATTAACAAACTCTTAGCTAACTCAACAATTCGATATCCATATTTTTAAAATAATTTTTAAAAATATTTTAATGCTAAAGTGAGTGTTTTATGCAACAGTGTACGATCTTCATTCTGAACACTCGTAAAAATTAGCCGTGAGCGGAAACGAAGGTTATACAATACATAAAGAACTATTTTTTCCAGATAAACATTTTTTTAAAAGTTCTATCCAATTGTAGATAAAGTTTCGAGGTTTTGTTTGTTACCCTCAATAAGAAGAATGTCTACGCAAAGTTTCAGCACAGGCTAGCCAGTGGGTGGGTCAGGTGGGCCCTGGCCAACCAGAAATTTGCAGCAATTCCATTAAATTACATTGAAAATTATGTGTTTTTATTTTATTATCGATACCCATAATTAAATTTAGATTTCATAGATTACGATTGTGTTTTAATAGCGTCGATGGTAACGTTATAGTCCGGGATGATATAGACCCACCCAATGCAACTAATCTGGGTGTTTCTTGCAGTTATTTTAAAAATGAGCGATAGGCTTGCAAAGTGATGAAACTTGCAGTCCTAATAAGCGGTTTTCAGTATACTTTTGCTGTATTGATTAAAGCGCGACATAAACCTGTTACTCTGCTGAATATAGATTGCAAACTTCTAGAATCTTAATCCCTAGCATTAACTCTCATGTTTGCATGGCTGAACATACCCAATGGAAAGAGACGGATAGAATTGTATAGAAATATGGCAGTAACTCGTTGAAATAAGCAAACAAAAATATCATTCTTTTGGTTTTCATGACAGCAAACTCATCGATGATAAAGCCTGGAATCTCCAGGATGAAGGCTATATCTACAGAAAATATCGTATACTTTCTATGTTTTATTTGAATACTTAAAGTTGATCTATCCATTTTTTAAAATTTCAACTTTATCTTCCAATGGTCGCCAAGAAAAAGGCTTTGTATATAGTGTTCTCTTTTTTATGTTGAATTAAAACAAAACGAAATTAAGCTAGCCTTACATTCAGCAACAGCTGACTACTAACGAAAACACAATTGACCCTACTGGAGAGTGTCTGCATGAGAGAATTGGCACTACAAATGTATTGTTGTTTGATATTGAAATAATTAACTTTTCCCATATTTCATGTGTGTGTGTGTGTGTATGTGTTTATGACATGTTTTATTCAACTTTGTGAAGCAACAACAATTAGTATGTATAAAAATGGAGGTAAAAATTCCTGAAAAAGCAGGTGATGACGTTTTGGGTGTTGCGCACACATAATGATTAATGACTTATGGGCAATAAGCAGTTCCTAATGCCTCCTCTAATCTCCGCTGAACCAAAACACTCCACAAACTCACCGAGACATTAGTTTGCACCGGAATTGCGAACCAAGTCTTCTACAGATTACCGTAAATACAAACATTAGGGCAAGGTAAAAATCTCCTACGTTGATATTTTTGGAGATATCTCAAACTAGCAACTCCTAGAGTAGGCGGGGTGCTTGGTTAGCTTTAAATTTGCGATATTGCACAATTCTTTTGTCTATATATGTTATACTTCACCAAATATCTCTCTCTCTCTCTCTCTCTCTCTCTCTCTCGCACACAGATATATATATAAGAAAAATAAAAATAAAGTAACACATTAACAATGTAACACTGTAACAATAACTATAAAAGCAGAAAAGGATAAAACACTAAGAGAAATCACACTTGTAATCGCTTTATTTCGAACAACTAGAGTTCTCCTATGGCAAGAAGACAAGTTAATGGAATATATATATGCTTTCACTTTAAAATCAACAGTAAATATCTGAGCATCTATATCCTATTTTTAACAGGCTTACGAAAATGCTTACAGGTTCGTCATACTGCTAAAATGAAACAGGCTGAAATTAAAAAAAAAAAAAAAAAAATAATAATAAAAATAAATAAAAAAAATGAATAACGTTAAATCTGTAAGAAAGGGCATGGATGAAGTTGATTTAGCTGTGATCACACACTAAAATGTTCTAATGCATAACTCAGCCAGTTTTGCAAATATTAAAAATATTCTTTTACAGACATAAAGCTTAGAAAGTGTGTTGCAATTTAACAGGAAAAAAAAAATAAATAAATAAAATAGACTCCTGAAAGTGTATGTTCCTTCGTAGGATGTTGAGGGCACCGAGCTCTTTCTACGTAATTATATTTGATAATGTTATACGAAGCTTAAGCTGATAAGACTCGTTATCCCTGTTTATTTTTAATTGTTTTCCACATGACTTACCTTTTTATGTTCGATAATTTTACGATTGTTTTTATGTAATTTTGAAATGTTTACATTGCTTACAAAAGTTACGAGTGCAAGTATATATTCTGTTTGTTTAGAATTGTCAGCATGTCTGGGGTATATTTGAGTGTTGTAAATATGAAACTGAGAAGAAGGGGTAAGCGGTTAATTGAAAAATGACAATTACAGGTGCCGGTGGAGCAAAGCCAAAGGCCTTAGTATATCTGTGCTCACATTGATGTTGACATGAGTATAGATTTTAGTTAAATTGGAGGACCTGGGGCAAAGGGTGTTTGCTGAAAGGTTTGCCATCGAGTAGGGGTATGCTGGTATGCTGGGACTTGTTTGTAGACTACATACAATGATCGAATATGGGTACTTTGCTAGTCAAAGGGCATTAGAATAGAAGCGGCATATTTCATTTAGAGGTACATAGATGCACCGTATTGAAGAATAGGAAACGAATGAAGGGTTGAACTATATAAATAGTGGCGAAGAAACGGTGCTAACGCATAATCAAAAGTTTAGTTTTAATCAAATTCTCCCCATTTCCATTACAGATGTAATAGACTTAGGACAGTAAGTGAAATAAATAATTTAATATATAAAATAAAAATACAACTTATTTTCTTATATAAACGCGTTAGTGCATACTACTTTTTTTTTACTCTTTCTTGAATCGTTGTTGGTAATTTCATAATAAATAAATAAATAAACAATTATACTTTTTTCCCGACTTATACTAAATGGACAGGCCTGCTTGGAAGCGTTGACTTCAGATTAATTCATTAGAAAATGGATTTTAATATTAATTATATTTTATTAACATTTTTTAATAACTATGATATACAAAAATAATGCATGAAAAAAGTTTATAATGTTATACAATTATTGCATTTGTAAAAGTTACGAAGCTCGCTTCCCTTGTTTCTTTAACGTTTACTGATAAAGTATAACATTATAAACTATTTCTTAATATGTTTTTCTTAGCTCCTCCCTGTGTTTCGCTGCTCTCTGATTAAGCTTATCTTCTTCGTGTTCTCATATTATAGCAAGCGTATAATGTAAAATGCACTGTTACCAAAAGGTAGAATGCATTTTAAGCCATAAACCGTTCTTTTTGCATATACTTCCTTGAAAGTGAATGAGAGAGGTTCTAATGAATGACAGGCAAGCGAAATGCTGTTCCTTAAAGCAATGCAGATTAGAGATGATCGGATCGCAAAATAAACTAATATCCAAAAGAGGAAATAAAATATATAAAGTAAATCTGAAAATAGCTTATTTACGAATAAATGGTTGTCCTAGTAAACAGAAGTTATATACCTTGTCATCTAATTGGTTGCACGCATTAAGAGCAAATGAATGTTGAATGCACATGAACACATGCAGATGCTATGGGAAAATTTAACTATCACTGGTCCTTACACATGCACGCACGCACGCACACAAAACTTTTTATTTTTAACCTAGATATGTGTAATGTGAATGCCCTGAATTAAAAAAAAAATGTTTTCAGTTTTACTCTATCGGCTAGGTTTTTAAACAAAATCGCATCAAATATAATAATATACTTATATTTTTTATGAAATATTAAGTTTTAAGACATATAGCTAAGACAAAACTGTTTTTGAAGGTTTCATTTTAACTTAAATGTTAATGAATATATTGAAAAAGGAGTTATATGTTAATAATTATGAATTTACATTTTTTCCCACTATTAGGGAGTAGAAAACTTAATTTTTTTTCGAAGTTATGATATGTCCTCACTATTGTCCCTTTTCAAACACCAACGTAATCAACTATCATTTACACATCCCAAGGCTTTGATAATGGGTTTCCATTGTTTTAATATCTTTATGAAACTGATCACCTGAGAAAATGCACTTTAACACTCATTCCACACCCTAGATTTATAAAATGTTGTAACATTTCCTCCACAATGTTTTTATAGTTCTCAGATTTCTTGTTGCCAAGAAAGTTTTCTGTCAACCAACTGTCAAAGTTTTCGTATGTCAACCATGCTGATTTCAATAACTTAGGCATCGACTGAGGAAAGGTCTCATCCTGCATAAGCTCATGAATCTGGAGTCCAACGAAAATACCAGCTGCTATCTTAGCTTCAGTTTTCTGTGGGAACTTTATAACAAGAAACTTGAAATAATCCTCTCCTTATTCAGAGCAGTAACAAATTGCTTCATCAGGCCCAATTTAATATAGAGTCGTGGGAGAAGAACATTAGAAGGAGAAACCAATGGTTCATACTTCATATTTTTTTCTCCAGGAACTACATTACTCCTTTGTGATCAATTTTTTCTGGTACAAGTTCTGATTAGCCCCACTGCTTTATTCACAAAGTGAACAATTTATTATCTTGTTAAATTTCTCAGAATAATTTATTTTATATATCTGCTCATTGTACAAATAATGAAAAACTATAAAGCTATAATAACGATTTCTGAAAAACTGTAGAATGAATAATGATTACCATGAAGATGAGAGCCCTTTGATACATTTACTAAAACTTTATTTTGATTTTGGTAGCATTCATGATAAATATAGAACATTTAAAATTTTTATTGATGTAAGCTGTTTATTATTATTTTTATTATCATCGTTATATTATTTTATTATTATTATTAATAATAATAATAATAATAATATTAGCGAAGATTACGATAGATTGCATTAATGATCTAGGCGTGGACGCACAGGACATGTTTTGGTTTAGGAACCTGTGTCGATCTCATCCAGCAATCTCTTTCTTAGAACGTACATGGCGTTGAAAATCTAATATACAGTAAAATTACAAGGCAGGCTACGACCTAAGGGTTTTGACTGCTACAAGGATAGTTCTTAAAACAGAGTGGCACGCAAACCTCACAATCCATGTAATGCTTTAGTTTAACATTTACTTTACTAACTGAAACGTCCTCCTAAATTTAAATGTTAATCATTTCAGTGTGTTAACTTAAATTGCTTTGCAGTAAAGCAAAGAGAAACGCGCTCTAAGTGCCTGGTGCGTACGAAAGTTGCGTGGATGGCTCTTGATGGATTGTTAAAATATATTAGTAGCCTGTTCGTTCGGAAAGGCTGTCAAGAGGCTCGTTAACAAAGCTTTTTCATGCGTTGGCTGTAATGATGCGTGTGTGTCAACTCCGAGGCTTGATGCTTCTTTCATAGCACCACCCGTACTAAAGAGCAATCTAGGAAAAGGGGGGGGGGGGATACAGCATTGCAATTAGCAGTTTAAGGTCTAATTGCATAACCAATTTGTATTGCTTGTAACGGATTGCCATACACTGTAAAACATTCCATGCCTTTAACTTCTTGATTGCGCAACTTAAGGAATCAATTTGCATAACAGGCACTGCACATGTCCAACCCTGTGCGATCATTCCATTTGCATGTCCGTTTCCACATCTGCTTATGATTGGCGAAATTTCCCAGCTCTCGTGTTGGAAATTAAACAAACTACAAGATGTATTTAAGCAAAGAGTGAAATGAGGAACCGGAAATGAGCGTGTCAGTAGTAATGGAGCTTTTTGAAACTCAAGTCAACCTTAGTCTTGTGTTGCTGCCTCTTCGCTTTCATATAGAACTTTCGCAATAATAAAGCTCCAGTGTTGAAATCTCCTTTCCAGGACCTCAAATTCTAGTCGTTTCAACTTGCTGCTTACATAATCTGTTACTGATTCCCTTGAATGAGGCCTACAGTTTGCAGATGTGCTCTGAAAGGCCCATGTTCAATAACTAATGCACTTGCTCTCCTTTGTTTCTTTCTATCAAAAATTAGAAGTGACATAGTGAGACAACTTGGTAAGAGACAAGTGTTTGAAGAGCAGCTCTACTGTTTGCGAGGGTAAAATTCGTTTGGTTTTATAACTTTCCTCAATTCATCTCTAAATTCCGCTAAGAAACCCAATTAGTTCTGCCTGAAAAAACAATATCATCCAAAATTGAAGCTAAGATTTGTCATAGGAAAATGTACCGCAGCTCCAGATACACGTGAGCCAATGTAAACCAAGTGTGATGGCCTCTGGATCCTTTCCAGTTTCTGTTGTATTAACGAATCCTCGCTGGACTCTAAATAAATCCTGTGAGATCTGTCACAATAGTACTGTGTTGTCAAGAGAGCTAGTCTAATTTGAAATACAGAGTTCTTTAATCTGACTTCGTGACTCAGTAGCTGGTTAATGCCACAAAACTCCTTTAGTTGTCGGTATGAATAAACAAACCTCTTGAAGCCAAGTAAATTCTTACAGTGAGGTCGTGCTGTCTATTTCTGTTTTTTTTTTTTTTTTTAATGTTTGGGCGTTCCGATTCTATGAAAACATCCAGAAAAAAAAAATGGGTTCATTGAAGCACAGTGTGCCCAAACATTTTGAGTTGTCGGTCACTGATGCCATTTTGAGACAACTTAACTTGTTCATGAAACTCGAATGCTCTTTCTGTGAAATGCTGTCTGTTTCCCATTTCCTGAATGCAAGTTTGTGACACCAGCAGACATTCATAATTTTGTGAGATATTGAAGGATTGGAAAATGCGCAGATCTGCAAAGAAGCTGACAACCTAAAAACTCTCAATTTGAAGGGAAATTTTTGAGTATTCCTTCTGCAGCATAAATCTGACATCAAGTAATTTTCATCTGTAACTGCACAGAAATGGCCTCTTGAAGGCCGACATTTCCTAGAAGTGAGATAATCAAAGAAATTATGAACAAAAGATACTAATGAAAGACAGCTTTTACGATATAGAAGTTTAAAAACTGGTGTCCCGTTTTGCCAAGGACCTAAATTATATTTAGTTTAAGGTATGCAGATCCCAGTAGAAGCGAAATACTTTAAAAATAACATTAGTTCCTCCTTCTTGTGTTTAGCCAAACAGAACTTACTTTCTGGACAGGAGTTGTAAATAAGTCGTGTTTGTCATCTGCATTGCATAAAAATAGTACTGTGGCATAGTATCCTTGACCGCTTTGTAATTCATAACAGTATGGCTTCTATCCTTCTCCGTTCTTGCCGTAAGAATCCTCAGTTAGATTTGCATTCTGCCATATTTTTCGAAATATTAAAAATCGTTATACCTTCGGTACTTAAAGTTTGTTCAATCATATTTACGTTTTTATCCTAAATATGGAATTCCTCTTTATGGTTTGTATTTTGTATTTGTAATATTTTATACTGGAGTTATTGGAACGGCAATACTCTTTTGTAGATTTACACTTTTTAAGTTGTCTACATTAATTTGTTTCATTTTAGTGAAGGATATTTGTCATAAGAAGGGAGTATTACCTTAGGACTCTCCCATCACAGAATGGAACGCGGTTACCGTAACACGTCTGTTGTTTTGTACATGTTTCTCCAATTTTGGTGTTGTAAGCGCAGCTGATTTTATATTGTGAAATTTAAAAAAATATGGCAGAGAAGATTCTTCATTGTGAGGAAATTGAATATCGTTCGACGATAAAGTATTTAATTTGGAAGATTTGTTCGGCAAGAAAATCTATGCTCTTGTGGTACATTGAAGGATCATTGTTTAAGAGAGGAAAAAATAACAAAGATAAATAACTCTCAACTACACCCTCAAAAATGTTGAAGCTTTGCATGCTATGATTTTGGAGCATCGAAAAATTGGGCTGAATCTCATGTGAACACGTTTTTAAAATCGTACACCATGATTTGAGCATGAGAAAAATCACCGCTAAATGAATATAATTACAAGCGACTCATAGTGACAATTCACAAGTCGACTCGTGTAATTTTGAAGATTATTTTTCCAACTTTTTGGATCGCATTGTAACTTTGAATGAAACCTGGACCCATCAATACCATCCAGAAACATAAGAACAACCAGAGAAATGGAAACCTTTTGGTTTGTCCCGCCCAAAGACATTTCCTGTCCAAAAAATCTACAGGGAAGTTACTAATTGCAATGCACAACATTTTTGAAGTTGGCTTTGAGTTAATAGAACATCCTCCTATTTGTCATATTTAGCCCCTTCAGACTGTTATCTGTTTCCAAAACTAAAATACATTTTTCATCGAATGAAGCAGTGGATTTGTTTTGAAATATACCATTCCATTTTTTTTGTGTTAGGCTAAAAACATAGCAATAACCCCTCGTATCATTTACTTGATTTGAAAGATAACAAAATTGCTTATATAGCTGCTATGGGCCTTTGTCACCTTATACACGTATTCTTGTGCCCTTTTCACTTTTTAAAACTAATGTGCAGAGTTCTCTGTAGCTGGCTTATCGCATTTTCCTCAATGTTGTCCATCATCCGATATCTGTGCATTTCAACGGCCTAAGATCAAAAATCGTAAACAATCAAGTATGAGCTTTACCTGGTTTGACGCGATATTTTAACAGAAAATCCCGAACGAGCAAACATAACCATGATATTTCCTGCCAAGGGCATGTGACTACTTAGGATGAGCAAATTACTCGCAGTCGGTTGTCTTGTTCCGTCCTACGAGATATTCATAGTAACTGGATAATTGTTGGGCACACTTTAAACTCTCGTACAGGTATTTTAAACAAATCAAATATTCGAATTCCCTCCTTTAACGTTATTTTTTCTAACTGCATTCATAGAAATTCTATTATTTTTGTAGGCTTTAAGATCTTCGCCTTTCTATGTTATATTTTGATCTAAAAATATGAGCTGATAAGATTAACGGTTGGAAATAACATTGCCAATTTCAATGCAGTTGTCTCCTTTCATGAACGCCTACAGACCGCCACAGGTGGCCGAGGTCGTTAAGGCACGGACTCGTGAGCGGGAGGTCTGCGGTTCGAATCCCGCCAGGACCGTCCTCTCTGACTGGGGTTTTTTCCAGGTTTTCCTCAGTCTTCATAACTGGCAAATGCCGGGGAGGTACCTAAACTTAGGCCTGGAACGCTTCCTTCCTTAAAAAAAAAATATATCCTTTCCCAATATATAATTTCATCTCATGTATCATCAGTGTCCACCGCCTGTGGTGCCTCAGTAGTAAAAACGGGCGTTAAACACTAATCAAAAAAAAAAAAAAAAAAAAAACGCCTAAAGAAGTGGTCCAAAGACGTCATAAGCTCCGCTCGAAGCTAGATTATTGCACACACGCACGCACACACACACACACACAAACTCTCTATTTTAAGCTAAGAAATCTGCAATACACATGCCGGCAGCATTCAGCTCAGATTAAAAGATTTTATTGAGAATCTTGCCATCTATATACTTTGTATTTGTCAGTTATCAATCATTGAAAATATATAAGAAAATGTACCAAGCATGATCACGTTTAGATTTCTGATTATAAAACACGGCATAGAAGAAATTATGTATGGGTATGCTATTTGTCTTTTAAAGGAATGGCAGCAAACAAATATAAAACAATTTTTGCGACATAATTAATTTGATTTGACAATTAGTTAACACATTTAAGTTAAGCAACATTAAAAACTAATTTTTGGACCACTCTATATATTTATACCGCCACCATTGCTTGCCATGGGCTAATATTTCTTCTTTTTTCCCTAAAATACCTTACTTTTTATATAATTTAACAATTAGCACTTTTGTTTTGGCTTACATCTGAAAACGCATATACTTTTTAATATCATTATCGTATTTGGAACCTATAATTTATGAGCTAGATCGCACTGAACGATCTCTTTTGAGCACATGTTAATACAGCAGCCCGGAGAGGCTTAATCACTTTTGCTGATCACACTGGTGCGTCATTCAGCTTGCAGGCACAGAAAACTGGAAGGTAAGTACAGGAATACAGGACTAAAAGACTTGTTTAGGCAACATCGTTGGAAAGCTATGCAGGAGTCTTAAAGTATGAAATAGTATACACAGATGAGAATTCTTAATAATTAATCATAAATAGTAGTTTGTTTTCTTTCTTATATAACTCTGATAGATAAAATTAATTAGTTTACCATTGAGTAGATTCCCGGAATTTGATTTATCGAGATGTTCAGTAATTTTATAACACTTCGGTTACACCTTTTCTAAAACTTTCATATTATGCTTGTCAGTTCGAAGTATTGTGACACTAGGTGTTCGTGTTTAGTCCAGTGATGAAAATATAACCTCAAGAAATGTTTGTCGAATTATTTTTAAGCATTGCCATGGCCGATTGTGGGAGAGCAGTTGAGATTAAATTTTTAAGAATTTGTTTGGAAATTGTAATGCTGCATTAACTCATTTATTGGCGAAGACAAGCCTGAAGTTTTGAATTAAATACGTGTTATCATTGTGACGTGGAAGCATTCTACATTAGACAATGTACCAAAAACTTTAATTTTTGTTCTTTGTCCAGAAGTTGTTCTGTGTATAGTGCATGAAATTGCTGGATTGTGCTACACCGAAAAATGTCAACATTTAATTTCTGTAACCCTTTCTTGATGAGTTACTTATTGCGGGGAGGGATACATTTAAGCGGCCTGTGTTTAACGCTCGAAGTTTGTATGTACGGTTATTACCTGTAGGGGACTTGGTTTGCAGACACTAATGTCTCGGTAAGCTTGAGGAGGTGGGAGAAAGCGACAGAAGCTATTTCTTGCCCATAAGTCATTGTGTATGCACCACTTGAAATGTCATCTATGTGTTCCAAGGAAAGTTTCCCTCCAGTTTTATACTGATTGGTTATTTTTGTTTTACAGAGTTTAACAAAATATTTTAAAATACTATTAGAGAATTATAATGAAACAGTATATTCAAATACATTAAATGTGGGACATTTTGTAGTTTCAGTATTAAACAATGTTACATTTGAAGTAGTAATGCTTTCGTGCATACACTTCTCAGCAGCGATAATACTGGGCAACACGAAATAAGAGTAACGTTTATTAACCAGGTTCGCTATGCTGATTTTAGAAATGCGAACAAAAACACACTGGTTCTGGTTTTTTGAGATACCACATTACTTGCGTTAGGTTAGGTTATATTGACATCTAACTTTGTAAAGTGTTATATTGAGATATAGCTTCAAAGTTTGTTTCAGATTGGAATAATGTAAATTTCACTGACACAGAAAGGAGTTTTGGAGTGTAACACATTATCAGCAAAATGACAATTTCTGGTGCATTTGTGGTGAGTTCGTATTGGCTGCACAGTAAAGGAAGCTCACGCCCGTTGTCTACAGGGTTTATAACCTGTACTATCTGCTGCAATACCTGCTTCATGGGAAGCTAGCATCGAGGAACATACACGGGCAATTTTAACTTTGTGCTACACCAACTTCAGCAGGCATGACGATAGCAAAGAGAAGACAGATTGTGTACCCCATCTATACTGTTTTCCCACACCCCAAAATTTCCTGTACCTCAGCCCGCTGTACTCTGGACTATCAACGAAGAAGAAGAAATATTCTGCAGCTGATCCAGAGGGACAAGATGAATACTTCACTATTTTTTATTAAGATCATCCTACACAGGAATGACCACCTTCGCATTCTCGATTTTAGCAAGTCCAAAGCAGAGCTCCTGGGCTTCTGTCTAAGGGAAGCTGCCGCTGGTGTCAACATTTCTTCATATCGTCAGCGACATAAGGCCTTGTAAACTTCTTATCGATAGTTTCTACTTCTGCAACAATATTGATGGGTTACTGGCACCATTGGGCATTGACGATGACACATTTCATTGATGTCTCAAAGGCGAGCTTAAAAGTGTGCTTCAAAAACTCATCCCGGTATTGCATGCAGCAAGATGGAGATATACAATACCCTAACTATGATTACCGAACTGCTGCTTGGTAGATAGCTGAACTAACCTAGAACTAGGGAAGGATGTATTGCAATATTTTTTTGTCGATGGGGAACACATCATATTGTCTCCATTCTGTGTAATACTCGGTCTGGTGACAATTTTTTCAACGATCCTGGATCAGGAGAGTGTCCTCTCAGTGTTTCTAACAAGACAATTGCGAAGCTCAAGGAAGGTTGCATCGGCCAACATAATAGGACGGTCATGAGGAGCGATCGTTTTACTGATTTCTGTACAAAAAGCAGGAAGCAGCATGACTCTCCTTTAAGAACCTGTTGTCACTTTCCTTGGAAACAATAAAGCAATGAATTATGTGGAAATTTTGGAGAAAATGGTGACGCACTTTCAAAACATAGGGTGCCACACGTCTGTCAAATTGCATAACTTACATTTCCACTTAGAATTCTTCCCAGAGTCTATGGGCGCTGTTAGTGTTTAATAGCGGGACGGATTTCATTAATTGTTACAACGGAGAAGCGTTACCAGAGCAAATGGAAGATTGCTAGCAGACCATCATAACGGAAGTCCTATAAGCAATAAACTCACAAAAGGAAAACATATCTCTTTAGACATTTTGTATCGGAATTAAAATTCTTCGGATATATAAAATGGTGTATAAAATGCAACAAAGAACAAAGGAATACTTTTGTCATTTTCGAGTTCAGCATAGCACAATGCATTAAACACAGTATCTTTCATTCAAGAATCAAGTGTTGCCCATGTAATCAGTCGTTTCGTTAGTAAGCCGTTGCTGAGTGTTATATTAGTAAAGTTTCGTGCTTTATATGGCTTTGTGTTAATTAAATCGAAATAAAATTAATGTTGTAAAAAGCTTACATTCTAAACATTTTTTCTTTGCGATAATTTGAAGAGAAAATTGAAATTTAAAAGCTGAGTATGCCAACTTTTAAATATTAATTTCAGTCAATTTGTAATTTTAACATATATGAAGTATGCAATGCTTTGTGTAGAATTGTAGATACTTCATTACAGGTTCCAGGCTAATTAAAGCCGCTGTCATGAAAATTTTGTCTTTTTTTATTGTTTAGTTTAAGGAACACTGAGCGAGTTTTTGGCGAAAATCGGTCAAAAAACCGCAAATGTTTTATTACAGCAAACGGATTCTTGAATATTTGGGCGTCCACAAAGAGTCAATATTTGTATGCCCCCCGCCTCCCTTCGGGCTCTTCAGTCATTTAAACAGCTCCGCATATCCTTTTAGATCGCACCGATTCCCAGCATACTTTTGTATACAAATATCGTTTTTCATTTTCACACATTCAAAATGTTGCCACGCATGCAGTTTTTGTTGAAATGGAATTAAACTTTCTCAGCATTTGTAGAAGTATCCAATGTAATATTCCATAGCACCAATACTAGTTAAAATTTTTGATGAAAAATTATTATTTTAAAGATTAACGTTTCTTATAGATTTTAAAACGGATCAAAATTATTTAAAATCTCTTTCTATAAAATTTTTGTATGTGGTTCGAAACTCCATTTGCAAAAATGCCAATCAATTTTCTAAACTCATGAGCCGCATGGAACATTTTTAACATGCGACATGTTTATATAATAAAATTAATGAAATAATTTATAGCTCGCAAAGTATTATCTAATTTGAATGAAATTTGGTAACATATTAACTTAACAGCAATGCAATCACAATAATTTTTTTAAAAAAATCCATCCAAGAATGTATAACTTTGAAAATTTACTTAAATAGTTGTATTACTATTATATTTTTATGACATTTTCTCAATTTCTCTCAGTGTAGTGTATTTCAGCCAAGTACATATGAGTGTTAATTTCTGATAATTAAAATTCTAGAAGCTGTGATCTGTAGTAAATTTATGTACCCCAGTCATGCTGCCGCGATCGCTGCTGCTGGTATGGGTGCTAAATAAAAATGGATAAAATTAGTGATAATGCAGGAAAAAAAAACGTAGCAGAACGATAGTAGATCGTAAAATTGGATGGAAAAGAGAAATGTCTAAACTAGCAAAGCAGTCTAATTAACTACGTAGTGATTTATATAGAACTTAACACATTTCTTCATTTCTGAAATAATGAATAATTTAGCCACAACTTATTATAATTCAAATGTACATTATCTTTGGGGGATTATTAACCTCTATAGAAAATGTCGAAAATGCCCTCCCTCCTTCACAAGGCATAACTTAATACGTCGTTCCATGTTACTGGCCGCTCGTTGGGAGACTTTGTCAGTACCATTAATCTCCTGTGTAAAGTTGTGGCTCAGATCGTCCATGGTGTGGAGGCGTGTCGTGTAAACTCTGTCTTTTAAGTAGCTCCATAGGAAGAAGTTCGGCGTTGCCAAATCAGAAGATCTCGGAGGTCACAGGTTCTAGCGCCACGAATTGGTTCTTGTTGAAAATATCCACGACCCAGCTCTACGTCGTCCAGTTGCTCAACAAACTACGTGATAATCCGGCGGTACTCTGAAGTGTCCACATCTGGTGAAAAAAATTGGTCTTAATATTTTTTGTGCAGACATTGTTCACCAAACACCTACTTTAACTGGGTGCAAAGATGCTTCACGAATGACATGTGGATTTTGGACGACCCACTAGCGTGAGTTCTGTGAGTTCACATAGCTCCATAAATGGAACCGTGTTTCTTCATCTGTGAACCATGTGTTAGACAATATGCCAGGGTTTTGCACAATGAACGCCGTGTTGTGTTATGCCTTATGCAGGAGCGGGGACATTTTCAACGTTTTCTGTAAATGGTAATAATCTTCGAAAGATACTCCATATATGAGGTATAAAAAGTTGTGGTTAGAATCGTTCGTTTTGAAAGCAATGGGTTAGTTCTATATAAATCACTCTGTCGAAAAAGCAAGTGAGAAACCTCGTATAAAGAGTTGATTTCTCCCCTTTGCTCTTCTTGGCCAGAGGTTTTGTTCATTTTATTTAACTGTAATCTCTAGGGGGCTATACCTGTTAACGATGTGATGGGACTTTTGGATTAGTAAGATACATTCTTTAAGAAACTTCATCTTAGAAACTGCAAAACTCTGTCTTGAAGCGTGCAAAATATAATACTAATGGTATCTTTTTATGCAACCAGAAAAAAGTTGCGAGCAATTCCCCTACCACTGAAAAGGTATAGCAAAGGACATTAAAAGAACAGTTTATTCCAAGAATTTTTTTTCCTGCTACTAGCATTCAGGGTGTCAAGGAACAGGGATATTAACTTTTGGTGAACAGTTTAAACGTTGCATAGAACAAAGTTCATTTCCGTTGCTGTTGTGGTCAGCATTGCTGAGTGACTTTTACTGTTTCACGATGCCGGAAGGTTCTCCCTATTTTCTCTCTCTCTCTCTCTCTCTCCCTCTCCCTCTAAGTAACACTATCCACTTTATCGCTGTTCAAAATATAAAGTAATGCGATGTCTTGTGATTTTCTAAAATGCAAAACTAAATCGAGCATTTTTACATTTTTTATAGTAAATTTCTTTCAGCGTTTTCCAGAAATTCTTATAATTACCCCAAATTATAACCGTGATAATAATGCTGACAATAGTGGTATAAATTTCATCCTTTGGCATACCTTAGACATCGGAATTCTAATGTGTTTATTTTTTTAACATTGAACATGTTTATAAAACTTAAATTGTTATATATTTTGTACGAGGTCTATCCAGAAAGTGGTTGTCCACATATTATATTCTCAGCAATGATTTATCCTTAGTGTGAAAAACTGAATAAATCATATATAGAACTTTTATCTACAAATCTATTTTTTCTTTGTGATTGTACAGTTGTTAGGGACATGTCTTCGCCTACTCGGCATCCTTTCTTTATTTAAAATGTCAGAACCTCTCTTACAGACAGCAGAGGATGGAAGAAATGGGTTTCAGAAGATGGAGTAATATAGTAGATGAAGTAATTACAGTTCAGATGTAGATCGCTTCTTAGGTTGGTCGTGCAAGATAAATCACTAGGGTTCACTTTTCTTGTAGCTATCTTTGGTGTCAATCATCAGCGGCAAATTGTCCGTAGTCTTTCTGAAATAAGGATCAGGTGTTTATTGCATCTACCACTGGTAAGTTTACTCTTGAAGTACTTCAGTAATGATACCTTCTCGCTTTTAAATACATTTTTTTCTACCTAAAGTTTAATTTAAATGTCGTAACTTAATGGAAGATAGAAGATAAAATAAAACAAACTTCAGTTATAAGTTTACGGAAATTAATCTAATCCTTTGAATGCACCTTTCAGCAAACCTTGGTCAAATGAATTTATTCTTGTCACTGCACAGTGTCTACAGGTTTGACCTCCAAATAGAAAATTAATGACTAAAATAAATATACAAACAAGTGCTTCGCGGTGACGTAGCGCAGCTTCTTTCGAGTGCAAGCGTCTTAGCTTTTGCACGAAGTTGATTGGTTGTCTCGTGTAAAGGTGTTAACTCATGACTTTCTACTTCGTGACGAGCTGAAAAGGGTAGTGTTTGGATGCACGAGCGCTTCAATAACTTCCCGATGATGGGCGATTATTCAGTCGGTAACAGACATATATTTTGGTTTATAGAAAACTGATGAGAGCAAAATCAAAGTGTACCGAAGAGCAAGGAACATTTCGGCGAACGGAAATGCTCCTAAAACAAGTGCGCAAGCATTTAATCACACGCCTGGAGGTCTACTGCGGAAGACACAAGAGTGCTTGATTCCTTAATGCTCTGTAATTGTACAACTACCTAAGCTGGGGGTGAAGAGTTGGGAGAAAGGATATTGGACGAAGAACGGTCCGGGGTAGTTCAAAGTGCAAAGGGCAAATTGCTGACGTTGTACTGTTTGATTTCTCCGTAGATTTCCTCGAGGCTTAGTACCTCATTACCGGTTCCTTTGAGGTTAGACTCAAGACTGTCACTCTCACATGGAACTTCGTGATAAAACGTAGACACCTCTTAAGTCAAAAGTTGCACGATTCTACTGAACTTGGGCATACTATTAAGTTTATCTGTCTTCGGGAACAGGACGATATATAGCAAATACGCAGGCCCTGTTCTTTATTCGAGCCGGTTAAGTTATGATCTGTTTATAGTGCGTCATGTAGTAGCAAGTTTGTGTACATTTATTTATTGAATTCTCCAATTTCCATCCACGTAAGAACCATTTATTCAATATTCACCATAGCTATAATTTATTTCCAGGCTTCACCTGCTTCTTATAAGGTCGCACTTGATCCTCCACTACAGTGTTATGCCAGCCAATCATTTGGCTAGTGTGACTACTTTAGTTTCCTGTCTCTTATGTTATTTCTTAAAGTGCATATTCTATTGGAATATGGTTTGCATTTTAATTTATTAATTCCCTGCCATAAGAAATTCATTTTAAAAGGTTTGCACACGATAGGTTTGCCCTTATTATTTATTGGACAACGTACACCCTTTGACAAAAAATAAAAAGAGTCATCCTCAGATTCTACGTGCCCATCTGAGAATTTCAGGCACCCTTGCAAACATTGTATTTACAACGCGCATGCAGCGACTGCACACTACAGTGGACGCTTTGTCTGTAAACCTGATATTCACAACAAAAGCATGTGGAAAGAGTAGCGTAGAGCAGCGGTGGCCGAGAGGTTTAGAAGGCATTGCTCTTCGTAATCTCCTGGATTCAAATCTCTCACATTTTTGTTTTATTACTGTATATGTAGAATATCATGTTGCTTTAATTTCATATTATATTTTTAAGTATCATTTGAATTCCGCGCGTATCAAGTAGGACTTAGAAACATTTTGCGTTTAAGAGATTACTCTCTCTCTCTCTCTCTCTGTCAGCAGGGGAACATTTACAGGCCATCAGTGTGTTCTCTAATTTGCTGTATTTCAGGAATCCTATTGTTGAGCATTGCTTATCCTTTAATTTTTAGTGTCATCCATTAGGCATCTTGATTGCTAGCCAAGTACCTTTCAAGGAATATTCGTTTTTCAATTTTGAGACGATAATTGCGACTTTATGCTGTTGTACATCTCGCTCTTCCACATTCTTAAAGGATTATGGATATTTTTGCTTGCAGAGTTTCAGTTCGGTAGTTACCCTGCAAGAATTTAACGAGCCGTTTTCTTCTTCCATTTTTAAATTCCCGTTTTGTAGAATAGCAGCAGCTTAACATATTTTGATCTTAAGCCTGGATTATAACTAATACAAAAATTGGAATAATTATACTTTGTGTAAATATATTTTATTATATGGGTTTGTATACTGTATACTAAATTGTCTTCATAATTTACATATTTTCGCAGTTATATTATGTTTATTCATTTAGGCTTATTTGGGATTATATATGCATTTATATTAAACCAGAAGCCAGGATCAAAAGTACTCGTAGCATCATGAGTCTCATTTTAAGGAACAAATCTCTCACACTATAGAAAACATTTTGGAGGTATCCAGGGAGTCTATAGAATCAGATGAGAGAGGTTCATGGTTGCGTGTTTGGAGGAATGGTAATTCAGTTGGTTTGAGCATCAGCATGCAAAGTTGTTGCATGGTTCAAATCCCCGCCATTCCCAATGTAGACATTTCCTGTTAACTGTTCAAATGCACGGGTATTCTTATCTTATAAAGTTTACGCCAATGTGCATTTCAAATAATTATAAAGCTCACATATAAATTAAATGAAATCCGTTATCTTGGTGAGTTCTTTTTAAAAGCTAATGCTACAGTAAATTAACTATGTAATACGTATAAGTTTACACTTTCGGTCTTTTGAGTCATGGTACGTTTCGTAAGCGACTATGACTAATATCCTTAGTGACACGATAAGTATAAAATTGCAATTCAATGTCCCATATCTGCGACATTTTATTTTATTGACCCTGAATGCCAAAATTCAAATTACTTGTCTAAGATAAGGATAAAAATATTTCGATGTTCGTTTACACCCTGTGGATTATTATGTAGTTAGTCAGAGGTCGAGACGGCTTTTAGCAATCTTGCTTCAGAAATTGTCGTTAGTATGAAAGCGAAGTGTTCTTCGAGGTGTCTAAATAAATATAAAAAGGCAATGTCCATTAACACAAGAGCTGCGTAAACTAAGCGAATTCCTCAGCAAGTTGAATTTGTGAAGGTTATTACAGAGCGCTAGAGCAGAGAATGTAGTAAAAAGCAAGTAACGCTAAATGAAGATATAATATATGTGGCTTTGTGTGATTAAAAAAAAAAAAAAACTTTCAAGCTTTAAAGTACGTGCTTTTCTCATATCATCATTTTATTTTCGTGCTATGTCATTAGCTTAACGTTTCCAATTGCACTTAGCTATATAACAACTAAAACGGAATGTAATTACATTTAAGCTACATATTGCATTTTGGCGAACGATTGCTTGCTTTTCTGTGTTCTCTCCACTTGCATTCATAATATACTTTACACTACCAAGATTGATACACTACCGTTTAAGATTTGTTCGTTCCGTATCACTCCAGCATTCCCTGGAATTCGGCGTTTTTCGCTGTCGTTCGATACTGAAGCCACTGTCGGTAAGGGGATGTTCCGAACATTCGTTTCCCCGTATTCTTTTACATAACTTCGAGTTTATCACCTGGCGCAAATACCCAATTGTTATGCTAGCAATTTAAACCCTACCGTATGCCACATATCCCCCCGATCACTTAATTGGCGTCCTCAACGATTACAAAACTTTTCAGGTATACCCCCACTCCTAATGGTCCGATTTTCCTGATTTTCAGAAAGTGTTTTTCTTATTTTATTTCATTGTCATATGCAGAGTTTCGTTGATAAACAACAAAAATTGCGGCTGCTAGAGCGATTTAATATATTTTTTTTTTTTAATTAACCCCCATCCCAAATGGTCCAATTTTGCTGGTTAACAAACTCAATGAATCGTAGTTTTATTGAGAATAAAGAAAAAATGGTAGAGAGAGGATAGACGGAAATTTGAAGAAATTAAAAAATAAATAAATCTTTTTATGGCTACCAGCATTCCTTCGGAATTTTCTAAAATGCAACAATTTAGAAGGAAAATGACTGATGAACGATAATGCTTGGCGGTCACGAGACAGTCATGTCTACCACTTTTTAAGCTCGTGCCATTAAGAACAACAATGTACATGGACGTGAACATATGGAGCAGTTGATGGAATAAATGAAATAACAGCTGAAGAGAACCTTCACCAAAGACCACTCTGATCAGGCTGCCATGGTGAAGAGTGAGCAATACTTGGCTATGGCGACTTTGTTACAAATATATTTATCTGCCAATTTTTTTTATTTTACCTTTACCAAAATAATGTCATCATATATTTTGTTATCTAAATAGTGTCGTAGTAAATGTTAGAACGCTTAAGTCGGAAGTTTCTACTCGCAATACATTTTAGAATTAGACCTAAGGCGGGAGACTGGCCGGCAGCGCGATTGTGAATGTACAAATGTTCCGGGGCTCGAAGCGGAATCTAATAAGTAGGGAGGTCATATAAGACTTGGTCGGCATCGCAAAGCTAAATGCTAATAACATATGAGTGAAGCTATCTCGCGGGCGGGCGAGAGTTGTAATGTGCTAGGAGCTGGACCAAGTGGGAGACTGCCTGCCGGTTCCGGTGTGTGTGTGTGTGGAGGTGAGACTAGGCTCAAGGCTCCGAGTAATTCCTCTCAGCAGGAGGCGTTGTCGAGACCCTCATACATCTTCCACATCACGAGCAACAGTAGAGGAGGATGCATGAAAAAACACTTCGCTTTCACCAGAACTTCTTATGTCTACCGTTCCCTCCGCTATAAAAATTAAAGCATTGATACCTCTTGCTCGTCCAGGTAGTTTGTCCGCTGCGGCCTTTTGCTATGGTCATTCTGCCTTTTAATTGCCTCGGTTTTAATTGAAAAGCAATGTACATCTGTTGTTCAGATTTAAATCGGGATTTTGTTGCTTCGTAAAATAATTTCACTTTGGCTGGACGTTCTATTAGATTTTACAGCGGCGAACCAAAGTTCCCCATCATGTATGCCTCAGCGCTTTGTAAACAAATTTCTAGCTAAAAATATATTTTTAAAAAATCTGCACAGATTGAAAACGCATTTTTTGAAGAAAAAAATTAGCGTGTACACACTTTTACTTAGCAAGCAATTATGGGGGAAAGAATGTGTAAAACTATTCACGTAATTCATGCACTAATCCCTCAGGAACACCAGCATCTATTTTTCAGCTAGTGGAGAATAACGGAGACAAGAAAGGTACATTAAGTTCTTTGCTTGTAGGTTTCATATTCAAATCTCCATACAATCCAAAGTGTTAATTTTCTCATCAATGTGGGCCTCTTCAAGACGCGCGATGGAGACAAAATTCCAGGATGCGTAAAGTTGGCAGTAGAGGTTAGTAAAATCATCAAATATATAATGTAATAATTTTCAGTAAATAGTTTTACATGGGTATTTGATTCTTATGTATCAATACACATCTTATATTCATTTTCCCTCAACGAGATGTTTATGCTTTTACTGAACTAGTATAACTATTAAATATTATTATTGCTGTCAGTATTTGTCTTGCCACCCTGGAACATGAATGCCTCCTAAGGGGGAGATTTCAATTGCCAAGAAGACTTTCCAGTAATTATTTACCGACAGAGGGCAGGGAAACAGGTGGTAAGCCATCGCCTCTAGTGCCATTGAACAGGGAAATAAGGTATTATTTGAACGTGAAACTGCCGATTATCTTGTTCAGTGAACTCCCTTTTCAAGTATGGAGTCTTGAACATGCCGTAAATCTACGACACGGGACCCATCCTATACATTTACGTCTACGCGGCCGGGTTTGAACCTGCAAGCCTTGTGTGCAGAGGAGACCACCGAGACTGACTGATATTGCTCTTAATATTGTTTTTATATAGTGATCGCTTGTTTGCCTAATGTCTGCAGTGTGCATAAAGCATATACTGATTTATACTTGTATTTATGCAAGTATATTTTAATGAAATTTGGTTTAGTTGCTGAATGTTATCATATACCCTTGTATATAACTGGGAAATATAAGAAGGATATGTGAAGCTTAGGAAGGTTAATAATACTCTTCTTTGATAGACTTGGTACCAGAGAAATTATGAAAATTGAAGTCCTGTGTCCTTTTCAGATCACCTAAATTCCTAAATACTGTATGAGTTTTATAAACTTAGGAACTAGAAGAACACAAGACTTCCATAATACATCGGCGATTAGAGAAACCCCCAAATAAATATACTAACCTATTTTATAGAAGCCTTTGTAAATGTAGTTTGCTAAGGACTAATTCACTAAACAACTTGTAGTAATGAAATTTTATATATTTACATATATTTGAGTGTAGTTTATTGCAATGTATTATTTGTATTATTATCTCAGTTTAGTCTGAAAATGGTTGTCTGATATGTGTATGGGTAAAGGAAATTTTGCCTATTACACCTTAGAGATGAACACCAAGTTGCTAAAATGAAAGATTCACTGTAATGGGTGATGGGGGGGGGGGGAACTAAGGTTGTAATGAACGTGTGTCTGAAAATGTCACTTTTCGGCCAAAGAGATTTACAAGGATGTTGGTGGAATGAATAGTGTTTAACGCCAGTTTTTGCTACAGAGACACCACAGGCGATGGACACTGGTGATACATGAAATGAAATGATATATTGGGAAAGGATTTATTTTTAAGGAAGGAAACGTTCCAGGCCTAAGTTTAGGGTACCTCCCTGGCATTTGCCACTTATGAGGACTGAGGAAAACCTGGAAAAAACCCCAGTCAGGGAAGACGGTCCTGGCGGGATCTAACCCCAGACCTCCCG
Organism: Metallyticus violacea; assembly: GCA_030762175.1. Taxonomy (NCBI): domain Eukaryota; kingdom Metazoa; phylum Arthropoda; class Insecta; order Mantodea; family Metallyticidae; genus Metallyticus; species Metallyticus violacea. Next base: position 43,905,664 of record CM060840.1, on the reverse strand, counting down.
CTCACGAGTCCGCGATTTAACCACCTCGGCCACCCGTGGCGGCGATGTTGGTGGAGCTATTGTAAATTTTGTCATTCAGAAAAGCTGTTCAAAGCTGCAACTGGCAGCAACATCGCAAGCATTGCTATTCATCGGATTTGCCTAACAGTTGCAGCGACTACATCTTGGGTCGATGAGCGTATCATGCATGAGACTATTCATGTGTCTTCAAAGAAAGAAGTCGATGCTTGCTAATATAAGCGATTTAGGAGGCCACTTTTATTTATTGGTTCCAAAATGATACCGTTAAGATAATTGCACGCATTATGCCTTAAGTACTGGCGCCCCGTCTTGTTGAAACCATACTATTCGGTGAACAGCCCAGGTCCCGGTGAATTTTTTTCGATTGCGGAGGGAAGCCAGCAAGTTTGTGTAGATGTTACACTCCCTAATAATATATATATTTTACAATCACGGAACTATAAAGTAATAACTGCAGACATACATTTATTGATAAGGTACTTTTGGATGCTCCTCTGTACTATTAGTCTGCGATAGTCCTCATAGGGTTGATAAAAAGGCAAATATTTGTAGGATGTTTGTGAACCGTGGCATCCAATACTTCATTGATACCGGTACTGCTGATAGCCGTTTTTCAGCGAAATCTAGTTTAGAAGTAGATTCATGTCCTGAGTGATCAGACAACACCTCACCTGAATGCTTTTCGTCGCAATACTGCCATTTTTTAACTGCAGAACTGAAGCAGCGGAGGGTGTTGAGATGCAAACGACTGCTATAGAGGCATGCTAATAATGGCCATGGGACGCTCTTCTAACTGCCTCGGAAATGACTTGGTGGAAAGTTAGCTATGGTGCTGTCTTGAGAGGAAGCACCAGCATGTACAAAACCACTTTGCAAAAACCTGTAGAATCAGAACACGACTGTGTTCAAGAATAGATATTGGAACTTCGAGCAAGATTCAGCTTCAACTCACAAGGCAAGGTCCACCCAGACTTAAACTTAAGAGAAATGTTGGCGATTTTTGTTATGCTGAAGATGGCCTTTTGGGAGTCCAGACTTGTAACCTCTTTGCTTCAAACTGTGATCTGGGCTTGGAAGGTGTGATTTGCAAGAAAGGGTACCTAATATTGAGTATCTCAAGTTCTCTCTTGAGTCCGCGGTGGCAGATTTCCCAAATGGAGCTACCTCTATAGTTGAATGGGAAGAAAGCCTTAGGTAATGTGTGGGGGGCATAGAGGATCATTTTGAGAACTTATTGGTGCTAATCGTTTGGAATATACAAGAGAACATCTTTAAAACATGTTGTTGTTACTTAACTAAAATATTGTAACAGTGTTATGACAAGACTTAAGTTCTGCTCTATACATAGAATCGTTTGGCCTATATAATAGGGGTGGGGATTGCAACAGTGGTTGGAATGGGTTATGTAATGGTAAAGTTTTTTATAAATATCTAAATGTGTTGGTTCTTTAAGTGGAACATAAAACATTCGTATATGGTAGGTAAAAAAAGTTTTGGAACAAGAAACAGTTCCATTATATCACCAGGTTTGGTAAAGAAATCCTTAACGTAAGATCTAATGCCGAAAATATAAGACTAAACAAGAAATAAATAACATATAATTGAATAGAAAATAACGCATCTGTCACTGTAGGAATGTTTTTCTTTTCATTTTTACTCTGCCCAAGTGTCCAAGTAAGAAAACCGCTGTAAATCCCTATTAAACGAAGTCTATTTTCACCGCATTTTCTAGGAGTTGATTTATCGTTTTGGGTGGTCCATCCGCGGTCGTTTTCATTTGGAAACAAAGACACGATGTAAGAGCGTTGCGTATAACCGCACAGCGTGGGGCTGGTAATTGGATATTGTCGCACGGTGCTCGTTAGTGGCTACCAAGCTGCGTAATATTTAATAGCTTCTACTTGTGGCGTGTGTAATGAGGTTGACGCGTCAAATAGGAGCATCACTGCTCTCGGCGGACCTCCGCTTAATGAATGCACGGCTAATGATTCGCTTCAGAAGTAACCATGGCCAATTGTAATAACACGGCGAGCAATATTCGTATGAAATTGCATGCTAGCCTCGTCTTTCTATCGGCATAATGCGGGGCGGGCCACTTGTCGAGTGAAGCATGCATCTCTTCAGTTTTACAGCTTTAAGTAACTCGTAATTGCCTCAGTTCTCCTCCGTGACTCATTTGATAATTATGTAAGAATGTCGTAAGAAATTAACTGCATTTCACATTAATAAAACCTTGTTTGTAAGTTCTGTAATGAATAGTATATGGGCCATAACTCTAGTTCTACTTACACTGATGCGAGGAAAACAAAATTACCTTGTTTCTACAAATATATTCATAAGAAACGTGAATAGAATGTATTAGCTACATTAACTTTAGAAATTCGCTGAAAGTGCCAGTATATTAATAGTTTACACACGACTAAATAAAAACATGCCTTTTAGTTCTTCTGATTCGTCATACTCATATGCACAGTGACAACCGTAAATATAAATCATGATGTTACGTTAATTCAATTGTTTGCGTATTCTAGTATAGGAACATTAAATTGTTGGGTGATTTTTCCTTTCGTGGACGCGCCACGTGCATTTGGCGGCGATAGACTCAGCTCTGCAGCTCTCATCTCGTTCCCGCGCTTGAAAGTCGGATGGGGAGCCGGAGTAGAGGTCAGTACGAGTTTAAATCTAGGAACATACGGACGTGCTCTTGTGTGTTGTGTGACAATATATTAAGTATTCATTAGACGACATAATACAAATTATTAATTGCGTTAATGTAGCTCCGTTCAGTATTCTATTCTCCATAGAGTATTTATTTATGATTCGTACTTGCGTACAGAATCGGCTCGTGATTATGAGATTGTTTCAAGCGAGATTCCCTGATATTCAACTTCCAAATCGGAGTTCGGTTCACAGATTGGTAAATACTGTGAAACGGGAAGTATTCTTGATAAATAGCGTACGAAGGCACGTACAGAAGAAACATTAGATAACATTGGGCATGCTTTGGAACGTTCCTCCCAAAAATCACTAAGACGTCTTTTTCAACAAACGGAAATTACCTGTTCCTCTGTTCAAACGGCTACAAAGCTACTGAAGTTAAAACCTTATAAAATTAGTGTAGTACAATAACTTAAACCGAGTGATCCTGCATCCAGGTGCAGGTTTTGTGAATGGATTTTGAATAGTGTGCGTGACATAGAATTTGGCCCTAATCTAATTTTCTTTACGTGCGAATCTTGGTTCTACCTAAGTGGGGATGTTAATTCACAAAGCAGACGATACTGTAGTTTAGAAAGACCTAACCTGCTTCACGAGGAATTGCTGCTTGATCAAAAAATAGGAGCGTGGTGCGACATTAGCGACGAGGGAGTAATAGGGGCTATTTTTTTTAGTAAACAAGAGTGAATAGCAGAATATTTTGTAACTTTTTTCCGTGAATCAACTGTTAGAGAACGAGGTTCGCAACTTTTGAACAGGACTCTGCAACGGTACATACAGCGCATGTCTCCTTGCATGCATTTCATTAAATATTTGACGATACAGTCATCACTAACATTTCATGCTTGAAAATGTGTAAGTATTATTAATAACTTAACACTGTAGACTTTCTGACTCCCATTCACCGTGATACCAGCTTGAACCGACCGGCCTTTACGTGCGGAGCGGTTCCGCGAAGGAAAACTCACCCATTATGGGACTGCCGCATATGTGTGTGTGCATGCGCGTCTCTCTCTCTCTCATTTACTTCCTGGAGGAACGCCATTGCATTGGTTTCTTATTGTATATGTGTGTATTAACTGTGATTAGGCATATACCTTGTGATAGTGAAAAATAATGAAATTACGGTGATTATTTAGGGCAAAATACTTAAAAAGGAACCTGTTAACTTAATTAAAAATATCCCTTTCGAAAATTAAATAAATCAGTCTAAATTAGGTATATATGGAGTTAATTTTAAACTTATTTACTGCCAGTTAGATTTCCCCTAACCAAAATCATGTCAATCTAAATAGATATGCATTAACTGTCAATTAGATACAAATTTTATGCATATTAAATTAATTACACACTTTTCACCTTAATTAAAACCATATCAATCTAGTTAAATACATATCAACCTAGTTAAATACGTCAAACTAAATAAATACTTATCAACCTCGTGTTACACATATTAAATTAATTAAATACATTTAATCTAACAAAAAACATGCAATTCTAGTGAAATACGTCAACTAATTAAAAACAAATTTTACACGTGTTGAAGTCATTCGTAATCTTAGAATCGTCCAATAAACAATGGACTCGCGCCCATTAGTAATTAATTATATATTAATTCCTAAAATAACACTTTTAAATAAATAGCAAACAAGTGATGTACTACGCACATATCAAATATACCATGAAATACTTCCTTAGCAGTGGATTTTAGAATGATACATTTTATTTCACTAAACTGAGAAAAAATAACAGAGCACAACAAATATATATTTAATGACAATGATTATATTCAAGGATACCAGCAACAGAACAGTATCTCATATTGACGGCTGTTGTTTTTGTTTGCAACAGGAAATTGAACCATATCACTAATGTAGCAAGTGTGGTGCCAGCTTCCTTAACCATGCTTATATATTTAGGTACTCTTTATATACAGTGCATATTTGCTTGTAAATATTTTACCGTGGGTATGGCTTATAAAATATATAGAATAAGATTATTACTTAAGCCACTTAATAAAATAAAACCAGTGAAACTGTTACAATTTAATTTAATTGAACGGCCGCTAAATATTAATTTGAATAAAACTATTATGCAAAAACTACATTGTATTTATTTCAGCAGGTTTTGTTATCAGAGCTGTAAATTTCAGTATCTAGAAAATTAGAATTTTTGTTTTATGTTTTTTAACATCTCCAATGCCAGAATTTTAATTATTTTTTATTATTTCTCTCCCTTCTCGGCTATTTTAGCAAGCGATGCTGATATGGCAGTTTTAAGGACTTTTTTATTCATAAATTAGTTTTACTCAAATAGTTTGAACAAATTGGATATTTCCTAATTGAAAAATAAATGTCTCGTACACAGTTTTAAAGCCATTTCCTTTATCAGGGAAAACAAACACAATAACAGTAATATATTTCTGTTATTTAATATATATACACATATATATGATTTATTTATTATATAGGTATAATAAAGGTATGTCAAAACTTTGGGGAAACATTTCATGCATATAGATAGTGCAGAAATATGTTATACGAACATTGGTCCCGAAATGCTTTATTTCCTTGTTTGAGCCCTGTGTCTACAATCTCACCGCTGAGGTCGTTAAGGCGCGGACTCGTGAGCGAAAGGTCTAGGGTTCGGATCCCGTCAGGACCGTTCTCCCTGACTGAGGTTTTTTCCACGTTTTCCTCAGTCCTTATAAATGACAAATGACGGGGAGGTACCCTAAACTTAGGCCTGGAACATTTCTTTCCTTAAAAAAAAATCCTTTCCCAATATATCATTTCATCTCGTGTATCATGTGTCCTGTGGTGCCTCAGTAGTAAAAACGGGCGTTAAACACTATTCAAAAAAAAAAAAAAAATACAATCTCCTTTTTTCGAAAATTAAGGAGTGGAAGTAATTTGCATCAAATGAAGAGACTGTTGCGAAAAAAAAAATGCCTAGGTATTTTGCAGAGTTGAAGAATGGCATTTTATGAACAGGATAAACAAATTACAAAATTGCTGAAATAAGTTTATAGATTTGAAAGTAGAGTGCGTTGAGAAATAAAACTTTTTTTTTTAAGTTGTGTTCCTTATCATACCCTTTTGCGCATTCTTATCGAACCTCTCTCGTATTTAATGTGCATATAACTTTTTAAAAGCTTACTGCAGAATTGTAAGATTTTATATTTTACCATAGCTGGTATTATTGTACTTTAGGAGGGTATAAAATAGGCGGATACTTTTGTTGGATGTTCAATAATAATAATAATAATAATAATAATAATAATAATAATAATAATAGTTATAACAGTTACAAGTTTATAGTATCAGAAAGAAGTAATTTTCGCACACTCCGGGCAGTGATCAGCCAATGATAAATATTTCCTTTAATACAACGTTGATCATTAATTTGTTATTATGCACTTTATCGCATTATCTGGAACCTACTTTATGGCTCAGGTAAAAGAAAGCTCCCATATCTACCAACAAGGCTGGTGTTTAACAGGCCAAGTAACGGATTGAGCTTCATTTTAGATATCATTAATTATTGACAGTTCCGAAAACTGGTCGTAGTTGGGATAATAAACAATTCTTGTTTTTTTCATAGTTAATATGTTGTATCAGCAGAACCTTGGATACATGTGTATGGTGGGTCTTATGACATGAAGCGCGAAAAACTACATCACATGCTTGTAATGAGTAGAGAAAGCACTGGGTTAAAAACCTCACGAGTTGACTGACACGTGGGATGCAAATCCGCACCATCAAACATCTGTTGATCCAACAATGGAAATGACGTTCCCTTGTTTTAGACCAGGCCATCCTCTGTGGGCGGAAAAGAAGTGGGTTAAGGGCTTGTCTACATGCTCTAAACCTGCGGGCTGTATTTCCGATATTGATTGGAGTTGTGTAACGGTCCATTTCGGCATCCTTGCCTGAGGGTTCGGCAGGAGTCTATTGGAACACAGTGGACGAGAGGTTTTCTCTTTTGAGATTAATGCGCCCGACTAGGGACAACGCATTTCACCTTCATTATGTTCGGTTATTGTTAAAGTTCTTCTATAAATTTATTGTTGCTGATGTTTTATTTTCATTGCTATTGTTTAATAAAATTAAATTCATTTCAGGAATGCAATTTATATCATTTCGAATAAATGTTTCCTGTGAGATTGCGCCATGACTGTTCTTATTTACGAATATGCCCCGGCTGATGAACATCTCTACTATTTCTTACATGTTTCATGTCCTCATTCAAGGGAAACTACCCATATCGGTCCTGTTTTGGAAATTTTAAGCAACTCATCTTGATCCAGTTTGCTCCCTCGGAGGAGCTTGGCTTTATCTAGCACAATTAATATAGCTCCTTCCCGATTGAAATGACTTCAAACTGTTGCACTACCCTGGACGTGTCATCTTTTGTAGGACCTTAAATAACTTATAGTAGACTTAATGCGCCTATAGTTGAGCTAATGAATGCGGCGGCTCAGGCTAGATTCCAAGATTTGTGGCGGACAAAGCTGCGCTTGGGTAGATTTTCTCCTGGTGCTGCTCCAGTTTCCCCTGCCATCCATTCCCGTGGCTTCATCTCATCTCCATCATTCAGCGTAATGTGTGCCGATTATCGGCGAGCGCGTTACAAATGGATTAGCTACTAACTTCGGCAACCCGTGTGCGGAACTCCAATGCCTGCAAGTTGAGTTGGCATTAGAACTTACTCACTCATAAATATAAAACATTTCCATTAACAATATATATATATATATATATATATATATATATATATATCAATGAAAAGTCCGTTACGTAAGATCGTAAACTAAACGAACCCCGCAGCAAGTTGAAATTCTAAAAGTTATCATAGAGCGCTAGAGAAGAGAAGTTACATATTGAGTTTATAGAAATTGGGACGAAGCAGTGACTCGTGTGTCTATTCCCAGGAGATAGTAAGTAATAAATTATTGCCGCTAGAGTTCTTTTTAAATGTTGATTTTAAGGTATACCCCCACTTCTAATGATCCTACTTCCCTAATTTTAGAAACTGTTTTTCTTATTTTATTTAAATGATATATGCTGAGTTTCGTTGCGAAAAGGCTAATATTGATGCTGCTAGAGCGATTTAAAAATTTAGGTCTCAGGTAAACCTCCACTCCTAATAGTCTGATTTCCTTGATTTTTTAAAAAAACTATTTTTCAAATTCTATTTCAACGGCATATACCGAGTTTCGTTGAGGAAAACAAAAAAAGAGCGGCCGCTAGAGTGTCAACATACACACATTTTTTTCATCGTCATTTTTATTTTGCTTTATCATTCCTAAACTATATCTTCCTTTCCATGTTTTTGCACTTTATTCATCTACTTCTCTCTTACTTTTCTCAAATAATTACAATTTTTGTAACATTGTTTTCTCTTTGACTGTCCACAGTTTAATAGGCATCGTTTTCGCTAGTAGCATGTAGATTATTATTATTATTATTATTATTATTATTATTATTATTATTTAGTCAGAATAATTTATTGTGCTTTAAACATGTATTAACGATTGTCCTAATCACCCACATTGTTGTTCGAAAATATTGTTGCTTATTGTTTTCAACAGTATAAAGTTTTTATCCTCTCGTCTTATAGCTATAACGATTTGCCTCCTCCTCCATTTTTCCTTCTTACTGAAAACTGCATTCTAACAAAACTGTATACTTTATTTATTCATTGTTAAGAAATATTTGCTATCTGTAAATCCATTAAACGTAAACTTTGAACCTATGCTGCAAGTTATCGTTTGTTGAACCTAATCCTATTAGAATCCTTTATCAGTTTTTTTCAAAGTAGCAGTTGTACTTCAATGTGTAACAATATGGTTGTGCATGAGAGGAAACAGAATCCAGTTAGAATGGAGGAATGCTTCTTCCGGACGTCTAAAGTATCACATTACAGTATATAAAGACACTTTTATTAATGACCAGGCAGAGGCATGACATACAGTTAACGCCCTCTTCCATCATTTGTCCCTTGTTTATCTGCAGTGCGTCACGTTCCAGCAGGAAGAGTCTCAGCAGCATACGGTTTTTATTCCAGAGATGAACTTTACCGATAAATGGCGAAGAATCTCAAATCATAAATTAAAGTTAATAAATAATCCCGAATCTCGTAGCGTGAAGCAAGTTGCAGGTAAAGGATTGCATGTTTGAAAAGCAAAGCTAAGCCTGCTTTTGAGAGATGGGCCAGTTCCCGATAGGAATCTCTCCAAATTGTCGCACCTTGACGCATACAAATGTACCTGTGCTTCACTAAATTTACGCCGTTTCGTTGTTTGAGATAACTGACTTCTCGAACCGCGTTACATGATGGTGTGAAGAATACGTGTAACTCTCAATTTGTGGGCTTCCGCTATTTGTTACAAGTTGTAATTTAATGCCTTTATTTTGCAAGTCTCTCCAGGAGGTGGGATGCAAATTAGGGTCTTGAACATGCGTAGATATTTGTCGTTACAATTCAAGATACGCTTTTCGCTTACTATGTGCGCATGAAGACTTAGAAGAAAAGACCGAGTTTATAAATCCCAATATATAAATCTGCAAAGGATACCTTTTAAAATAAAGCATATATAATCAACTGCTCAAATTCTTGTAAACAAATGCTTCGGAATTGTTGGTTCAGTGTAAGCTTATCCTACGGTTGGCAAGATATTGATTTCAGTTATTTAGTTTAGTTTATTCGTACTTTGTTGAAGTATTCGTTTGTTTATTCGTTTGTGTTGAAGATCGGGATTTTCTGCACTTTAGTGTCTATTGTTTTATGTCGCTACATGGCCATGTAAATAAAACCATGCTTCATCCATTAAAATAAAAAAACGTGGGTCAATAGAACGAACATTAAATTATCCGACTCAAATTGCAGAAATTAACTGTACTTCATTGTCGCCTGGTTGCAATTCCTGAGCTTATTATCTTATAGGGGTTTAATTTTAAACGATTAGTGGCATTCCAAGCCGAGGTTTGCAAAATTCCTGATTCCTGTTTGAACTTTCTCAGAGTTTTTTTGACTTCGTTTTAACTTTTCTACAATGCCATTGATTCCTCGTAAGAACACGGCATTTTACTTTTAGTTTCTTACCAAGAATAGACTCCATTTCCCTAAATCTATTCACAAGATTACGAGCAGCAATTTCGAAATCAGGCCAGAATGTAAAATACATTACATTTGTTTCTAAGATTTTATTTGCACAAGTAGCCGTGATAGCAACACTGAACCATGCTAAGCTGGAAGAAAATCAATAACAGCTAATCCCATTGAAACTTTTACAGCACATAATTGAACTTTCTGATCTATTTTCACTAATATACCATGACTCTGAAACAAATTATAAATTATTTTCAATATTTGCTTTTTTCTATTTTTTCCCATTTTATTTTTTACGTTGTCCATTTTGTGGTATCTCTACCATGATATATCTTCATAGGCGGTAAAAGTTTCGAAGTGATAGCTTATATAGATCCTAAAAAAATGGAAAACTTATACAAAAAATGTAGTTTTTCAATAATACGTATATTTTTTATAAAATACTAACTTTTTGAGGGAAACACCAACTAAAACCCCGTAACATTGTTAAAAAAAAACAACGGATGAAACAAACGCTGCCAATTTATGAAATACAACTTCATCTATCATTCAAGGCAAACCACAACCTTCTAGATGAAATATTTTCTGAGATATAGAATTTTAACTGAACAAGTGCTCAGAAATACATTTGACATAATTAAAATGTTATTAAAACTAATTATAACAAACAAACATCAATGAAAATAATATCACAATAAACAGAAAATTTTAAATATTAAAATGTTACATAACACAAAAATATGCTTTTTGAGCTCCCCCTTCCCTTTATTACTCCCCTTAAGAGATGTACTGACAAAATTGATCGCAGTTCTGCTGGAATTCTGTCTTTTTATCAATCGTACTTTTTGTTTCGTGTATAAGTATTGTATATAATTATAATGTATACGAGTAAAGCATTCTGTTTATTTGTGATGGATTCTCTCACCCTTCCTGAAGCTCAGAAGCATTTTGTGTTGCTCTTATTACCTGGAATAAAGTAAATCTCTTTCCAAGAAAATGGAGAGTTAAGGGCAAATTATCGATGACTTGTTTTCAAGACCTTGGACTGGGGCTCACGAGCCAGGGAATCTTAAGGACGCAAATTAGATAGGCAGTCAATAAAGCTGCACGAGCTTCGATTGTCTCAAGGATTTACGTTGCAATACAAATACAAGGGATGGGAAGACAAGCAGGAAATTAGAGGGCTGATTAGAATGCTATCGTTTGCTGCGCTGAAGCATTTATCATTAACCGTGCACTGGGAATATAATGTAACAAGCTCGCTTGCCCATAGTTGGGAAGTTGTTGCTTGATCTTTGTATGGGAAAATTACAAATGAAATTGAGCATGGAACTGAGCAGCTGCACTGCAATTTTGTTAAAAGTGGTGATTTATTGCCGTTTTAGCTAAATTGGTCATGTCTGACGTTTTGTTTTCTATGATCTTTAGAATTCTGTAACATATTCAGTCAATGTGTTTATTCCAGTTTATGGATCAACACCTAAAATGAAATAAATGCGTTCAATATTTATGTAACACATTGCGAAACGCAATATAAAATCGTAATGCCCCGGTATTATCTGCCTACTGACACTATTCCCTTAATCTACACTGCTCTGGTTCAATTATTCAATGTGGAATTACGAAGATTAATTGTAATTCACTATTCCTTTTACAAAAAAATACATTAAAATCTGTTTATTCAAACCTTCGGACTTTTCAAAACAATTTACTTTTACAGAACTTACTGTTTAAAAATTGAACAATTTCTGAAACAGAAATTGCCAATTTTTTTTAAAAAAAAATTGCGACTTTTTAAAACTGACCCCCATGGTCGAAACACCAGACGCGATGAGCCCAAGCTTTTACATCTGCAGGACTAAAACATGAAGGTAATTTTGAACCTATGTTCTATAACCACCATAAGAACCCAGAGGAAAATGTATTGAGGGACACTGGGAGTCGGTTTTTGGTCATAGTCGATAAAAAATATGGATTTTTTCTGTAAATGGCTCCTTAAACTTCTGGGGGTCCACAGAGAGTCAACATTTACACCCCCCCCCCCACCACCTGCGGGTTCTATAGCCATTTGAAGAGCTTCGTATGTTTTTTAAATCACACTGTTTCCCAGCATACTTTTATAAAGCAGCGTTTTTCTCAAAACTTCATTTTCACACATTCAAAATGTCCCATGTTTTTGTTTAAATTCAATAAAACATTCCCAAAATGTGCAGAAGTATAAATTGTAATATTCTACAGGATGAGATACGTGCTAACACTAATTATAATTTCAAAAATATTTTTTTAAAAAGTTTAATTTTAAGTATTAAAATTTTTTATAGATTTAAAAAGTTATTGCAATTCACTCATCAAATTTATTTAAAACATGTTTCTATACAAATTTGTATGTAATTCAAAACTCCAATTGCAAAAATACCAACCAATTTTCTCAACACATGACACGTGAGACATTTTGATTACGCTACATATTTGCGTAGTAAAATTTGTGAAATAATTTATAGTTCGCAAAGAATTTATCCAGTTTGAATGAAATTTGGTGTACATATTAGCTTAACAGCAATGTAGTCAGTAAATTTTTCAGAAAAAAAAAAACCGTATAAAAACGTGGAACTTTGAAAATTCACTCCCAGTGTCCCTTAAGTTATAGGAATTTTAAGATAAAGTTCGACACATTACGTTGTTTTAGTTTCATTAAAATTTGTGTATATAACATGTAGCATTTTCCTGGTTGATAACTTTTATGCTTTATGATACAATAAGTAAATTATATACTTGCGGTTTTTAATAATAAATATTAATTGTTACTATAATTTCTTAACACACATTTTTTTTAACTCACACGAGCTTTTGTTCATTCGAAATGCTTTACGTAGCTCGTATTAACCTATTAATATTTGTATTAGTACATTAAAATGAATCGAATAAATGAAAAGTGAATTGCTCTTGAAACAACTCCCCGAGGTTTTGTTCTTTTGTGATAATGAGAGAATTTAATTGTTTGAGACATTTCGGATTATCAGTATGATTTTCAATGTAAGTTATAGCTTCCATTATAATTGTGTAGCTATCAGGCGCAGTCTCAAACTATAAAACAGAACATAATGTAACTTTATAAAATAATGGCAATAACAACGTTGTTATATGGGTGTAAACCCTGGTGGCTGAAAAGAAGACACAATTGCCAAATGAATTTTTGAACTGGTATAAAGAATAAATAAACAATATCACATTCCGGAATAAACCACAAATATTTAGCTTAATTATAGACAGGAAAAATAAGTAGAAAATACCATTTAAGTGCAACAAAAAAGGATTACTAAGTTATGTACTATAACTGTTTGGAAAGAAGATGGATCGCAGGACAATTTGGATTTCTGAGTGACGGAACGAACAAGAGAGTTAAATCTATGCCGCTGTTAATATTGATGATAATGCTATGCTGAGGAAAAGGAATGCTGATAGTTGTAAAAAGTAATTCATATCGTGGGTTTTATATAGGATTTTATTAATTAAAGGTTTCCTCTTTAATTATCTCATGGTTTACCTTTAAACGTGCAGTTATATTGACGACGCTATATGCATCTTTCTCGTCTTTTGTTTCCATGGTTATGACGTCCGTCTTTTTTATTGTTTCTCCTTAACAGTGCCTACTGCTAATTGGTTAGAGCATGTAGCGCCGTTTATTGTTCGGAATAGATGGCGTCAAGGCTTTTCCCGGCTCGATTCACTAGCATCGAGTTGATCGTGAGCTGTTTAGAGGGAAATGTCTTTCAGCTCCTGTCTAGGGCTCCTGGCGAGCTACCCGTCCCTTGCTATGTGTTAGGTTCAACATACCGCATGAGTAGTGTCTCCCATGTGTCATTACCACAATTTTTAGCAGCGGTTAACTGTAGTTTGTTAATTTGTGTTTTTAGAGATTGTTTCTCATTGTGGATAAAACTGGAATTCCGGTGTTAAAGTATTAAGATCTTGTATGTATGTGTGAGCATCTTTTCGGCGGATGTTTATTAATGAGTATATGTTTGGGTGTGCTCTTGAAATCAGATTTCAATTCCAACCTTCAGTTGCTGGTCCTGTGCCGTTTACCTGAGCACTTTCATATATCTCTCCAAAGAATTTCGTTCTCCAACCATTGATCGACGAAGTAATCTTGGGAACTTTTCATTTTCTCGTGTGTTTTCCTGCATGCATAACCAAGCTTCGTCAACCATGTTTGAAGGTATGTGCACCAAAGCAACACACATATTCAAATATGAAACCCACTTTCTTTACGTTGTAAGTATTTTGTCATTAAGTCAAGTTCCTGCACTGTTCTCCACAAGATTACAGCCAAAAATCTTCACATCTTAATTGATACAACGATATCACCTTGAAGTCAACAATTGTCTTTGAATTGCAGCCTGGTAAGTGTTTCTTATTTGGCAGGAAGTGCGTGCAGTACAGACATGACATTAGTTTCTTCCCAGACTAGCGCGGATTGTGAATACCTGCTTAAATTGCTTATTAAAACTCTTATATATATAAAACGAAGAAGCAGTTACCAAAGCATTCCTTCCTTTTGCACTGCAAGCACTAATATTCTATCCTAAGGTCCGGACTACATCTGCAGAAGGAAACTTTTTCCCCCGAACCCGGTGCAATGCCTCTTGGCACGTGTTTGTATTGACATAGCATCATAAAATCATAACCGCGATTAAATAACTTTCCAACGATTTCCGCGAAATTTTTGATACTGTTTCAACTACTTTCCTCGCTCGCTTTCTGGATTTAGCGATTTTATAAAAATGTCATTCGCTGCAACACCCGGAGCTGCTTGTCTAAAATGATTTTGCTTTTGGTTCAAACAAGCCCTTTGCGGTTTTATTCTTGTAATTCTCATAGCACCAATAAAGAATATTTGCCTTTTTTGTATACTCTGCTGTATATTAAGATCAGTTGCTATTTTTGGTGGACTCCACAGTGAACACAACAGCGTAAAACATCAACCTCACGTAATCTAAGAACTAACAAGGCCAGCTGCTAGCAACATCAAGGGGAGGATTTCCCTCTGTACCCTGTTGGTGTAATAGTAACCATACTTGCCTCCTAAGCCCAAGATCGCGTGTTCAATCCCCGCCGCATCAATGGCTTTTTTCGAACGTAAAAAGCCTATGTATGACTTTCTTCGGAAGGGAAGTAAAGCTATGGGTGCCATGTGGTTGATTTATGGCACATAAAGAACCTCAAACCTGAAAGAAGAGACCTCTGAGCAAAATTTGTCAGCCGTTTCACGCCCTGAATTAAATGGAACGCTGATGTTGTGATATGTTAAGGAGCGTCCGTAAATAAAGCAAATAATAAAAAACAAAATCAATCCTTTCTACTGATGCTCAACCCTCACCTCCACTGAAAATCACCTAATTTGTGGTTTACCAGAACTCGGACCCTCTGTAATACTATATCCGAGCAAATGTCACAAATTCGTTAAAAGTGGCTGTAAATTCCAGGTTTTCAGACCAACAAAAATATTTTTTCTAAGAAAAGTCATTGCAAATAAACGTTGCTATGAGGCTATATTGAAAGAACAAAACAAAAATACTTGCTGTCTTTACTTTCATGCGCAGGTAGATAAATTATTGAGCACTGCTGTATAACGAGGAAGTTAGGGAGCTACTTGCATCCCCGCTGTTCAGAGAGGCGGTGCTAGAACAAGTTATCTATCTGGTAAAAAATGAAAGTGATCAGAAAGAAAGATCGTGCATAAATGGGAACTGCTTCTGTGTGTGATTCAGATGTGAAGTATTTTTATTAATTTACAGTAATTATATTAAGACATCTATGAACGCTTGAAAGTGTTTATAGGGATGAATCCTGGTTATGGCAAATGGTAATTTTGTGCCAAGACTTTCAATAAATTTTTACACTTTTTCTTTTTCTTTATCAGATATAGGCATGCGTCTCATTACAGTAAACGTCTGAAGTGAACTGCAGCGGCACGTTATGCTAAAACAGTTCATTTCATTGGATGCTGTTGTTTAAATAAAGTCCTTGTTGCCGTATATCTTAGGAAGGACCTGGACCACACAGCTGTTCGTCAGTACTAGAGGTTGGTCACGGGCGGTGCTGGCCATTGTGTGCCGCGAACTGGATAATAGGTTCCGGTTATATACTCCTCAAAATTTGCATGCTGTGGGCGACTGCAGGTTATGTCTCTGCCTTTGACCATACTACGAAAATTCAAATGGGAATTCCATACTTGCATTTTCCTGAGGGAAAGGATTTGTCATTTCAAGGCGGACCACCAACTGGGCAGCGGTTTTATGAAGACCAAATAGAAAACTCCGAGCGTGTCATCATGTGCAGTGCTGTTTCAGAAATGAACTGTTGCTCTCTCTCTCTCTCTCTCTCTCTCTCTCTATCTGACGAAGCAAAGAAATGTTTAACATGCAGTTTAATTACTAAGGGAAAATAATTAAAAGAAAGAAAAATATGTTTAAGTAATGCATTGCATTATCGCCAAATTATACAGTTAGTCTTAAGTATTCACTCTGTGAAGTTTCACCAGAGCACAGCCCTTAACTTGTTAGGAATATCCCTATATCTTAACTAAAATACCAAGTTTTCCCACACTAAACTACATATTTGTTTTATTAAACGATGATCTACAAATTAACAGCTTTGATTTTTTTGTTATGAGCCCATAGATGCTTTAAGAGTGGGAGTGGCATTGGTTCTAATGAATAAAATGCATTTCAGCACTCCAAAACTAACATTAATCACACATTTATGTTACTGGAAGCCCGCGCCTTAAAGTGGGATAGTGCACAGTGCTCTAAATGCAAATGAAATAAAATGAATTATTAGTGTTTTAGTATTTACTACATGTTTCCATGTTTACTACCGCTCTCCGCTTGTCTTTAGAAGAAGGGGACCAAATTGTTAAGCCTAATCATGTAGGGAGAAAAAGTAAACAAACAAAAAAACCACGATATTATACTGGGTGATCAAATTTGCTGTGAGTCATTTAAAATGAATGATGTCTCTGTTGCGGAGCAAGTTTCTATCAGTATAAGGACTAGCTGATTTAGTTCTCAGAATTCGCTCTGGAGGGCGGGAGTGCGCCTTACCCGACTTAAGAGTCTCGTCGTAGTTATTGTCCGTTTATACCGTGCGTTCTGTTTTTCCCCGGAGTGCTTTGTCTATAGGGCAGCGTGCCACTCTTTAGTGGGGGGGGGGGTTGCAACAAAAAAGTAACCAATCATACCACAATACACAAAATGAGGTGTCGAAACTGCCCGCCTTCATTTCATTCTCCATACATTTTTGGCATCTATTTAGGAAATTATTCATCACTCGCTATATTCATTTTCAGAAATCCGGATTATTTCCTGACAAATACTATCTTTTGAGTTCTTGTATGGCGTGCTTAAACACGGCATTTTTAATTTACCGAGAGATAATAATAGTATATTTAATTAACATAAGTTGATATAAATAGTATTCGAAAATCGTGGCAATCGAGTAATTAGGAGTGGGGGTATACCTGATAAAAGAGCTGGAGTTAAAGAGAAAATTTAATAGCAGCCGTAATTAAAAAAAAAAAAAAAAAAAGAATTCTCGTCTTTGAAATAAATTAGAAAAATAGTTTCCGAAAATCAGTGAAATCGGACTATTAGGAAGGGGGTTTTACCTGAAACCCAACATTTAAAAATCACTCTAGCAGCACCAACAAACAGAGTTTTCATAACAAAACTCTGCACTTACCATTTAAATCAAATAAGAAAAATAGTTTCTGAAAATCAGTGAAATCATATTGTTAGGAGTGGAAGTTTACATGAAACCCAAAATTTAAAAATTGCTCTAGCGACACCAACATTTGCTTTTTTGCAACGAAACTCTGTATATACCATTTAAATAAAATAAGCACAACATTTCCTGAAAGTCAGGGAAACAGGGCCAATAGAAGTGGGAGTTTACCTGAAATCCAAAATTTAAAATAAAAATTGCTCTAGCGGGAGCAATATTTATTTCTTCTTGCAAAATCCGGTATATAGCACTTAAATAAAACAAGTAAAATAGTTTCTAAAAATTTAGGAGTAGGAGCATGTTTGAAAACTGAAATTTAAAAACCACGCTTGCGTTTCATTTTCTCTATATTGTTTTAAAATAAAAGGACAAATGGATTAGGCATATATAATGCATTTATAGCGTTGCATATATTTTGTTTTTAATGAAAGCATCGTTGTGAAGATAGCGCATATGAAACATTAATCTAATGTGTGTTTGAGAATTATATTTGTATGTAAGAGCACTCTGTAATAGCCTAGAGAAAACTCTTGCGTTACATGTTTTTTAATGCACTAACTTTTAAATTAAACTTCAAAACTAATGAAAATCGACAGAACTTTCGATTGTACATTGTTGATTGTGTATATTTGCTTAGTACATTGTAATTGTTCCTGAATAGGAACATGTTTTTTGTTTTATTGAAACATATGAACATCTTCTTAAATACACAAAGTAAGTCGAAACTTTCTGTTATTTTTCTCTGTTTTAGTGGATGTAAAAATGATATCAAGGGCTCAGTTCATAAATATAGATACATTTAAAAATGTTTGAAAATAGCTTTGTCTATCTGTGATCATACATTCATTTAATTAATAGTATACGATTAATTTTTGTAGTTTCTCTTTTGTGATACTTATAGAACGCAAGAATTCTAATTTTGTTTCTCTAATGCCGCACAGTAATGTCATAGCTTATTTCATTTTATTAATAATAAGGCCTAATATGGATTTTATATTTACTTTTAAAGTTACTCTACTATGTGAGGAATTCCCTTAGTTTACGCAGTTCCTGCGTGACGACTTTTTTAATAGGGAAACTGTGAATGTTTTAGGGTTTCTTTCAGGCCCTAGCCATTGCTAAGGTGTACTCTTTTCTCGCTTTGACAATCTGGTAACCCCAGCCCTTCGTCATTAACAACTGCAGACTATCCCGTCGATGGTGCAAATGTCATGCAGCGTTGGCGTAGCAATTGATCGCTTTGTAACTTTATTGCGTGACCTGTTGGTACAACGATTGTTTTGCAACCTTCGCAAAACGATCATAGATAACAGTTTGAATGAAATTAAAAGGAAAATGTACTTCATTTAGCCAGACAACATATGCCATGTCAATTTATGTTGTCTGTTCCTTCTGTAGGAGCAGGTTAACTTTAATGTGTAAGATGTCGCTGAAGTTAATGTTGATATTATCTCTGTCGGTGGACTGCTCTTCACTGCAGCTGTATAATGCGCACTTATTGGCAGAGCAAGAACGTATTAGCGAGACTAATTTCTAAAGCTCTGAACGTAATATTCTTTCTATTTAATGTTGGTACAAGAGGGAGAACGAAATGAATGAATATAAAAAGTAAAGAGCTTACATGCAATAATTGCATCATAAGTTAAACGCTTACCAGTAATTATGTCTACCTTGAACGCTTTGAAGCTTGTTTGTTATGTTGTCTCTTTATATACGAGAGTAATACTTGCTTACATCGGCTAGGATAGTGTTATGCACAGAATTAATTAGCCACATACTGACGTGCATAGCATTTTTATGCAATATGCACTTATTCTATTCAGTTCACCTCTTCCATTTCAGCTTAAGAAGTATTTATGTGTAAAAACAAGAGGAGTAATAGTTAGCAAATATACAAACAGTTTTGTTAACTTTCACGTAATCTCAGGTGTAGCAGCTGTGATCAAACTAAATCTATAGAGTGGTTTGACGCATATTACGAACCGCTGCGGCACACTTTTTGTTTGTTTTTTTATTTTGTATAAATTTCTCATAAACTAAACTTGCTTGTGGGTGGTCTAGCATTCTTTGAAGTAAGAAACTTCCAAAGTATTTCTCATTCTTAATTTAAAGCAGCGGTATGTGCAATTCGCAATTTGCAAATATGCAGGTGGGATTCATCCATTTTTTTTAAAACACCCTGTGTATGCAAATTGGTATTCCCAAAGATTTATACTGTAATTTAGAGAGGTTTCCTCTTGAGCTTACATTAGACGTTCTTTAAGTTGTAAGCTGGTAACTTTTTATTTTAGATACTTTTCTTTGAGCCGCTTGAGTTTCTAAAGGATGCCCTTAATAATTTGATACATTGTCCATGGGGATTTTATCGCCCATGTTGTACAAATTTGCGATTTACACTTGAAAACTTAGTGCATGTATAATAATGTGGTTAACTATAAAGACTGAGTACAAATCTTCGAAGGCTTTAGGTCGCCTTTTAGGAATAATATTACTGAGCGGATTGGGTCAGACCCGGGTTCAAATACCCTTAGCTCGGGTATGTTGGGCTTGTTCATTACTTCGACTGGTATTTAGCCAAAAACTGGGATGCGTGTTTCCTTTCAACGAATTTTATCTTCCCCGTTGCATAGTTCTGGTTGCGAATAGATAATGTCAGGCAAGTGGCTGGTGCTGTGCGGCGTGGCAGTGAATTTGCACATTGAGAAAATTCATGTCCTAGTTGTGTGTAGGGACCGCACCAGAACTCGCCTATGGGGAAACCGTCTTTGTTCTCGCATGATCTAAAAAAACGTTGCAGCTCTCGCCGATGTCCGTGAATCACCTCCCATAGGTTCCCTCTCGGAGGCCGAGGTGGGAAAACATTTTTCATTCTACTCTATCCTAGGGATAAATTTCTGTAATAAGATATCATCTTCCTATTTGTCTTTTATTTATTCCATATTTTAAGCTGACACAAGGCGTGTGTATATGTCCGAAAACCACGTTTAACATAAATTAACCATGATAGTGTGGTTAATTATAAACTTAGACTATTAGTGTTCGGAAGTATAAGGTCGCCTTTTAGAGATAAAATCTAGAGATATCCAGGATATATAGACTCAAACGTGGATGACACGGTACCTCAGATGATGGGGCATACTTACTTCGTGTCCCGAATGTGACCTTGAATGTTTCCTATCTGATTCTGATTTACCTTTCGCGCTTATGAAGCTGTCACTTTTTGATGACTTTCCTAGTATCAGCTTTTCAGTAGTTGAAGTAAGCTATTGTATTTTTTGTAGAGTCACATTAAACAGCAAGTAAACCAAAGAAAACTGCAAATATTAGAATGACGTTTTAATTAATAATCATCATAAAGTTTCAAACACACAGAGAAACTGCAGGAGATTTTTCTCTTCATCTAGAAAACTTTCACGGCAATTAACGTTCATATCAGAAAGTTAAATTCGAACTGCGAGGTTCCATATCGTAATTGAGTCCGTATTTTCCATGTGTACCGAAACATATAGATATTTGTATTCCTTTGGGGGGGGGGGGCTGCTGATGAGAATTACCCGGAATATATGGCAGAGGTGAAACGCTTTTCGTGACAAAAATATTTTCTCTTTGCTATGCATGACCTCGGGTTATCGCTGAGAAGACTTCATAGTGCATAAATATGCTATGTGTATGCAAAATGGCATGTGCTGTACCATTGCAGATGTTTTATACCGGCAAGCGCATCTATTGTGATGTGGGTTCTTCCCAGAACTATAAACAGCAGTTAGCATTCTTAAGGGCGTCTTCAAACTCGTTTCTCTTGCTTCGGGTGTGAGCATTTGTTGAACTCTTTTAAACACTCGGCGTTTCTTTCACTTATATTTCACAGTTTTAATAACACATTCTTATGAACTCCTGTGTTATTGTTGCCATCTGCATAGTTGATAGTATTGCAACTCAATACCTGACATACGAAGGTGTACCTACTCGGTACTCACCGATTGCAAATAAAATGCTTTAATAATGGGGGGGGGGGCTGCAATTATTACTATTTGTACAGTAAGTTGTCGAGTATAGAGACTTAACACATTTCATCACGTTATGGCACTCCTTGAGAGGGACAAAAGTATTCAATGATGATAATATGGCATATTCCGGGTTTTCGTTAAAAACCTCTCATTCGGTGTTTTACATAAGTTTGGTCATGATAATATTTCTCACTTCATGATGAAACTTTTATTTCCATTCCGAAACTCCGTTTTGTTACATTTTTAGGAGTGATTTTGTCGGTGAACGCTCAGGATTTAGTTTAATTTTTCCTCTGTTAAAAAGAGAAATAAATTACATACACACGCGACGAACTAATGTATATATAAAAACAACTCTTAAATATAAAAATACGATGATGAAGCGAACAGTTTATCCTCTTTATTTTCACTTACTATGCCTCAAATTGCAATATGGCAAAATGTTCAAACAGCCTTTAACTTATGAAAAACAATGTCTTCACCAATGGTACTGTTCTATGTGGTGAACTCCAGCGCGAACACACAAGCTGGTGCGAAGTACAGTGATGCCCATTTTACTCCACTCTTCCTGGCAGGTTTTCCAGGCGCCTTCCACAGTTCTCGATCTTCTATATCCAAGGGTCATTTTTAATAACCTATGCATAAAAATCCATCAGGTTCTTAACACAAACTGGAGCGCAAGCACAGCTTAAATTGATTGCCTCCACTCTTTAAACATTTTAAACCATCTTCGAGCTTGCTATAGGTCTCCTGTAACATGCATAGACTTAGCTGAAGATTTTGTTGGGACGAAAGCAGAATTCCAGAACAGCATCTTTATTGTTCGTGGTTGTCGCCTCCATAGGCGAAACTGAACGTTTCGGCGGGAATGAAAGTGACAACATAGAACTAGTACCATGTGTATGTTAAGCATTAAGCTAACAAAGTGTTGTAAAGTTAAATGTAACGCCAGAAATTATGCCTGTAAAAGAGTGATTATTTTTTATTGGGAACCCTCGAAATTTGCTCATATGGCCTCCAGCCTCATTTTGCAAATGTCCTATCATAAAACAAAATGCCAGGCATCACAAATAGCTATTTCAAATAAATTTCATATCATATTAATATAATGTAATGGTACAATCATGTCCACACATTGTGGTGTGGTTTTTTAAATCCAAAGCATGGGATAAACAACTTGTGAGTTAACATAGCAGTGAAATGCACAAGGCTTTCTGTCTGAAATGATTTGACGTTTTAATGAGTAGGCAAAGTTAAAATACATCTACTTTTGACAGACCATGTATTTATTTTTGTATATATTTAATTTTTATCATTGTCTGAAGAATGTTATTGTTGCTGACGCGAATACTTCATGTGTGACTTCGTGTCTTTAGGTTGAATTTATTAACATAACCATGATATTAACTCAATGATCGAATTAAGTATAAGATACTTAAAGATAATTATACACCCTTTTCATTGTGAGCTATTCTTCAGCAAGCCATTTTGTGGTTTTACTTATTTAAATAACACAGAAGGCATATAAAAAGTTATTGTAAAACAAAAACACATTTCTTTTCACATTTGTAGACCGCTGCTAACAGGTATGTGTTAATCAAAACTGAAAATAAAATCTGAAATGAACATATTTTGAAATAGATAACCAACTTACCAAGTCGTTATTGTACATGATTTATTTCTCGTACATTTCTATGTAACATTTAGCGTTTAACGCAGAAAAGCATTCTTCATTTTCTAGCATCTGCTATTGAAACTTTCCCCAAAACAGCAAACCGCTAAGTGTTTCCGTAGCAATTTATATTTGATTTGTTTTATTTTCGGTGCTCTTTAACATCTGCAGTCATCAGCGTCCCATTCTATTCAGGATGTGAAACCGCGGATCAATTTTTCTCAGAGGCCTCTTCTTTCAGGATTGAGGTTTATTTTCTTGCCGTAAATATGCACATGGGACTCAAGGCTTTACTTCCGTTCCGAAGGAAGGCATACTTAGGATTTTTACCGCCGAAAAAATCCATCACTACTGGCCGGGATTGAACCCCGGATCTTGGGTTTACGAGACAAGTATGGCTACCACTACACCACCAGGATCGCTTTGATGTAGCAAGAAATATAAGGGGGTGCATTCGGAAGATTGTGTAGGCGAGCTTATAGAACTTTTACGACCTATCCACTATGTATAAAAAGCAAATAGTTTATGAAGATAATACCAAAACTCTTTCTTAAAATTCGATAGCTATTTCAGCTCGCTCTAGATGCTTGCGTCGTATACGCTAACAAATCAGCAAGGTTAGACATAAGAAAGCAATTTTGAAATTGAGTATTTTTTTTAATTTTATAAGAACGAAAATTACAAAGAGAGGAAGTGTTTGCGCTACCTATGGTTAGAAGCAGAGCCCGGAAGTTAGGCAAAACGCCTTTTCTTTTTGGATGGATGTACTTAAGGCTCAGATAGAATTGGACCTCTTTTTTTTTTTTTTTTTTTTTTTTTTTTTTTTTTTTTTTTTGCTGTTTTGGATCGTTATGGGTTTTTTCCTGCGATTATTTATGCATTTTAAAAGACAAATAAAGCATTTAAATATATCAAAGAGAAAAATACTATAAAATTAAATAACATGTTCACCACAAATATATCTTTTTTCATACGCACATGAATATAAGAGTACTCCTGAAAATATTGTAAGGGGTCATTTAATATAACCCGTCTTCTGATAATGTAATAAAATCATACCGTATTTTTATTTACATAAAACTTGAATGTTTCATATTACATTTGAATGAAATAATTTGCCAAAGAAGAAGTGCACATTTTGCAAGATTTTATGCTTTTAATTCTTAACAGACTGCGTGTCTTAGTGCTGTTATAACCGGGAACCTCTAAATGGTATTACGTGTGAACACAATGTTTTTGGTGGAAATTTTCGCTATTATCTTTATAGACTATTTGTAAAAGTATTTTTAAATAATTGTTCAAATGCAAAGAAAGTACTTTAAAGGTCCTGGTTGATATTCCTTTACCCTTCTAGGCCACCTTTTTTCAACCATGCTCTCTACATTACTTTCAATGCGACGTACACTCCCAATATGCAGAAAAGTGTTTTATTTTCACAGTAAATGTGAAAAGCTATTGCAAGAGGTACATGTGATTCTTTTCTTGGATTCCCTGTAGTAGATTTCCACTTGAGTGGCAATGGCATTGACTAGCAAAAGGCGTATGCCATCACATCTGCACGTAGGGTAACATCTGTGAAGCGTTAAACAGTTGATTCTGGCATTGGTATGGGGGGTATGCTCGTACTTGGTGGGTTTCTCGGTCGTGTGCGGGCCAGCTTGTGGGTCAACATACGGCAGACTCCCCACCAAGTTGCGGTTTTGGACGCTGATTGTCTGCCCCCAGCCTGTCTCTCCAGTATGATAAAAGTAACATGAGCTTGTATTGTTTGCTTTACTAGCCTAGCTATTTGCGTCACGAAAGAGAAAAAAGAAAGACCATGGGAGCTGACTTGGTCTCTGTGCTCTTCAACCACAAAACATTCGCATCTTCGTGCATCATGAAACGCATCAACTAGCAGGCCAATAATTTGCAGACCTTGTAACTGCAGTTGGCCAGACATTTGCCATGTGCCGAGAAATAAAACTAATTCGTTAATTGTTACAGTATAGACGTCGTCTTTTCAAATAATGAGTACAGACAGCTTCTCTAGAACCTACAGTACTTTCAAATGGACGTTCATCCATGAGAGCGCGGCTGGTAGCACACTGTTTACCGGCTGAATGTATCTACACGACTCAATTCAAATGCCTAGCTCTCTCATTCAAATTACAATTACAATAAACACCTACCTTTGTCATAGAAGATGTTGGAAATTATGTTAATGTGTCATCATACATCTCTCACATTTGGAAAGTTTGCAGTTCACATTTACCAGTTCTTTTGGTGAAATTGTTGCAATTTCTCGTCTTATGTTGTCTTTCATTTCTGTGAACGTATGCGGGTTATTCCGATAAAATTATTTTTCAAATTCACCCATAAATACTTTAAATCGCACACTTAAGATCGCGCTGGCCATAATCCTTTACCAATGACTCCATCCTTAAATTTTTCAACAATACAGTTGCACGAGCTATGGTGCAATCTTGTTGGGAAAAATGTAGGTTTATATTCATTGTTCAATAATCCATCAAAGAATGCTTTGATTATCTTCATTTATGTATTTTCATAAAATATAGGCCCTTTAATTCATTGCGTACCATACACCTGTGGCACACAGTGGAAAAGAGCGGGTTTTGAGTTTTTCTGCCCTCCAGTACCCTTTGTTTTGTGGCGCTACATGGACATTTAAATGGAAGCATGCCATGCTTCGTCCGTAAAAAATTAAAGGTGGGTATTGTGTCATTTCTAAAATTATCCAAAATCCATTTGCAGAACTTTACTCAACTTACATTATTACTTTACTGCAATTGTTAAAAAGCAGCTTTCTCATACTTTTTTAATTTTAAAAGTTTGGTAGCAGCCCGAGACAGGTTTGCGATATTCCTGTTTCATGTGACAAGCTTGCTCAGGGATTTCTTTGGACTTGTTTCCGACCTTTCACCCATTTCAAATTTCTCCTCGGCAACCACATGGCGGTTTTCTTTAGGTTTCTTTTCGAGGTTAGATCCTTTTCCCCTAAATCTGTTCAGAAGATTTCGAACAATACATGTGTGAGGTACAGGAACACGGACATTTTCTTAGAAATTTTCGTCCCAATTTTCTGCAAGGGTTTGTTTCCACATATGAACCGTACTGTAATTGTTGTGTTTAATGTTGGAATCATAACAGCACTAACACATAAATAAAGCAGATACAATTCACGACTGATCGAACGGTACAAAGATAACGCTCCAACGCTCTAGATGGGAACACTGAAGGTCAGTGGAACCGAATGACAGCACGTGCTTCACCGCTGTCACTACCCGCACTCTAGCGGTTAAGAGCTAGCGTAAGGAAATGAAATTAAAAAGAAATTGCAATCAGGAATAGATTTATAAATATTTCTACACTATAGTATACATTTTTGTGGACTCGCCCCTTACCCTATCAGGGGACTTCGCTACCCACCAAATGCCCCCTCAGGAACCATAGATTGAGAAACGCTCTATATCGTTTAAAATTATTTATGTCTTAAATTTGGAGGGATGTAAAACACTTACTGAGGAACGAAGAAGAAATTAATTAGCTGAATGTTTATTGTCCAGCACCGTTATCAAAATTAGCACTCATTAACATCGATATAATTGCAGGACTCCGTAGCAGTGTTGTCATAATTTGATGTTACGCCACTAAGCTGCTGTTTGTTTTGCAGTAGTACTGGAAATAATAATTAATAATCACATTAAAATGAAAGAAGAAAAAATGTGTCAGAATGCATGCTTTATATGCAGAATACGTCTTCCAGCAAGTTTTTGATGGTACTGCTCGTAGTGCATTCGCTTCTGTGGCTAAAGTACTTAAAGCACGGATGCTTTTATGGTTAAGACAAAGAAAGCGGAAACTGCAAAAAGATGCCGAAGTTGCGGCAATCATTTTTAATGCCATTGTCGGGCAGCGGTTGTTACTAATGTGGTGATGTGTTCGTCGCTCATGCAAAACATCGTTCTGCCAAGGGCCGCTGATTCCATTTGTGTAAACGTTTGTTCTTTACAATATTATGGAGGCGATTACTAACGTGGAACGAATCACAGCTGTTTATTTTCCAACTTAGTTAAGGCTTTCAACACCCTCAGTTTCTCTCCGCCGTGCGGGTTGACTGTAAACGCTTTTTATTTTTCTGGTCCATAAACCCTGTTAATGCCTTTGCAGCAGCGGAGCAAAATGTGTTCGGATTGTGAAGAAGGCACATAAAGGTTTTCATTTCCTTTAATGACAGGGGGAGAAAAAAAAAGTCTTGGAAGTTGGCTGTATGCAGAATGCAACACAGATGCAAATGACACAGATTTTATTCTTTCATCTGCATCTTAAATAGCCTAATTTTTGGAAAGCTTAGTGCCTGCATGTCTGTTCAAGTAATACATTTACCATTTGTTCCAGTAATAACTCCTTCATTCATGCTACAAATCAATGGACGTCCGCTAGAATTCCTTTCATTTATATGTAAAGAGAGATTTTGCCTTATAGCAACATTTATTTTGATTATTTTGACACCCTGGATACTCGAATTTGATATAGTTTTTCATACTATCTTACATGAAAAAAGAAAAATGAAGTTTAGAGTAATTGCGATAAACTAATAGTAGTTTAGGTTCGAACATAAAAACTGGTGGGATGCCGTATCCCGATATCATACCCCTACATATTACTGCCCTCTATCATTGAAGTCGGGTGATAGGAGGCAAAGAACACAGCACTCGCTGCGGCCTACCGACAAAGAAAGAGAATGCAGTTAAAGGTCATTTTTTTCACTTCTAATTACTTTGCCGTAATGCCGACATTGCATTTAAATATGATTGCCTTCTAATGGTTTTAATTTACAATAATCTAATAAGGCATATTGTAGCGGAAATAAATATTGTGCTGTCATGTTGGATGAGACATTGATGTAACTGCCATATAAAATATTAGATGAATAAAATATTCATATTTAAAAATTTTTAGACGCTGATAATATTTTCTATGGACAATATTAATTATTTAAAAACGTGTGTTACTCTAGGTGTATTTTAAAGCATTTACTTAGAATATTTCTGAAGTTAAATTTTTTGTTGTTGTCCAAAAAGCGTTTTCAAACAACACAGTGTTTCTAATTCTTATGTAAGCAAAGATAGAAAACAAAAGATGCCTTGCCTGTCAAATAAGCCTTGGATCTAAGACAGCGTTGCTTACTCATAAATAGGCATCGGAATTCTTAAGCACTTAACCTCAAAGTACACCAGTCGGTCCTGGTGGTGTAACGGTCCTGGTTACCATACTTGCCTCCTACGCCCAAAACGCGGGTTCAAACCCGGCCAGGATCGATGGATTTTTTCGGGCGTAAAAATCCTAAGTATGGCTTCCTTCGGAAGGGAAGTAAAGCCGTGGGTCCCGTGTCGTACATTTACGGCACGAAAAAGAACCTCAAGCCTGAAAGAGGGGCCTCTGAGCAAAATTTGTCGGCCGTTTCACGCCCTGAGTTGAATGGGACGCTGATGACACTGATGTTAAAGAGTGTCCATAAATAAATCAGTCAAAACCAAAAAAAAAAAAAAAAAAAAAAAAAAAAAAAAAAAAAAAAAAAATCAAAGTACACATAATAATCTAGTTCAATACAAACACCGCAAGCTAGGAGCGACCGCTCGCAAGTAAACAAAAACCGAGAGTGATAAGCATAAGGGAGAAGGTGGTTTGTAGCTCGTGACCTATTGTACCCTTCCCCCTTATTGTCCAGCACCAATGTAACTTTATTCCACTTCAATCGGATTTAGTGCTTAGAAATTCCGATGCCTGCTAAATAAATACTAGATGTTTTTTTAAAGGAGAAAGCACATTAAACTTAAACAGATTTAACACCAGATAAATTGTAATTAACACCCTTAAAATAAGAGAATTAAGGTTATATTCCAATACCACATATTCATGAGCTATTAAAAACTAAGAATGAAACATTAGTTTCTATACAGTAACAGAAAAATTCTGCAACTAGATATTTCAAAACATACGCTGTAGGCCCTTAGAGCACAAAAAAAAAAAAAAAAAAAGTAATCCCCAGATTCATGTCGATCGGAGAACTTCGGGCACGCTCGTAAATGCTGTATTTACAACGTGCATGCAGCGACTGCACACTAGAGTGGTCGCTTTGCCTGTAAATGCAATGGTTACAATCATGAGCATCTGGAAAAAGAACATCAGGAGTAGAATAACGGAGGCCGAACGGTCCAGAAGAATTGCTCTTCTGTGTAAACTCCTAAGTTGTATTCCCACACACATTTTTATTTTATAAATATATGTAGAACATTATATTATATTTTAACATATCATTTGAAGTTTATTGCAATACCTATGCACAAACGAAAACACAATCACAAACTTAACGTATTCTTTACAAACAATACACAAACAGAAACCTTTTATTTTCTAAAGCGAAAACACACAGAAATAAACACAAACTAATATCGGGTGTATGATCCTTCAGCATGTTTAACTGCTCTCAATCTTCGAGGCATAGATGAAATCATATTTCAGCAGTAGTGTGGACGAGAGGCTACAACATCCCAGGCTTTTTAAATTTGTGTCCTTAAGCCATTTTTGTTTTTCGTGCATGTGTAGGAAGTGCATATGTAGCATATTGCATTTAGATAGAACAAATTGTAAAGGAAATATTACAATGTATATAATATGTTGAAGTTAAAGTTTGCTGTTTATGGGAAACAGTAATACAAAACTTGTCATAATAAAAAAGGTTTATTAGAAAAAAAAGTGTGCTTGTCAGTATGCGGACCTGCGCTCTTAACCACAGCATCACTGCACACTCTGCTACAGAGCTAACGAAACACACACAAATTAGCTAATTAGTACATGTCATATAACACAACTGCTGCAGTGGCTTCACATACACAGCTTTGCTATTACCTTGTGAAACGCGCGCTGTATCGACTAGGACTTAAAAGAATTTTGCGTTCAAAAGGTGATTCATTTTTGTGTCACCAGGGGTACATACGAATGTCGATTCTTGCGCTTAAATGTACTTTTTTTTTTTTTTTTTTTTTTTTTTTTTTTTTTTTTACAATAAAACCCATCATAAGAGTTATCATAAAACTAATGGGTCAGCTAATTTACATCATTGGCCTTAAGCATTCGTTAGGAACTAATTTCAATGTTGCATGTCGTTTTATCTCTTCGTCACATGTTGCGGAGAACTGTTAACAAGCCCTGCGTCTCTGTTCGGAGTTGTGGATGAAATTAATGTGACGGCGTTCACAGAGATATCAAATACTGAAACCTGGAACCTTAGTTCTGCGATAATAATAGTATGTTTATATTTGCTTTCATGATTGTATTATTATTTAATAAAAATAACCAAAGGCCGCTAAATCGCTTAGAATGAAACTATATGAAAACCTCAGAATTCCTACACTTTGTAGTTATTACAAAATACAGTTCAGTAAGTTTTTCCATATTTATCACCATTAAAACGTGTTACATTTCAATGCTTCAAGTTTACACAAAAAAGGTAGAGCAGAAAAAAATTAGTAAATAGGTTTTTGTGTTCAATAAAGTCTACAAACGAAAACGAAAATAAATGCACAAAAAGATTCTCTCAATTACTTTAGGCTCATGAAGGGCCGGGAAGCACTTAGGGCAGGGAGGAGAGCATTGCAGCTCCATTAGTACTACTTCCTCTCTCTTCAATCCCGGCCAGGGTCGAGCATTTTTTCGGGCGTAAAATTCTAAGTATGACTTCTGTCGGAAGGGAAATAAAGCCGTGGGTCCCATTTCGTAGATTTACGGCACGTAAAAGGACATCAAGACTGAAAGAAAAGGCCTCTGTGTAAAATTTGTCGGCCGTTTCACGCCCTGAATTGAATGGGACACGGATGATATATGAGATGTTAAAGAGCGTCCGTAAATTAATCAACAACCTCTCCCTTGAAGTGCTTACCCAGCCATCTCTTCGCCCGCCCATATATGAACCATTGCTTACTACTGTAGCACAGCTGGTTTCCGCGTGGCCTTGCATTATGTAAGCCAGTTACCGCCGAAGTCAGAATTGTATAGTATTAAATCCTTGGAATAAGCCAATGGTCCGTACTTCAATGGGTCACGCTGCACTGGTTAGTATATAGATCTTTTTTATTAGGTCGTACTTGACATGTTGTAGTTTTTTCATTGTTGGATGGTGTCTTTTATCATAATAGAATTTAAATCGTTATTGTTAGGGTATTCCTGTTATTACTTATTATGAGATAGAACACAAATCAGTCTTGCAGGGAATAAGCCACTTTGGCTGTGAAGGCATTGCTTATTGTGAACAAATTAGCACTGGCTTTTACCTAAAAGCCAAAACTTTATTTCGTTGCAGAGCATTTTAAATTTCCGATATGTAATAAACGTTTATTGCCATTTTCACAATTTTCTGTCTGTTCTACTCATCTGAATAAAAATTTCAGGATTATCATTTATGCTATATATATATATATATATATACACACCGTTTTACAATGGTTGGAAACTAATCAACATTTATGTGGCATATGCTAAAGTATTTAAATTATGTTCTCTTTCACCGTATCAGACACAGTTTTGCTAGTGTGTAAATCGAACTGAGTATGTTTCTTATAGGCTTAAGCTGCAAGAAATCTATATTCGTGACATCTCAAACTTGCAATTAAATCAGAACATTATTGTATTACACTTTCTTCTATATAAGTATCTACACGAAGACCTAAACCTTATTTCCTAACAGAGTAATACACAGATTAACTATTATGCTGTACAGCTCTCCCTTCCAATACCTGTACAAATAATAACTGTAGAATGACCTCACTCCAGGTTGAATGTACCTACGGGGTTGATATTTTGTACTGGCGTCTCTCTTGTGAGCTCTAAAGTTGTTACTCTGCAATAACTATCTTTTATTCTTTAAAAACGTATCTGTCACGCAGTAATTAAAAAACTAGAAGTTATTTTTGTTCTCAGACTTCTCCGAGATGAAGGCTAAATCCAACTGAGGGGATTCGCTTGGCAGTACATTGCATTTTCAGTTATACTCCAAAATAGCTGCTTTGTATGTCGGAAATTTCATGATTTAGATTGCGATCGAATTGTCATGAAAGTGCAAAGCAAATAAGCTAACCGTTCAGCCACAATATTGCTACTTTTTCATTGTCAGATATTTAGCCTCTGGTTGGTGACAGTGAATTTTACAATCCATGTAACGACTTATTAGCCCTTAAATCCCATTGATTGCCCAGGTTCCAGTCCGTGATGCAACTTCAGCATGCTTTTCCTATTGGATAATAATTTGATTATACGACTTGATGTCCATAAAGGCTGGTGTTGTAACAACTGACATTTATCTTCAGTCTCTGTAAGCTAGCTTGCGCCTCTTCTATGGTTGCAGCTTTGCTTTGGGCATTATATAGATTTCATTTCAATTTTATTGTTCTGTTGTTGTTTCCTGTGGAATTCAAACGAAGCTTCCATGTTATTCCCTATATAATTATTCTTTTCTGGTTGTTATAAGATTCCAATTCATTTTTGATGTCATATATAATTTTCATTTAAAAATGAATAAAATAGTCATTAAATACTTACGAGATAACCTGCAGAATACAACTCGGCAATCTAAGGAAATGAAAATCTAAAGCTATGGTCTTCTAGGGAAATGTCTGAAAAGAGCAATAAAGGTTGGTATAATACGTCGAATAAGTCAACCATTTTAACCAATTGCAGTATATTAAAAGATGAAACTTTACAGAAACATTGAAAGCGTTTCATTACACGAATGGTGATATAAAATATGAAGCAATTTTTGTCAAGAAAATATCCCAGAAAATGTTTTTAACTATGCAGGATCCTGCTGATACACACGTGGCTTTGGGGATTAATTGTTGAGCAACCTTAGAATTTGAAAGAAATAAAAAAAATGTATAAATACAAGTGAAAGACAATTGATGAAAGCAGTGAACTGAAGAACAAGATCTTGTCTAGTAACGCACTGGACGATGGGACGCCGCAAATGATGTATGGCATTGTGTGATCGGAACAGTTGGCCTTGATATTGCCAAAGACAATATTAACTTCCCTTATTCGATCCTTAATTTGTCTCTTGGCTTATTATATTGCCATGGAGTTGTGATTCTCATACGAAATGAATATTTTACCTAGAGTCTGTGCATCTAACCAGAACGGACGATTACGTGTCAGTGGACTGTAAAGGTATTCGAGCTATTGAGTAGCTATTTTTATTCTTCAGTTCTCTGCGTCCTTTTATCCATCTGAAGGGACAAAGCCAATGAAGCTGTCATCAGATAACAGAATACGAGCCATCTTCCAGCAGCTCTCAACATTCTAGAAACATTTGCTTTAAGTTTCTGGAATCCTATTCGGTGTGTTACTTTTTCCTTTGGATCAATTTGTAATATGCATAAATAAAAAGTATATTTTAATTTAAGTGTTGTAATAAATGAAAATATTGAGAAAACACATTGCATTGATTCACTCTAAACATATTCCTATACGCAGTGTATTTGCATTAAATAATGTCGATCATACAGTTCTTTTTATTGCTAGACCGTAACACCTGATATTGTGGCTATTTTTCTGTTAAAACGCTAAATGTTTTTTTTGTAACAATATTAAATTCTCTGTATTTTATATATAGTGCACTCAACTAAACGTGGTTTTACCAACTAAATTGAAGCATAACAACGTTACTTGCTATAAATATCCTTTCGTTCTGTCTTGATAGTACCGAAGGACTCAGTAACTGCGACCTGTACTATACTTTTACACACAACTTCATTGGTAGTTCTTTTTTTTTTTATTTATTTTGTTTATTTACAGACGCTCTTCAATATTTCAGGTCTTCAGCGTACCATTTAATTTAGGGCGTAAAACAGCTGATACATTTTGCTTAGAGGTCTCTTTCAGACTTCTTTCACTTGCCTTAAATCTATGAAACATGACCTTTCGAAGGAAGTCATACCCTGGCCGTATTTGAAACTGCAATTTTGGATCTACGAGGGAAGTATAGTTACCAATTCACTGGCAGATGGCAATATTGCACAGGGTCATGTATCAACACTCCGCATTCCGCCGATCGCCATACAAACCAGACTCTATACGGATAAAAAAGATGGCATACGTTCATCAGGTAGCTCTCCACGAGGGTGAGTAATCCGCGAGTAAGTATAGGGAATAACTCAACCCGGAACCCCCCTAACGGCAGCCAGCAATTGACCACTAGATCAGGTAAAAGTCATAGAAAAAACATTCATCTTTTATAGAAGAATGTGCGTGCATATTCTTGCAAACACAACTAGGCACACACAATGAAATTAATGTACATTGAGAGAAGTTTAAAAGTACCGACAAATGGTTCATCTGGTCGGCGGTTAGACCCCATGTTGCCGCCGGTATTTTCTTGCTTAGAATCGGGGCGCTCAGAGCTGGACAATTGAAGGATATACATGCTACCTTTTATACAGGACTAAAGTCGTTCGCCCCCCACCCCCCATGCAAGAGGCAGCATTTAGAAATTTCAATAACATTCAACCAGCCTTGAGTGAGCGCAACTTAGGAGGCGCGAAACAGCTTCACAATGACAAAGCTTATCTATCATACTACAGGCGATAGCCGAAAAGTTAACGAACAGAGTTTAGTTTTCTCGAGAACCTGAGATCTGTTGCACAGCTAGTCCGCACTCACCGTTGGGATAACTTCAGAATGCAAAATACTTTCTAATAAAAGCCGTTCGTTTAAAGTCATCTTACAAATAGTTGTTCATTTATGATTAGACTCTTCAAGAGCTTATAACAATAAACATTACCGTTTTAAATGCAAACTGCAGAAGTAATACCTTCAAGAACATTAATTACACATACCTGCAGACAGTTCATGGTTATATGTTCAGCATTTCATTGTAAAGACATGAAACAAAACTTATTTTTTTCTGCTGCAATTACTTTTCGGTTAACAGCATTATCCTTCGCAAATAGTAGCTTTATACCTATCGCGAATTAACATTTGTGATGATTGAAATTGAAAGAAACTTGCTGTTAGACAAAGAAACAGAAGCAGCTATTGGTTTAAATAGAATTTTAGCAATGTGTTAAAACGTGCTTATTTCAGAAATTCATATATCCTCATTGTAACATTGTTTCTCGTAGAGACTTCCATCTTACTTTCAGAAAAAAAGTAATAATAATGCGCTTGCACTTAGCAAATATTCATGCTTCAACAATGTAAGAAGTTTTTATGTATCTTTAAACAAGCGTTTTGATTTATAATTAATAATTGACTTGTTGCAGCTTGAAAGTTATGTGATATTGATAGCATATGGATGTCATAGAGCTATAAAAATAGCAGAGAACCTTTGACAGTTCAAGGGGAAGCAAACGCCAAGAAAACAAAGGCGGCGCATTCCGACAATTTTCTTGGGTTTCTGGTTTTGAAAATAGGCATGAAATAGCATTATCTAAAAGTCGTTTAAAAGCAATGATCTTTCATTGGGACACACTGTGTGATCTTTAT
Source organism: Metallyticus violacea (assembly GCA_030762175.1). Classification (NCBI taxonomy): domain Eukaryota; kingdom Metazoa; phylum Arthropoda; class Insecta; order Mantodea; family Metallyticidae; genus Metallyticus; species Metallyticus violacea. Next base: position 43,869,811 of record CM060840.1, on the reverse strand, counting down.
GGAGTTGGGCTTGACTGCGCGAGAGTCATAAAACTCTAAACACATCTTATTTTCTGCAGGGGTTATTAATTCTCATAAAGTAACTACTAGAGCACGATTCAGCACGCATCTTGTTCAGTTGCTCTCCCGTGACTCGTTTATTGCTTTTAGGTAAGACGCTACAGTGGAATACATGCGTGTAGTTCCGTCACTGTTCACTTTTGCTTTTGTTTCATGTCCTGCTACCTACTTTAAATGAACTGTAGCAGTGTCGGTGGTTTTGTTCATGTTTTATTGTACCAATGACATCAGGTGAACTTTGCAGTCCAGCAAATCATAGAACAGCATAATAAAGAAAGACGAGATGCTTTAATGTGGTAATGTGCTCTTGACTTTCGTGGACAAATGCACTTTTTTATTTTTTGGCGAATCTTGCTATGAGAGGGAAATAAAATTTTTATGTTTAATTATGGATAAATTCTCTGGAATTTCTACTGCATCGTTTTGAGAATTAATTTTAGAAAGCTGAGTCCGGAAGTTAGGCAAAATGCTATCTAGGTGGATGGATGTATTTAAGTGTCGGATAGAAATGAACATGTTTCCGTACAGTTGGTATCGGTAGAGTCAGTTATTTGCCTTTTATGACCTATATTTGTTTTAATTACCTATTTTAAAATCCGTTTTTATTTTGTTGCATGTTTTGGATTTTTCACCAGTTCACGAATATAAAACATAAATATTTTATTTCGCGTTCAAACTTGGCACGAAATAAATTTTTGTAAATGCTTTAGACCTTATACAAAACAAAAACGCTCATTATTAATTTTATGTAATATTCACTTATGTTTATTAATTACATTGCTTTTGATAATCTTGTAATGCATGCTAACTTGTACCTTTCTGAAGAAATACCGCATCTTTTCCAGGCTTAAAACATGTCGCTTCCTATTATGCGTTAATTATTAATACAATCTCATATCATCACATCCCAATTTATAATATGATTTTTAAATAACATATAAACTTTAAAAATTAAAATAATTAATAATGAATATGCTAACAATGTTTCCTTTTTTTCCTGACAGGTTTAGTTTTTGGACTTAACGTTAATTCCCACGAAAACTTCACATTTAGCTTAAACATTTAAGGTTGAATTAGACGTGTAAGATATCTGTGCCTTTTTGAGGTAGTCATGGCGCGAGAGATGCTGATTTTAAACCAATTCTATGGTTTGACATTAGTACGTGTTTAAGTTTCCGTACAAACAAACTCGCCATCTTCATTTCTTTATACATATTTTTTCGTAGAGGTCCTGGCTGTTGACATAACAGCGTTTTCTTATAATTTTATCGAACAACATCAGCTTTTGGGGATGAAGACATTATTTTAATTCTTTATTTATTATTATATCCACGGATGTTACAAGAAGATACGAGACACGGGAAGATGTACAGGTAAAATGATACATTAACTAAAATTGCAATCAACAAGACAAGAATATTAAAATAATATCAAATACAATGACATTTAAAGCATAACAAATAGGTATATCTAAAATGAAATCAACTGATGGTGGGTAAGTAATTCAACAAGAGAGTAATTAGTTGTGCAAAATGTAGATCATATTCTTTTCTGATGATAGAGGAGTCTCAGTGCATCTAGTTGGAAGTATTCAAACGGTATATCCAAATAGTAAATGCTGGCAGAACTGTGAATAAATTACAAAAAAAAAAAAAAGTCCATTTATAAAACTAAAGTGTTTGTCTCAAATCCCCAGAAGACTAATAGGAATAATAGCGGCGGCCGAAGTCGAATCCTACAACTGGCTATAGGCCTTGTAGCCATATTAGCACTTATTAATTGCATGCTAATTCGGAGTATTTAATACTAGAAATAGAAAGAAATGGTATTCGCATATTCAACCAATGCAAGAAATTCGAACTTCGTCAAAAATTTGCAAGGCAGAAGGAAGCAAATCTGTGGGAAATCCTAAGAAACTTTGGCATAAATATTTATGAATTTTTATTAAGATGGAAATGTTTCAATATTTTTTGTTTTTCATATAATGATGATGATGCTTCTCTGTAGCAAGCTTGGAAAAATGAGACACGTTCACTAATTTTGTTGGAGTCATGTAAAGGCCATGGCATCATTTCTCTCCAACATTATCATGTTTTCTCGTGGACATCGTTATGTTTTTGGAATAGAAAAAAATTCCAATTATCACAAGAAATGCTATTCATACATTCCCTTAGGAGTAAATGCCATTAATGGTTTATGGACTTGTTATAGCGTTTTGAGGAACTCTTGATTTCTATTTTTTTGATTGCTGACCTTTTCGGCAGTGAGCGATTGTTTATGCCTACTCTGTCCTTGTAGTTACTGAGGTACGTTGTTTGACAGCAAATGACGTGGCGCTGTTGTAAGCGAAGATATCTTTGACGACTTGAGTTGGCACGCCTATTTTGATGGTTGGCGTTTGAGCCTGTAACAAGGTCCACTTGAAAGGCTGTGGCTGTATTGTCTTTGATTTAGCGAAGTGCTGCGATAGCGGTGCTTATTGTCATGATTAAATATTTCGATCACAAGTTGTTGTCAGTACCCGCCGTAGACATTGAAATATCTTTAGTTAAGCCACACCCAACATTTAGGCCGTGTAGACTGTCCCTATCCTGCAGCTCTGATGCTAAAGATCAGTGACATTGATTCGTTCACTGAAGTTAGCGGGAAGAGGACAGCAGGCGTTCAACATGTGAAAAGTGCTGAGTCGACCCTCTCTATCTTTGTCACTCCGGGCCCTGCAGCGCAGTTTTTTTTTCTTCTTTCTTTTCTAGTTCTGGTACTTCTTTATTTGACTCATCTTCCCATACATACATGTCAAAACCAATGGCAAACCGGCGTTCAGAAAAAAACAATAAAAATATGCACTTACCAACTTGGAATACTATATATAGATGATTATTAAGGTGCTGATGTTGATAATAGGCTTGCGTTGCGTCTTCAATCCTGGTGGAAGTAAAAGAAACTTCGGTTCTAATTAAACTTGGGCGAGGGGCAAACATTTTGTTAGGCTTAATGCGAATGAAGTAAAGCTCTTTAAGGATGCCCACGATTCAAATTGTCAATTATTTCGTAAAAAATCAGACTTTTTGTTTCTAACACCATAAAATAGTTTAAACATTCCCACATACTTCTAAGTGCCTTTTTAAAATCCTATACGATCCTATCCTTTAAAACGCCTCTTACAAATTTAAATACTTGATCAACCAAGCCTACATTCACACATATCTAAAAACATTTACTAAATGTATTCAGGTTTTGTTACAAGAGGCAATATATGGAAGAAAGTAACTGAAGCTAAAAATATGTAGTATACGTGATCTCATATACATATTTGCCTCCACAGCACTGCTGAAAAGTTGTGCCAAAGGTAAAACCCAGAATGCAATTGAATCTCATAACAACATATGCAGTGAGCAGCCCAGAGAAATATTTATTACATTTATTAAATATTAAACAATTAATTTAACTTATGCAAAGCACCAAAACATTTGTGAACTCTGTAAGAAAAAATTATTGTAAAGTGATCAAAGTCGTGCATTCTGAAATAAAAAGTGAAATTGTTCAGAAGAAATAAAGCAGAAGAAGAAGGGGAAAATAGATAAAATAAGAGTCTCCGTGCGTAGCATTATTGTGATAGAATAATGAAATTAAGTAGCACATAAGCTCACAGATATATTATGAACAAAAATTGACCTGGGTTGTGTTCTGAATAGTCCGTTACAAGTACTTTTATTTTATAAGATTTAGTGCTTTATCTTTTAGTTCAAAAACCTGTAATGTATAGTTTAAAATCCAGAGCAAATTAAAGATGTATACTTATGTATGCTAACCTTGTTTAAAATTGAGATAGAAAACCATTTTGTCGTAAGGGTTCTTTTAGTAATGTTTTTTTTTGTTTTTTTTTTTTTTTAAACTATACTTTTGCTTACAACATTTGGAAATGAATACTATAGTAGTATGATATTTAGACAATTATCCACCAGTATGAGCATAAATATCTGGTATAAATTTGAGGAAAAAAACGTATTCTTAAATTACAAGTTAAAAAATTCACTCCCGATATATTTAAGTTGAAAAGGTACCTAAATGTTGGGTGGTTTAGAGCCTGTTCATGATCACAATATACGCGTTAATGCTGCGTAGCATTACACATTTTTTGTCCCTTTTCACTCTAAATTAGTTATCTTTTCAACTCTAAGCTCCCATCCATTCTTCATTTGATTTTTTTTACGAATGCTCTTTAACAGCTGAGGTCATCAGCGTCCCATTTCAGGCGTGAAACGGCCAATAAATTTTGCTCAGAGGCTTGAGGTTCTTATACGTTCCATGAATCTACGACATGAGACCCATAGCTTTACTTCCCTCCCAAAGGAAGCCATACTTGGGATTTTTACACCATAAAAATATCAATCGAACCTGGCCGGGAGCTCGGGTCTACGAGGCAAGTATGATTACCACTAGAACACCAGGATCGACTCCCAGTCTGTTTATAGAGTTTGCGTTTTGGTGCGTCGATGATCATTGAACGTGTCTCTGCCTTAAAAGGGCTAATACCTGAGACTATTAGAAGAAAATTACAACCTTTGAAATGGTAAATACGTTTCATAAACTCATACATCAACTCTGATTTATTCACAAAATAAATTTGTGTATATAGGCATAGTGTGCATTCAATAGCCATTTTCTTTATATGTACTTCAGAAAGGCAATGTTGCAATGAGATGAGGAGTACACCAGGCGGACAGGAGGCGATATACAGATGTAGGTGGAATATCTATTGTTTTCTCGTTGATCAGTCCCAGCAGGCATGACAATATCACCATAGGCGGCCCGAGGAGGTACCCGAGCAAAACCTCAGACGCTATTCTCCAAATTGCAAAATTCGCCGTCGCGGTGCACAGCGCCAGCTCAGTTTATTGGCATTTTCAACCCTGCAACCAGAACTAGAAATGACATGATATGAAATGGTGGAGCGGAAACTTCCCAGCATTTGTCTAAATGACCAGGGGAAATCACGAAAAAAGCGTAGATCAGGATCGCCAGCTCCAAGAAGCTCGGATCTCGTGTATGCAATACCCCCTGAGCCACGAGGGATATTTGTAGTCTACGCAAACCTTATTGTAATATAAAGGACTTAGTAAATGCTTTCCTGTTCTCTTTATGTTTAATTTTCCCTTACAAATTCGTAGACTCAAGCAAAAGAGCGGAGCGGAGTGGGATCGACTCGAACCGGGTGAAGCGGCAACTGAATGTTAGTGCAACAAGTTTCTTTGCGGCAATCGCCTCCCGTAGTGTAGCAGATTTGTTAGCATAGCGAACCCGGGCTGTCACCTTGCTTTGTCCCATCAAGTGATGGGAACTTTGAACCGGTTTAGAAACGCCAGAGGACAAGCTGATTCCGGGTGACGTGACGCCCCGTACTTACACAGAGCGCGCATCCTAGCACGACTGCGTACATAATGACAGGTCACGTGAACCCCACTGCATTGTTACGTACCATCTCCTTTGTCCTTCCTCGCTCATATTTAATAGTCAGGAATCCCTTTAAAATAGCGAATTTTGTCCCCCAACACTATTTTGCTATAACGAGTTCCGTAGTCAGATTATAATCATTTCCTGTGTCCTGTAGCATAGTTCAGTACATTTTAGCATTGAAATGCGCTAATCTAGAGCAGTGTTTTTTTAATGTATTTATTTATTGTCGCTTTGATTGCACTGATCCTCTCGCGAAGACTAGATTGCACGTAAGTGCTATAGGGTAACTGTAGTTATTAATGGAATGAAATGAATAATGATGGCGCCTTGAAGTTATCTGACATTTGCCTTCTCAGAATAAGGAAGAACTTCGGAAAAACCTTACCCAGATAGCTTAACCTAACCGGGAATCGAATCCAGGACCTCGGTTTAGTTGTTGAACTAGACCACAGAGGCATTCTCTCGAAGGAAATTATATATATATAAAATATAAAATAAAAATAAAAATAAAGTAACACTATTAACAATGTAACAAATTAACAGGAATTATAACAGCAGAAAAGGATGAAACACTAAGAAAAAGTCACACTTGAGATAGCTAAATTTCGGACTCGTTGAGTTCTTCTATGGCAAGGAGACAAGTGACGGTGATAAAAGTAAATATTGAGTATCGAAGGTAACGTTATGCATGGAAACAGAGGAACTAGAAATAAGAGTGGGGGGGGGGATATGTAAGATTTAAACCAGGTGGTATACGCGCTTTATGTAAAAATATAGCTGCCATTTCTCTATCTCTGAGTAAACTTTCAGAGCATTGTATAGGTAACGCATCAATAAGTGTTAGATTAAAAGCATCATCAAAATCATTACAGTGAGATGAGGCACGTTGGGTAACCGGCAAGGGAGACTTGGTTTTAACAGAACGTCTATGATTGTTCATACGTAGTAGGTCTGTCCCTTTGCCCGCAACAAGGGAAAGAAATGAGGTCTTACGAGAACTTTTCCACTAGAGTTGGTTTGTTGAACATCTCTTTATTTTCATTAAACAATTTAATCTGCTTTTTATTTTTAATTATAGGTTTGGCTGCGTTACTCTTGTGATAACATCTGTGTTTGTTACCAGCCACACAGAACCTGAAGCAACATGCACGTGTGGTATGGGAGTGGATTTGTAAGGAAGGGAGAGGAATTTTTCGGTGCTTAGATATACTCAATGAAATGTCCTTTGCCCGCAACAAGGGAAAGAAATGAGGTTTAGAAGGATGCCGGACATAGAAGAGGGTCCCTAACAATGTTCCTAGATAGAGGACTATTGGTCCTGGTGCTCTAGTGATGACCATAGTTGTCTCAGTCCCAAGGTCGTGGGTTCAAGCTCGGTCAAGGTCGAATAATTTTTAGGACATAAACATTCTAATTACGGCTTTCTTAGGAAGGAATTAAAGGCGTTAGTCCCCTGTCATAGATTTACGGCAAGTAAAAGAACCTCAAATCTGAAAGAAGAGACCTCTGAGCAACATTATCGGCATGGAACACTAATAGCCAAAAGTGTTAATTTTCCCTTCCTAATAGAGGGGAAACAATATGGGGAAAGTTTACTGTAGCAGTGTGACGATTAAAAGTAGAGGTGGGGTTTGGAAAGATTACATAAGAAAATTAGCTTTTGCCCATGCGTAACTTAGGGAAAAGATAGCGTCTTAACTCTTAAGAAATGTAAGAAGAATCGAGGTTTGGAACTCGAAGAGAGTGGACGCGGTACCAATTTCTGCTGCCGGATGCTCACCGTAGATCTCATAACTTCATAAATGATGATTTAACTCTGTTTAACGTCTATAATGACGTAGAACACCTTCCTGTTGTTGTGTCCTTTTGATTAACGACGTTTAGGATGTTTTCAGGTTAGTGTTGCAGTTACGTTCCTAGTCACGGCTCCATTTCGTTAGATAGTTGCAGAATAATAACAGTAGAGCAAAGGGAATTAGAGGGGTCGTGACAATAATAATATACGGTAAATAGATAAGTCACCCCGACGCCTACAGAGACCCTCCTCCCTCCAAGGAGCTTCTCAAAAGCACCGCTTCCATATCAGACGCCGGGACTGAAACATTTCTAAAGCTTAAGTCAACGCCATACTGCACCCAACACCAGTTCACCTCGCCTAGCGCTTTCGTTCCTGTAAAAGAATGAAATAAGATGAAATGTGAGAGCAGAAAATTCGTGCAGAGGAAAAATTCATCCCAACATTCTCCAGAAATTACCAGGGGAAGCCACTAAAAAACGTGTGGCCGGCCCCAAAATGCGGGACCTCCCGAATGCGAGTACCAATCATTATCGCCAGAGCTGCAAGGTGCGCATTCGCAGTTCTATACGCGTGTTGTTATATTAATAATAATAATAATAATAATAATAATAATAATAATAATAATAATAATAATACTTTTTACTTCATTAATTTTGGTCCTAACAAGCTACACACACAAACACATTATATATATTTTTTAAAATGAAATCTGTATTGACTGTTGTAGATGGTCATCGAGTACTATTTATGCTATGCATAAATGAATGCTTAAAATGATATTCACAGGCTTTAAGCGACCCAAATTGTTGCAGAGTATCGGATGCTCTTGGCTTATTTTCCAGTTAAGCCAGTATACTCATTGTGTAGCTTCGGCTTTCTTGTAAAAGTTAACTGTACTTTATAACTGATGTTATACTTCAGGACATGCTGTTGTTGTTTATCACCGTCATTATTTTAATGGTCATGCTCTTACAGCGACTTTCCTAACTTTCAAATTGGCAGTTCCTGTAAATATTGACTTGCGTTTGTTCACCACAGGAACTTCTAGTTTCGCCATCAGAAAAAAAATCCTAGGACTCATAGCCCTACTTGCTTAATCGCTTACAAATTCGAAGTTCATTCGTTACACTTTTTTACTCTCAACTGAAAGAGCGAACGGCTTATGAAGTGCAAATATAACTAATAAAAATCAACTCTTTCTCTCCTGGTTCATGTTGAGCAGGCTTTATTAGGTCTATTTTATTTTAGGAAGCACTTTAACATCTTTGGTAATTAGCATTCCAATCAATTCATGGCGTTAAATGGCCGATAAATTTTGCTAAGAGACCTTTTCTTTCAGCCCTGGGATTTTTATATGGGCCGTAAATCTACGACATGAAACCAACAACGCCTTTACTTCCCTACCGAAGGAAGCCATACTTAGGATTTTTACATTCTAAAGAACCCGTCGAACCCTGGCCGAGTAGGCTTCATAAAGATAAGAGAGTGTTACTATAATGTAAGTGCTACCAAAGACATTGCGCTTTTATTAACGCATTATGAACGGCCGGAAAAAATAACACATTCGCAAAACATCGGAAGCATTCGCTAACGCATGGTTCACAGTTCAGTTCATGTTCAAGTTCTGCCATAAATAGGAAATGCATTTGTTCGTACCGTGTACTTTGATGACTGAATGGACAAAAGCACGTGTATAGTAATAAAAATTACGTATTTTCGGATGCTCGTAATGCCTGAATTTTGTATTTGATCTTTTGCAAGTAAAATTAATGTTTAATATACGACAATTACACCGTGCGATCAGTTTTGTTTTCCTCAGAAGTGGGCGAGCGCGCCACTCTTTAGCCGGTTAGCCGGCAGCCGAGCCTCGGTGATTAGCGGGAGAGTAAATCAATAAAACAAACCAACCATACAGCAATTCACAAACCAATTTAAGAGGCTCATTATATTACATTAATAGACAGTCATCAAGATCAACAAGTAAGCAAGCAGGCATGCTACCCCCTCCACGGCAATGCAAACAAGCGGGGACTCGCTCATCTCGAGGTAAAAGCATCACTGATCGCAGGGAATCTTTTAATGGACAACTTATTTAAATTTTAAGGCATTTATGATCAAACAGAAAAATGTACGTCAGCGTAGTGTTAAAAATAAATGCCACATTAATAAACATTGTAAATTGAAAAGCCAAGAATAAAATATAAATTGACTTTGTTTCTTTTAAAATAATAATTAATTTTTTATTACTTTTGAAAACAAAGATTACATTTTATGTGTGTGAGCATAAATGCTTTAAAATGTTAATAAGACTTTTCATTTTGAAGTGTATTATCGTGCATGTACTAAGCGTTATTTTTACGTGCATAAAATAAAATAGTTCACACATAGGAAGGATTCGAACTTCTGTAGTTCTCATTACTGGACACCTGCGCTGAGCGAGCATAGCTTGGACAAATTGCTCCCCCCCCCCCCCCCCTCACTGGCCCACTGGTGAGAACTCTGCACAAAGATCGCAATGATGACTAGCAATTTTAAAGAAAAAGTCCGAGAAGTTACACACCAGCCCTTAATATCCCATGAAGGGCTTCTTCCTCAGAGAAGTTTGTCCTGAATTCTTTGTTATGTTAGCTGTCAGACCTTGCTCTTCTTCACGCCTTTTCACCTTCATTGACCAGAGGCTGCCGAAGTTCTTCTTTAGATCATCTGCCCGCCTTATTTTTTGCTTGTCGCTGGGGTTCCAAGCCGCCAACATACACGACGAATGTCTTTGTCGCAATACTCGTTCTGTCTTCCTGTATTCTCGTCCTTTTGAATATTTCATTCTATATTACATCTTTCCTCTTTGTGCCAGGAAACCTTCTCTTAATTTTCCTATTATGTATTCAAAATGAAAGATACAAACATTCCATTTTTCACCATTCCCTTTCTAGTAGTTTTTTAACTTCTAAAAGTACAAAAATGATATAGAACTTAAAACACCAAGAGGTGACACACTTGCAGATGTGTAAACTAAAGGGTCCACTTTCATCCAGGCATTAATATTAACGATATCATTGCCTGACAACTTAATTTTTTAAACATTAATAATATTTTATTGCATTATCTACTCTGTACTGTGATTACTCATAGATAGATCCATAAATGGAATTTGAATTTGCAAACCACATACTAATCCAAGCTTCTCATACATGTGGCGTTACAAGTAGGGCGCATAAATCAAAGGTGGAGAACTGAATTGTAACGGTTGGAGAAATAAACAGCATAAAATTAAAGAAAAATTACTAAAAGTTTTCGTAATGCTTCTGTTCTTATATGCGTGTGAATAATGAACTGAGAAGTATCGTTTTTGAGAACAAAACTCGTCTCTTTGTTCATTTAACTAAATTTTAGACATAAATTGAATGTGGAATCAATTGTAAGTACAGTTGAAAAATAGGAATAATGAAAAATCGGCAGTAAAATAACTTAAGACTGCTTTAGTACCGTGCGAACAGTTTTGTTTTCCCCCTGAGTGTTTTGCCTATGGGCGAGCGCGTCGCTCTTAGCCGGTCAACCCGGTCTCGATGATTAGCGGGGAGGGTAAAGCAATAAAACATCCAACAATTCAGCAATGCACAAACCAATTTTAGAATCTCATTACTTACCAAATTATCAAATGAGTTGTTGAAACTGCTCGTTTTCATTCTTGGCATTTCTTTAGGAAATTATTCATCATTCGCTGTAGTTCTTTTTTAACAATCCGAACAAATTTCTGACGAACATTATCTTTGAGTTCTTGTGTTCGTCTTATAAACAACATTTTTTAAAATTTTTCCACAGATTATAATCGCAGGCTGTTAAATCGGCGGACCGAGGGGGCCACAAATCCCTATTAACTCTTTTTTGTGAAAACATATTGTAAATTTCTCTCATGATATTATCCGCAGTGTGAGCAGTGGCACAGTCCTGTTAAAAAAACTGCACGATCACATTCCCTATCGGTTAATTCTAACAAGCGGCGCCTCTCCCCCCATACGCAAACACTCAAACCAAAGAGAAATCAAAACTGGTAGCTTAACGTAATCAATGTAAATATTATATCTTTTGTTTACAGAACATATATTATGAGATTTCGTGCATAATTATTATAACATTTAAGAAAAAATACTGTGTTCCTATACAGTTTTTATTTATATTTTAATAAGTGCAATTAAATCACTTCATGGTGGAACATGAACTTAATGCTTGTTGTAGCTAAGATAAAATCATTTCCAGATTAAAGTGTTTAGGTAACAAAGGAAAGTTATTCCAAAAGTTAGCGAATTAAAAGTGAACCTATTGTATACTGATCGTCGTCTTAACTATTTGGTAGTCTCACAGCTGTAGATTAAAGGTGTGCTCTGCTTGATGAAATTGTATCTGTAACCATATCCTTTTCGTAGTATACACTGTAGGAATTTCACTGCAATTCTATGATAACTGCATTTCGGTCGGTTTTGGCCGGGGTGCTAACTTGCAGGTGCTTGTGCAGCTTAAAAATTCAAAAAATATAACCGCTCTTTCGTTCGTCCTCTACCATTTGCAGTAAAAAGCCTACTATCATTTGGATATAGAGACTTATCTGGCATCTCCCTGCTATCTGGAAACTATAAATTATCCATGCAAATTTCAAGGTAAGCTGTGCAATTATGTTTGGAAAGACGGGTACTGCATCATATTGCAAACAAAAAGTGTGTGTCATTAAAGGAGGCATCTGATTAACAAGAGAGCGATTTGATGGAGTAGTCTGCCATGAAACATCTCATTCGTGCATTCCCTTTGAATGCAGTGCTGAAAACTCGCGCTGCGTCGCGAAATATGTCACTGAACATCATTATTGCTAAACAGTACTTTAATGTTGCATGCCTGTACTCTGATAACTTTTGTTTTTAATCTTTGTTTGCAATTTGGAAAGCACGCTATCCATTATCTTGTCTAGATATTCCCTCAAATCGCCTCCACGTTCTTGTGGTCAGCGTGTCTGCCGAAAATTCGGAGGTCCTGGGTTAAAATCCAGTAAGGTCTGTTGCTGGATAAGTTTTTTTTTTTTTTTTTTTTTCCTCCCTCGGAGAAAAGGCGATTGCCAGGTAACTCCGTGTTCATTTACTCACCCATTTAATCTCCTTAAAACTTTGATGCTACGAGGGATTTTAAATTGTTTATTTAAAAAAGCTCCAGATTGTCTGAAAGCAGCTGTTGTATTTGTTAAGATTACTGTTTTAAAGTTTGTCTTAGAAATTTAACTTAAATACATCTAATTTTTTTGCAGTAGTCATTTAACGGAGGTCATGGTAGTGTGCAATTTTAATGCATAAAATGTATTTTGTATATTTACGTGTAGAGGTGTCATGTACAGGATACGGAAACAAACTTTTTACATCTATTGATGAAAGAATCAATGAATAAGTGTGTCAGAGCATGCCCCGCCATACCTTGAACATTTAAATGTTGACTGGCGACTGGCTCGCTCCTGGTTCTTATCACATCATGGAATTCTCAGCGTCACAAAGCGATCATAGTTCAGCTTCTGTTCCTTCCACTCTCAACAGGTCATTAAGAATAACAGGATACCTGTGTTTCTTATGACCTTTCTTGCAATAGTGCCATTTTCAATATACTTTGAGCTTAAGTTGATGCCATAAAGTTATAATGACTTTTATTTCCTCTGGGTTTGTCCATTTTTCCATATTAAGATCTTTCAATAGTTACGTCGGCCCTGGTGGCCTAGTGGAACCTCGAAGACCGAAGATCGCGGGTTCAATGCCTGCTAGGATCGATGGCTTTTTTCAGGGCGTAAAAATCCTAAGTATGGCTTACTTCGGAAAGGAAGTAAGGGCCCCGTGTAGTAGCAGGTAAAAGAACCCCAAATCTGAAAGAAGAGGCCTCTGAGCAGAATTGATCGGCCGTTTCACGCCCTGAACTGAATGGGATGCTGAAATAAATAAATATATTATAAATTAAGTTTTACACTTAAGTGTATATACATAAATGTGTTTATAGAGTTTTGCACATATAGGAAAACATTTAATCCAATATTATGTAATAAACCAAAATATTTCATGTTAACAAGACTCCTACTAAATACAGTTTCAGCAGTTTTATCAGGCTGATCTTCCATTTAACCACTAATGTGTACAGGTCTTCGGGCAACTTTGAGAACTACAGTACATAGGTAAGTTCTATGAACGATTACTGTACTGTCGTTCTTTGAATGCAGTGATATGGTTCATCGTTTCATGTATGAAGATCTCTCTGACATTTCCCTGGCGGTAATCCATTGGTGGCTTATTTTGAACATTTATACATTATTATCAACTACTCTTACTCTGTGTCAGGAGTCAATTAAATTTGTAATATAGTACTTGCTTAGCGTTTTTAAGTCCCGCATGTTGTCCCCCATCATAGTACAATAATTGGGACATACAGTAGCAGTGCTATTTCTTTTATAGGAACATAGATTAAGATCTATGGCTTAAAAACTTTCAAGGTACTAAAAGGAAGCATGTTATCAAATAAAAAAAAAACGAAGATACAAGGAAGGAATTAAATGTATGTTAGAAGAAGGATCTCCATTGACTTGATTATTTGAAGGGAATGAATAATAACAGCATTCTTAAAAGATGGAAGGGAAGCAGAGAACTGGGAAGACTAACGAGACATTGGACGAATTCAATAGGAAAGTTCTGTGTTAATAATTTTTCATGAAATAATCACCAGAGAAGCAGAAATAAATAAAATACTGAAACATTCTCACAAATATCGCAAAATTTCGAACAACTTGTGTTCTTTTTTAAAAGGCAGAAAACAAGGAAATGTACTAAAAGAAAAAATTGAATCTTAAAGGCAAAGTAAAGCGTAAAAAAGTGGAGCAAACCACTAGAGGAAACGGCTGGAGCAGCAAAATGAGTGTTATATTAACACATTAAAAAAAAATACCCCATGAAAAGGAATATTAATACACAACATTTAAAACTCGCTTTATGCAAGCATATTGCTATCTGTATTTCTGAGATAACTTTCAAGGTTATGAATCTGTAACACACCAATAAATAATAAATTAAACGTATTAAAATGCTTACAGTGGGACAGTACATGTTGGGCATTCGGCAAGGGAGACTTTGTTTTAACAGAACGCTTTCGATTGTTCATATTGATGGAAATAACAGTAGATGTAAAACAAATATAACAAGATTAGTAAAGCTTAAAAGATAAAATATATACAACCTTTTTGGAGACACAGCAAATGAAGTATGATGTGTGAAATCTAATGCATGCATACATACATTTTATTTGCTAACTGTGCATACAATAACAATGCATACACGATGTTCCAGAATTGTCGTATATTTTTTCGAAATAAGCAATCCACATTACTCTGGAAGGGTTGAGTAAAGCTGCAGCAGCTGATTACCGAGAACTTGTTACAGACACTTATTAGATATTTTCTTTGATAATGGTATCTTTTTTTCACTATCATTTTGGAGGTATATTTATGTGAACTATAATCATTAACAGCTAACAGAAATTATATTTAATATAGGTACACGAGAAGAGGGGGATATGAATATGTATTAATAACGATATATTGACTGAATATTAGTTTTGTAATTAATTAGGTAATGAAAATATGGCAGAAATAAAGGAAACAAATGTTCACAACGTTTTCTCTTTAAAACCCTAATCATTTTGACATGCGTGTCATGAAAATACATAAGGGTATAACTTTATGTATGTATGTATATATATGTATGTATACACGGCTACGTTATTCATATCGTGTAAATAAGATTAATGCTCATTACAGATTGAGTACCTGAGGCACTGAATCTATTGAGGCGAAGAGCAGCAAGCTATACTAACGAGACGATTTGAAAAATTGGGGTTAGACCTTTGTGTGATTAACTTATGTTAGGTAAATTGTTTGAAATATAGTTTTGGTTGCTTTGTTTTCAGGGCAGAATAAATACATTTCATGATCTACAGCGTCAGATGCATATCATGGGAATTTTAAGTATTTTGCTAATCAACTTTCTTTCTTTTCAGGTAAGCTGCAAGCACACTCGAAACGTTGCTAAAATAGCAGTGAAGTAACTACATCGTTACTCGTATGTGGCGAAGTCAATCCGGAATTAGTTTGGTAAGTCGTTTTTGGTTGTACTTTTTAATATGTTTTACATTTCTTAAAATGTCAACTGGAAACAATTACAATAAGATGATTGAAACAGGGGCGAATTCTGCAGGAGGTTGCTAGTTTACGCTACTCTCATATTTTACAACGTTTAATTTCCTATATCTATTTCTTATTGCGCTTTATGTGCAAAAGAAAAAATAGCAGCATTTTCTGCCGGATACTTCTATCTTGTGTCCATGTTTGTGTTTGGGGTTATTACCTGTAGAAGAACAGATGCTCTACAAACCAACAGTGAGTTTGTGGAGCATTTTGATCGAGGGAGCTGAGAGAAAGGCGTAGGAGGAGCCTCTCATCCAAAGAACTTTTATGTGCTTGCACCACCAGAAATGCCATCTCTCGTCACTGCGTTCCCAGGATAGCATCAGGATTTATATGACTAAATGTTGTTACGTTACAAATAATATATACAGAGCCTTCATTTGGACGCGTGGCCAGCTTAACTGGGATTTGTCTGCTCTGTAACCGGTGTTTCCCCCCTTCACTTTCCCACCTCACCATATGCTGACTCGCAGTCTGTGCTGTACGTTGAGCTGAACGACGTGAGACCAGTGTTTCAGTGTTATAGTGTGTTAGTGCCGTTATAATTCCAAAAAGCCCGTATAGTTTGCCACAAAGAATCTTCATATATGATTCCTATGTGACAACAAATCTTTGTAGAGAAGTAAGATGGCGATTTATAGACATTCCCTGCTGTTTATGCGCCTCACAGAGAAACGGTTTGTAATCTTGTTAATAGATTTAGGGAAACGAGATCTATTCTTGACAAGAAATTGAAAGTAAAACTCGTGTTCTTACAGAGGAAAAACTTGATAACATCGGAGAAAAGTTTGAACGAAATTCAATGAAATTTCTGAGAAAGCCTGTATAGGAATCAGGAATTTCGCAAACCTCAGCTTAGAATGCCACTAAACTTTTAAAATTAAAAATTTATAAGTATTTCAGGAATGTAACCGCGCTGTAATGTGAGTAGATTTAATCGCTGTAATTTATTGTTGGATAATGTTGATGTTCGCTCTATTGAACCGCGTTTATTTTATTTTATTTATTTATTTATTTATTTTTTTTTGACGATGCATGATTTTATTTAAATGAACATGTAGCGACACAAAACAATAGATACTGGAGTGCTGAAAATTTCGATCTTGTACACGAAATACCATTGTATGACCAAAAAATTGGTATTTGGTGTACTGTAGAAATCTATGCGCTTGAATTTAAGGGGCTATGAATATCGACACCACCGGCAAACAGCGTGCTTCCCGGTGCCAAGCAAATCCCCGTTAAGCCGGCCATGCATCCAAACAAAGGCTCTGAATATTAACTATGGGAAACTTTTTATTGTCAAACTGTTTTATATTTGAATGAACAAAACCTTCAATAGCACTTTACAGCGGCGATATTCAGTGGTTGGTCACAATACGAGATAAATGTATCTTCTTATACTATGGTTTGATTTGTTGTTAGCTATAGCTGAATGTTGGAGAAGTTTCGTAAATCGTTAGAAGTAGTTGCTTTGTGTTAACTGGATATAAAGAAAATGAACAAAAGAACAAAGTTTACGTTCAAAGTCCTTTTGCCAAAATTGGAAGAGAACATAAAAAAAAAAAAAAAAAAAAAAATGGATAGACCAACTCCAAGTAAATTTCATTTAAATTGTGATTTCAAAACATAGATAACAATACTTTATGTGTAAACATGCTGCATTCTTTACTATCAGATTTTAATCGTAGGGCCATCGATTACTTTGTATGAAAACTAGGAAAGCAAATTTTAATGGGTGCATTAGGAGATGCTTTAATCTCCCCCCCCCCCTCACTCTGCTGAGCAACCCACTCATTAATGTTAATAATAATTGATTCTAGAAGCTTGCAATCTATATCTAGTAGTAGCAGTAATAATTGTGCACCCCGAGTCCGCTACTGTAATTCAGATTACAGTTTTGAGACACATTCTACAGGCAGAAGCTCCAACAAATGCCATTGATTTAATATGCATTGTTGTATAAATTAGATTATTTTTATAGAGCATAGATCAGTTTGTATTGCAAGTATATCCCGTTCTTGAAATAAATGCCACCGAAGCAGTAAGGAAAATTGGCCTAATTTTTTTAAATAAATCATTGTATGTGTGTGTTTATGCGTGCGCGTTAGTTTCTGATACAACAAGCATATTTATTCTCTCTCCCTCTTTTTATAACTGCCAAAAACATTTTTTTAATAGTTCAGTGTTTTATATATTCATGATTGTAAACGCAAAAGACGCCATTTTGCTTTATTTTGTAAACCATGGTGTTTTTTTTTTTTGATTTGTTTATTTACAGACGCTCATTAACTTCTCACGTCATCGGCGTCCCTTTCAATTCAGGGCGTGAAACGGCCGATAAATTTTGCTCAGATGCCTCTTGTTTCAAGTTTGAGGTTTTTTACATGCTGTAAATCTGCGATATGGGACCCATGGCATTACTTCCCTTCCAAAGAAGCATTCTTAGCATTTTACGCCCCAAAAATCTATCGATCCTGGCCAGGATTGAACCCGCGATTTTGGGTTTAGGAGACAAGTGTAGTTACCACTACACCACCAGGATCGACATATGGTGTCGCCACCCCAAGTTGGGAACGATCAGTTGAAAGGAATGTTTTATGATGCGATATCTTAATTGTGAGGCAAATATAGAACTTTTGACTTTTAACACTTTCCTATTGTTCTTCTGGCCTTGAGGGCGAACATAATTTTCTTTGTGGGAAGGACCACGGTATGGCATTAAACGCCGTAGAACTCGAAATTTTCCAGAGCTAGCGTTTAATTGATTTGTCATAAAACTGGATGCTGTAGCTCAGAAGGATGTTAACAACCTTTGCCTTTTCGCTTGGTGGTCGTTTTTCAAACGCCGCACTTTTCACGTTCATATAATAAGGCAAGTCTTCAACGACAGGCTCGATTTGCAACGCTTTATATGGAGAATTAAGTGCATGCTACGTTAATTTGCGTGTGTATTGGTCCTCCGTTAGTTGTTTATCTTTTGGGTGGCAGGCCTACCAATTAAAGCAATTAATGCGATGGGCAACGTCAGCACTCGATGCCAGCGGGCATCATTCTTCAGCGTGCCGTTTTGAGCGGATCTGGTGGTATTTGTTTTGAAACCACTTCGGCAACGATTTGGCAGGTTGTGATGCTCGGTTTTTCTCGGTTCTCCTAGCCCACCTCCAGCGCTGCTCCTCGCCTCTTTTCCCTTTTTTTTAACACTTCCCGTCCTTGTCTTTTAACACTCCGGTTATTTTCCCCTTCAGCTCTTCTTTTTGTGTGCTTGTTTGTCTATCTTTCTATCTGTATATATGTCTGGTTTGCTGATGGTTGTTTGCCGAAACCCGCCTCCTCTGTGTTCCCGCGGCCATCGGCACCTGCTTATTGGCCAGCTCCAGCGCGCAGCCACTTTGCGTCACTTCTGCTAGTATTTGACCCCGACCTCTTACCTGTATAGGCTTACTTTTGAGGGCTAACCGAGGGAAGTAGATGAGGTGGCCCACCTTCGTACCAGTACTAAACCGGATTGCTGGCCACTACGTGCATGTATTTCAAATTGCATCTTGCTGGGTTTATTTGGTGTCTTTCCTAAAGTGGAGCAATAAGTTTGTTCATGTTGATATTTAAATATCATTTTCTTCTATCTTTAAATAGAACTTAGGGTTAAGTAGAACATTTTAATTTTGGTAAATCTTTTTTTTTTAAATCCCTCCTCAGTTTTTGATTTCTACACAATGGGCAAATATCAATATCAAAATCCCCTCTTAACTTCCTTAATTTCATAACCACTATTCTTGTCCAGACAATAACCAATTCTTCCAATTTCATTGCAAACATCTATATACCAGAATAGGTTAATAAGTTTCCGACCTAACCTTTTCTAGGTATGATAAAGACAAAAACTATATTTCACTTTTCAATATAGTTACACTTCTCACATCTTTGAACTAACATTTCAACTCCCCCCCCCCCCCCAATTAGTCAGAAATATCCAGAAATATCGTCTGAAAAATGGGCATAAACAACATCCATCACTTCTTCGTCACACATAAATTTCCTTCCTCGAAGGTCCTTCATGAGTTTTGAGAAGAGGAACTAATCACTGAGAGCAAGATCTGGACTGTAGGGTGGATGGTCGATTTCATTGAAGCCACATTTCTTCACAGCTTCCTTTGAACAAGAGCAACAAGAGTTTTTCCTAGGGTCTTGCGTTGCGTTTTTCTTTGACATGTTGGAATTTTGTTCTTTTGATTTTCTGTTATTGACAACGTGGCACCCATATACTAATAAGGGGCCTACACAGGTTTGGAGCGTCTGGACTAATTTTCTTAGTGTTTGGTTTAGCAATATTAACTTAAGGGCCCAAAGTGCTCTCCAGGTTAATGAGATCCTTGTTTGTACTTCTTTTTCCATTTTATCATGGAAGGAAACCAGTTGCCCTAGATTTGTGTATTCGCTCACATGTGTGAGTACTGTTCCATTTTTATCGGAGTTTCAGGTCCGTTTAAAATTGTCTTCAGTTTGTTTAGTGAGAGCCCTGCATTTTTGCTGCTCACATAATTGTTCCAGAATAGTTTGCAATGCTTTTGGTGTTTTGGCGAATAAGACCACATCGTCACTACAATAAAAATGCAAATGTTGAAGAAATTGGTTCGATGTCGTTCAATTTCGCGAACTAGTGATGGATGTTAAAATAGATTGGAGTACAAATTTAGCATTTTAAACTTTTGGGTTTGATCTTTGCTAATCAAAACGAAAGATTTTCTAACCATCTTGTTCTAGGGTGCCACATGTATGACAACTGCTTATAGCTCAGGTAATCCTTGTAATACGTCATGCAGCTTAAATGTCCCTGATAGCTTTCTTGATATCTGCAAATATACTTCACCAAAAATGTGAACTATGACATCAATTTTAATGTAATGCGCGCCTAAAGAACTTCAGCCCCATTAGCTGTAGCATTTGCTCATATGGTCGTGGTAAAGTACTAGTTTCACTTCAGTTCTTACCAGCACTTTATAAATGCTTAAACGCCTATACATTTTATCCATAGGCGCTTTAAGAGCTAAAATGTTACATTTTGACTCAAAAATTTAATTTTGTATTGCATCATTTACAGTAAATAAATGCTCCTCAAAAGAGTGTAGATAGTTTTGTCAGAAGATTCGAATCCGAAAGCACGTATCGGATGTCAGTCTTTCCTGCTTTTACGGGAGCTCTTTGAAGCAATGTAAGAATATATGCAACGTGCTGCGGATTTAGAAAGAGGGTTATAGTTTATATTTGATTAATTTTCGTTAACTGGAGAATGATGAAGTTCAGCTGCTGATGCTGATGTGTCTTGATCTCGACGAATTCCACGGCTATGTTGCTGCTTTGAACACCGTCTCCTGCCACTAACGAAGTGGTGTTCTTCTCAGTGACCCTGTAAATGTTTTAAAGCTTTTCTGGAATGTTCTCAGGGGAGGAAAAAGACACGGGACGGGACTTTACTAAATAATATTTCACACTTCACTGCATTTATTTAACAAGTCACTTTTTATTCACGACATTTCTGGACCGCTTGAAAGGAGCCGTAATATTTTGGTAATGTTTCTAATGATCTAAATCACATGTCAAACTTGTTATTCCTATTCAAACTAGATTTGAGATTATTTAATGTTTGTTATTTCATATCATAACAGTTCCTAAGAAGACGTTTTTAACACTTTTTTTCTCCCGATTGCGTTTGCGAAATTGAATTTAACATATTTCATCTTCCAAAAACGAGCTACACTCTCACATTTTCTAAGCTCGACCGAACTGCACTGTTACGTCTCCCAAATCGAACTTATTACATCTCCGGGCTTCGAACTGTTAAATCTCCCAAGCTATACTGCTCTCTCACATCTCCCAACTCGAACTAACTTCACACGTCTCCCAACTCGAACTAACTTCACACGTCTCCCAACTCGAACTAACTACACACGTCTCCCAACTCGAACTAACTTCACAAGTCTCTCAAATCAAGGTAACTTCTCACGTCTTCCAATTCGAATAATCACACGTCTCCCAACTCGAACTAACTTCACACGTATCCCAACTCGAACTAATTTCACACGTCTCCCAACTCGAACTAACTTCACACGTCTCCCAACTCGAACTAACTTCACACGTCTCCCAACTCGAACTAACTTCACACGTCTCCCAACTCGAACTAACTTCACACGTCTCCCAACTCGAACTAACTTCACACGTCTCCCAACTCGAACTAACTTCACGTCTCCCAACTCGAACTAACTTCACACGTCTCCCAACTCGAACTAACTTCACACTTCTCCAAAATCGAGCTGACTTCTCACGTCTTCCAACTCGAACTAACTTCACACGTCTCCCAACTCGAACTAACTTCACACGTCTCCAAACTCGAACTAATTTCACACGTCTCCCAACTCGAACTAACATCACATGTCTCCAAACTCGAACTAACTTCACACGTCTCCCAACTCGAACTAACTTCACACGTCTCCCAACTCGAACTAACTTCACACGTCTCCCAACTCGAACTAACATCACATGTCTCCCAACTCGAGCTGACTTCTCACGTCTTCCAACTCGAACTAATTACACCTCTCCCAACTCGAACTAACTTCACACGTCTCCCAACTCGAGCTAACTTCACACGTCTCCCAACTCGAGCTAACTTCACACGTCTCCAAACTCGAACTAATTTCACACGTCTCCCAACTCGAACTAACATCACATGTCTCCAAACTCGAACTAACTTCACACGTCTCCCAACTCGAACTAACTTCACACGTCTCCCAACTCGAACTAACTTCACACGTCTCCCAACTCGAACTAACTTCACACGTCTCCCAACTCGAACTAACATCACATGTCTCCCAACTCGAGCTGACTTCTCACGTCTTCCTAAATCGAACTAACTTCCTACACCTCCTAAAACGAACTTTCTGCTTACCTCTGAAAATGAACTGCACTGTCACGTCTCCCAAATTGAATTGAATACAAAATGCCTCCAAATAAGCCTTTCTAATGGTTTCTCCACGCGTCTCTCTGCGAGATTTCAAATCTTATAACATTCTATACCTGTCTTAAGCTTTACTCTCTGATTGGCTTAGCATTTTGCGGATGGAATATTCTCTAAGATATAATTTAAAATTCGAATGCTGATTCTTTCCTGTACTGAATACGTTGCATAGAAAGACTTTCTCTCTTTTAAGATTCGCTTACCCTAGCGTGAAAGCGATCTATCAAGGTTACTTCAAGGATTTATTTTAACAGAGATGGAAAGTTCCTGTGGTATTCAAAAACTGACCTTATTCATGGCACCAGAATGTCACTACTTTGTTACATACATACACATCTTACTACAGCACAAATATTTCTAATTCTAATTCTACCTTCCCTATTAACAATATATATGTATATATTATAAGATATATATTTAGTAAATGATTAAATAGGATACATTATAATAAATTATTAATTACATGGGATTGGAACCTGGAACATGTTAATAATTACATGGGAGTTGACTCTGGATCTCCCGTTACAAACGTTGACTAGGAACTAGGGAAAGGTTATTTTGATCAGAAATGAAAATAAAATATGAATGTCTTTAAATTCATGCACTAAATGACACACCTTCTAAAATATTTCATAATATATACCGCAAGAAATTTTTGCTGCAATGTACAAAAGACAATGGTTAATATAATATAATATAATATATAGTAATATATTATACACTATATATGTTAATAATATAATAATATATATCATAATATTAACATATATTAAATACTTAATATAATATGTTAATATGTAACAGAAGAATATATGTAGTTACTTTTTGTATTTTATATTACGAATAGTATCCTACGCTATATTAAGAATAGCAGGCTGATAAATTCGTTTGTCAGATATATCTTATTCATATATTTCATGATAAAAGCCATTTTCTACATATGGAAAGGTTTGTCTTCAAATGGTCATCTTTGAGTCATATTCTGCATTTGTAAATATCCTCATGAGTTACAAACATGTGCATGTTGTCACTTAATTGTAATAGTGTTAATAAATGCAACAAAAACATCTAGAACCCCCCCCCCATCAAAAAAAAAAAAAAGCCAGAATTCGCTGAACAAAGAAAAGCAATTTTTGAAGCACTGAAGCATGTTCATAATGCTTCTGCGGTGGGGAGACAAGACAGCGTGCCGTAAAAAAGTGAAGGAAAAACGAAAAGAAGCAAAGCAAGCATTGCGTAATACAACATTAGAGGTTGTCATTAGAAAGATAACAACTTCATCTACCGAGTGCTTTCTTATGATTCATAGTCGAAGCTAAGAGCAATTTCCTGGAATGTTTTCCTAATACTGTCTTTGTTACTTCACTACTAAGGGAGTGACGTAACTGCAATACCCCGGATTGTGTTTAACGGTAATTATTGTCTGAGCAAACTGGATCGAAAGGAATATGACAACATCTAAAAAGCTATTGTTAAATACGGTATCTTAGACCGCTTTGCAACGCCTCAAGTAACCAGTATTTTTATAATGCTGGAGGCATTTGAAAAGTTCTGGGTAATACACAGATTGCAGTAACAGTTCCGAAGCAGTTTTATTGTCAAAACCGCCATTGTCTCTAGAATATTTTCAGGGGAACGCATATTTCAAATTTTGAGAGAGAATTTTGTTTGAAAAAAATGATCAGCAATATGGGTGTCTCAGGATAAAAGCGAAGCAGAGAGCAAATCTCTCGGCAAAGTCTGGCCCACCTTCACAGAGTTTCCGCCGACTTTATGTGTCAATGTGTGACCAGTGGTGAAACTACGCACCTAAACATAACAACAGTTTAAACAATGGAAATATCACGATTCTCCACCGCCAAAGAAGGCCAAGTGTGTGAAATCGGCCGGGAAGATCATGGCGTTGATTTTCTGTTTTGACAAGGGTGCACTGCTAATTATCTTCCCACTGGAACCTCTATCACTGGAGCGTATTGCTATTGAAAACAAAATATGCGAGAGTAGGCCGGGTTTATCAAAGAAGAACCTCCTCTTGCATCTAGAAAATGCTTGCTCTCACACATGTGATATTACAATGAACTGCTGCCACATCCGCCGTACTAAACTGAGAAAATTCCGTTGTACATTTTCGTGTGACGAAGAGCTTAAATCATCAGTTGAGGCGTATTTTGTAGCCTAACGAAATCTGCCTTTCGTTGGACAAAGTGCGTGGATATGCGGTCATTATGCGCTTTATTCCGAGATCTTATCAAGTGACCTCAAAACAGAGGTTAATTTTCATATTGCTGGTTTTACTTTTTATCAGCAAAAATGTTGCCTAATGTAACTGATGATAATAAAGGAATTATAACATGAAAGCCATCAGACGATAGCCTTTGAGTTATTTTAGATTCTGAAACGAAAAGAAAGCTGAATATGAACTTTAATGTGCTCTATTTTCTTATGCGGTTATTTTGTTCTAAGCTATTTAATTACGGGTAGAAGGTGCTCATTTGGAATACCAGAACAAGGTTTTATGTAATTATTTCTCCAGATTAAGGGGGGGAACGCACTGTAAATATGAACCTTTCACTTGGAAAGGCAGCACTTCGGGAGGAGTTATATCAGGAATCTCAATTAGATGAAGTCGCCAAGGATTATTAGAACATACTTATCATCAAGGTAACCCATAAGTCCTATCCTAAGCTATTCGTTTTTTTTTTAATGACAGATAAACGTGAAAATAAGACAAAGTCAAGAACTTAAGTTTCGTTACTAAAGTTGGGATGCCTGGAGTATGCTAAGGGGTTGCATAAGGACAATGGCTAACGCAGGTTTTGCCTCATATATAGAATACTAATTACTCGGATTATGAACAAAGAATACACCGTTGTCAGAGATGTTGCGTGTTTTATGCACAGGTTTTGGGGCTTTCTTGTTAAATTTACTATCTTGTTGTTTTTAACAAAGGTTGGTTCCTGTGCCCCACCCCGCACTTTTTTCTAAATACGGCCATCTCTGTATTTGAACAATCATTATATTGAACATCTTTTCTTGAATCCGGACACATTTGTATGCTTTAACATGTCCAGTATGTGCTTTATGTTAGACACCTCTGAATCCTGGTGTCTTTATATCATCATTTAATACTGTCTTTACTGTTTAATATTTTATTGTGTATCATCAATAGCATTGCAATCACCACTTTCATCAAATTCCGAAGTAATTCAGCAATTGCTGCTATACCTATAAAACGATTTTTGAAAATTTCTTCAAAACTCAATTGAACCTACCTACTCAGCACCGAAAATGACAATGAATATATATATATATATATATATATATATATATATATATATAAATTAACACTAATAATAAAAGTAGATAAAGATAAAACACTGAGAAAGAGTCACACTTGAAATTGCTATATTTCGAACTACTGCGAGTTCTTCAATGGTCTAGCTTCTTTCTCAGTGTTTTATCTTTATCTACTTTTATTATTAGTGTTAATTTGTTACATTGTTAATAGTGTTTCTTTATTTTTATTTTTCATTAATATTATATATATATATATATATACGAGGTACGTCCAGAAAGTAAGTTCCATTTCAATTTATCTCCGCTGCAGCGCTGCGATCGCAGTTCCGCACATGCGCGGTAGACGCTCTGTATCAAGGAGAAGAAACATGCGGCATTTTGAGATCGCTGTCATCCACGTACGCTTTGTTGTGCTTGTTTACAATGTCGGTGTTGATTGAAAATCCCGCCGCTTGTGAAATCAGATCTGTGATTCGTTTTCTGAATGCTAGGAAAGTGACACCAATTGAAATTTATCGGCAAATTTGCGAAGTTTACGGACAAAATGCGATGAGTGATTCAATGGTGAGAAGATGGGTCCGACAGTTCAATGAAGGACGTAGTGAAGTGCACGATGAAGAACGAAGTTGGCGTCCATCTTTGGTTACAGAAGAACTGGTTCACGCGATTGATGACAAGATCCAGGAAAACCGCACGTTTACAATTAGTGCTCTCGCTATGGAATTTCCCCAAATCTCACGATCACTAATTCATGAAATTGTTACCGAAAAACTGAAATTTCGTAAACTTTGCTCACGTTGGGTACCAAAGATTCTTACTGAGCAACACAAAACAAAACTGATGGGTAGTGCACTTCAGTTTTTGACCCGTTATGATGAAGGCGGCGAAGAATTTCTGACACAGATAGTCACAGGAGATGTAACTTGGGTTTCTTACGACACCCCTGAAAGTAAGCGGCAATCAATGGAATGGAGGCACACTTCATCCCTAGCAAAGGTTAAGCGGAAACAAATCTTGACACCTCGAAAAATGATGTGCACAGTGTTCTGGGACTGGAAAGGCATCTTACTCATTGATTTCTTACCGCGTAGTCAAACAATCAAAGCAGATGTTTATTGCGAGACACTTAGGAAATTGCGCCGAGCAATACAGAATAAACGCCTAGGATTGCTGTCAAAAGGTGTTGTTTTACTTCACGACAACGCACGACCATAAACTGCAAATGTGACGAAAAACCTCCTACAGGGATTTGGCTGGGACCTGTTTGACCATCAGTACAGCCCTGATCTCGCTCCTAGCGACTTTCATCTGTTCTTACATCTCAAGTCTTTCCTTGGTGGTCAACACTTCAACAATGACGAAGAGCTGAAAGAAAATGTTTCCAACTGGTTGAAGACACAGGCGGCAAACTTCTATGAAGAAGGTATACAAAAACTTGTGCCACGCTATGACAAATGCCTGCAAAATTTCGGCAGTTATGTGGAAAAGTAGTTTAAGAGTTGTAGAATTTTGTGCAGTAAATAATTTTTCTGTATCTGTACACAATTTAATTTTATTACCAAACGGAACTTACTTTCTGGACGTACCTCGTATATTCATGGCTAATATGTGTGTGTGTGTGTGCGTGCGCGCACATCTATATTCTGTTAAAGCTCTGGCGATCGCAATTTTTTTCTTAACGAAACTCGGCAAATAACCATCAATTAACAAACAATTTGTCGAGTTCGTTAACCAGCAAATTTGGACCATTGGGGGTAGGAGTAAACCTAAAGCGAAAATTTGTTAAAAAAATTAAAAATCGTAATAGCGCCCGTTTTTCTCAACGAAACTCGGTATGTATCTTTAAAATAAATTGATTAAAGTCGTTTTCTAAAATCAGGGCAATCGAGCCATTAGGAGTGGAGGTGAATATACTTAAAAACTGAGTGGGGCTTAAAGCGTAATTTAAATATTACTCTAGCGGCCGCAATTAATTTTTTTAAATGAAACTCGGATATGCCATTGAAATAAAATAAGAAAAGTAGTTCTTTGAAAATTGGTAAAATCAGATTATTAGGAGTGGGGGTTTACCTGAAATCAAAAATTTAAAAATTACTCTAGTGGCACTAGTATTCGTTTCTTCACATCAAAATTCCGTACATACCATTTAAATAAAATAAGAACATTAGTTTCTCAAAATTAAGGAAATTGGACCTTTAGGAGTATGGGTATACTCAAAAACTGAAATATAAAAACCGCAATTACGTTTAATTTTCTCTATATTGTTTTAAAATAAAAGGACATATAATGTTGCATATGTTTTATAATTAATAAAAACATCGCGGTAAAAACAGCAGCTGTGAAATATTGATATAATATGTTATGAGAATTATATTTGTATGTAAGAGCTCGCTGTAATAACCTCCTGAAAACGTTTGAATGAATTTTTGAATGATTTTATTTATGGACGCTCTTTAACAGCTCAGGTCATCAGCGTCCCATTCAACTCAGGGCGTGAAACGGTCGACAAATTTTGCTCAGAGGCCGTGCCGTAAATGTACAACACGGGACCCACGGCTTTACTTCCCTTCCGAAGGAAGCCATACATAGGATTTTTACGCCCCGAAAAAATCCATCGGTCCCGGCCGGGTTCGAAACCGTGATCTTAGGTTTAGGAGGCAAGTATGGTAACCACTACACCACCAGGACCGACTGAAAACGTTTGCTTTATGTAATTTTACTGCAATAACATTTAAAGCAAAATTCAGAGCCAATGAAAATCGATGAAAATTTCGATTGTTTATGGTTGATTTGAGTATATTTGTTTAGCACATTGTAATTGTTTTTAAATAGTAACATGTTTTTGTTTTACAGAATCATATAAACATTTTAATAAATACACAATATAACTCGAAACTTTGTGTATAAGTATACACAACGTTTCTATATTTCTCTATTTTAGTAAATGTAAAGATATGGAGGGTTCTTAAACTTTGTTAATTTTAAAAATGTTTTAAAATACCCACCCATTATAGCTTTGTGTGTCAGTGTTAATATATTTAATTTAATTATTACTATAGCATTAATTTTTGTGGTTTAATCTCAATAGTATAATAATAATAATAATAATAATAATAATAATAATAATAATAATAATAATAAATATGTGCTTTCTCTTTTGTGACACCTATAGATTACAAGAATTTCTCTAATACACAGTAATGTCATAACTTATTTCATTTCTTTAATTAACAAAGCCATAAATTGCATTTTATATTCTTTTTTTAAAGTTATTGTACTATGTGAGGAATTCGCTTAGTTTACTCAAATCCTGCGTGATGAACTTTTTTATTGCGAAAGTTCTTCTTATGCCTTTCCGGTCATGTAAGATTTCTGGATTTTCACGCTTGACCATCCAACAATAGTCAACAAGCATATTGATGTGCCATCATCCCTAATATCGTATAAGAGATGTTGAAAATGATGACCCTTAGGGGCAGTAGATTGCTGGTATCTGCGTAGGACATTTTTAAGTTTTCCCATAAATAAATACTACAGTGAGTTAGATCGGACTAGCCACAATCAACTACCGATAATTCTTTCCGCGTGTAGTGTGTGCAGTAGTAGAGGCCTGCTGACAGAGTGACTGCTGCCTTTCAATGTCTGTTAATTTTTCGAGAAAAAAAAACTTGTAATATGTCTCTTGGATATCTTTCGCCATTAATAGTGGCTTCATAGAAATTACAATTTATTATTCTGTGCGCATTCATTTAAATTCTTCGGAACGAAGCAAAATTCCTTGTACTATATCGCGTTGTTGTTGTTGTTGTTTTTTTTTTTTTTTTTGTTTTTTTTGTGAGCTCCATTATCGGTTGTTATGTGAAGTGACGCGACCATTCAAATTGAACCAAGTTTCGACCAAAAATAAGATACATTTATAAATCGCTTCCAGTAACAACACTGTTCACTTTCCAGTTAAGAATTGAACTCTAATATAGGAATTGCGCGTTGCAATTCATTAACCACATTACTTTTAAAAGGTTTTGACGCAAATGCGTAATATAGTGGCATTTCTTGCTGAAGATTTTGCAATGTTTTTCTGAATAGCTCATCAGAGGAATCTACCTGGAACACGATTTCCAGGGTATTTCTTGCGAATCGCTTTACCTTTGCTTAGCAATAATCCTTTTTCATATGTACCATACATAACCCGTTCTTCAAGACTGTATTTATGTAGCGACATAACTAATAAAGAACAATGTACACACAATGAATGTACCAACTAACTAGCGAACGCTCAACCATTCCTGACAAAGTCTCTCTGAAACTAACAAGTACCTGTGCATGATTTGTAGAACCGAATAAATGCTCCAATATAAGCCCAGTGTATTTATGATCATCCTTGACAAATATAACTGTGAAGATAACACACTTTAGAAAATAATGTTCACTTGTGTAAAACAAGTCTTTACAGCCGTGATTCTTTTTAACAGAATTCTTTCTCCCTTGCTAATGATTAGAAAACTTTGGGAGTAACCTACGTAATGGTCTTTTCTATTAAAATGAAACGTATCGATGAACACAATGTTCTTAAAACTATACATTTCTTTCAAATATCGAACTCCAGATTCATTCATATTGTTGCTATTTGTAAGTGGCACATAGAAGAAGCTGAGAGATGAAAAGTTTTGGGAAGTAAGAAAGCCAACTTTTAAATGACGATCACCTGTAGTAACTTAAGAGGACCTCCTTGTTTTCAGTTGTCTTCCAAAGAGAGCCGCACCTTCAACTTTTTCATTCAAATATTCCGTTCACGTAGACCGGACTGGAGCCAGGACAAGACCGTTGTTACTGAAGGTGGAACTAGAGGAAGAGAAAGGGTGGGAAAAAATCTGATTATCCCCATCATTTTAGAAGGAAAAGAAAATAAATTTATACAAAATGGTGTTGTATTTTAGTAGTGATTGAAGAATCCCATTAAGTGTACATGTTCTATGTGGAAAAACGCCCCAGAACTTAACTGTTTGTGTTAGACATACTTATGGAAACGTTTCGCCAACTGCATTGGAATTTTTTTCGTTTGAAAAATGCCCAGAGCTTGACGATTTTGATACAATATGAATATTTAAAATATCACACGTATTATATGGAATTACATAATTTTTCAAAAAGTCTATTTTCCAGTAAGCTGCCGTGTTATTATTTATCAGCGTACCGTCTATTTGTGGCAAGTATATGCCAGATTAGCTCTCTTAAATAACGGCAACTATCGGCAATCGGCAAAGCAGAGAGAGCATAGGAGAAAGAACGTGTCAGGTAAATCGCAGCATTAACGAATAAACGAACACAGTTGAATTAGAATGTTTTGGCACTTGAAAAAATTGTAAAAGCCCCCCTTACCGTTTCTCTCTGTCTTCAAATAACACGTTGAAAACGTTTATCATTTACTACAAAATAAGCGCTGTACTGTCAATAAATTTCACGAAATACTGTTAATTTCGAATCTGCTTTACAGTTTGCGGATCCTTTAAAGTACACATAGTGAAATATTCGGGACGTTAGGACAAGGTATCCAGCAGACCGCAACTCTTTACTAATCACTCTCTCACCAGAGTATCAAGACAACTTTCATGAGCTCCTTTACCCCATTTGATTTGATGTATTTATAATTATTACAAACGAAAATGTACTTTTCACTCAATTTCTGAACGTTATCAAATGCACACTATTCTCATTAGCATTGCACGGAATCTATTTGCTTCTGCCCTATTATAACTGGCATTTAGTGGGCCACCTAATTGACTTCCTGGATCATCCTGCCCCAGCAAGCGAGGTACAAGAAAATTGCTGGCACCTATTTTTCTTATTTGTTTCGAGGCGGTGCTAATTACTGTAGAAAACAAACTTCTGCAGCAGTTCTAATTTAATACGACGGATGCTGCTGAGAAATTCTGAAGATTGGAAATTTAGAACTGTAATGAACAAAAAATCGAGTGCATAGGAAGGATAACTGCAATAAATATTTTGCATTTTATTGAAAGAAAATTATAGTTATAAATGGACATCAGGTATATACATTTAATACATGGACATTGGCTGTTGTATGTTAAAGTTGAAAGCCATTGTGTATGAAGACTGCTATTTAGTTATTAATTGCAAAAATTAAAGATGCGTGTCGCTTCCTCTATGATCCTTAAGTGAAGGGCACCTTTGTAGAAATATTTAAAGAGAAGGGACCCCTTCCTCTCCTATCCTTCTTCCCGCTCCTCTCCTCGCTTCTCTTCTTCTTTTCTTTTTCTCTTTTCTTTTTCTCCTCTTCCTTCACTTATTCATTCTCTTCTTTTCTGTTTCCATCTTCTCTTTTATCCTGTTCTTTTCTCTTCTCGTTTCTCTTTTCTCCCCTCCTTTTCCTACCTCAATTTTCCTGCTGTCCTCTCTTCCTTTTCTCTATTTTGTTCTCTTTTCCTCTTTTGTTCTTCTCTTTTGTCTTATTGCCTCTTTTCCTGTTCTTTTCTGTTCCTCTTTTCAGCTCTTCATTTTCTTCACTCTTCTCCTCTCCTTCCCCCTTTTTTCTTCTACCCTCTTCTTTCCTCATCTCTTCTCCTCCCCTGCGTTCCTCTGCTCTCTTCTTCACTTCTCCTGTGCATTACTTCCCACGTGCTCCTAGTTGCTTCTCTCTCTTCTCAACATCTGTTTCTTGATATTTAAACGTTAGTCAGTCAAGCTTTATTTTTCAAGTTACATTGAGATGGTTAGCGAGCGTTAGTGTACGTATATGTTAGACAAAGGAGGACTACCAAGTACATATGCATAATTACGACTTCTGTGCAAGGAAACTTTTCAGTACAAACAAAGCGCACCGAAGGAAACGTAACATGCCAATTATGCATTCAGGCAACTGTGGCAAAATGTCGGCCTGCAAAGGGACGCCGAAGAGTATTGATTATAATTTATGGCAGAAAGAGCTAGCTAGGCATAAGTACTAACAACAGCACAGCTATACTCTTTATTCCGTGCGCCCTCCTCCAACGAATGTACCTATGCAATTGAAGGAGCATGATATGATGCCGCGCTATGGAAACATACGGCAGTAATAAGAGGACTTGAAGGTCATCCACACTGATGTTGGGTTTGAAAGTGTTCGCCCTGCGGGATGCTCCAACTAGCCAGCCAGTCAGTTGACTGGGACATCATGCATACAGATAGCTTTCTTGCTTTCCCTCCATCCTCTTCGTTCTTGCTGTGCCGTGTTCGTAACTACGACGCGGCAGTGAAAGTTGACGCCGACGCTTCCCCAGTTCAGTCGCTTTCTTTCTGGTCCATTTCGGTTGCAGCGCCCTGTGATATTGTTTAGTACAGAATGAAACAATACCTGTAAAGTGTTACATTGCCCGGACTTCTAGTATTTATCTAGCGGTTTAGTGAGAGTAGAGTAAGGGGGAGAAGAGCGTAATTTGCATAAATGCAAAACATCAAAAGCAATAATTTAAAATTATTAATAAAATTTTGCTAAATTATATGTATTAAACCTTGTAAAATTTAAACTTTTAACAAAATAGAATGGTACATTTAAAAGATTGTAAATAAAATGGCCACACACAACCCAAATGTGTAGTTTTTATTACGCCAACAACCTTTCACGTTGATTTGTTTTATTTACGGACGCTCTTTAGCATATCAACTTTTCACGTTAAATATTATTTGCATTGATTTAAAGTATTCTGTACATATTTTAATAAAATTTGTGAGGACTATAATTTTAAAACAATGGTAGAGAAGTCCAAATTTTTACATTTTGAGGAAAATCGCTGATTCAACGAAAATAACAAAATATTACTTCATTAGACAAAGTTTTACATTTGTATTGTTTAGACCGTGAAGTATTGAAGGATAAGAAACTAATAGAGGAATACATAATAAATTGGCCAAGATTTGTGTATTATGAGAAACCCTTAAAAATAAAAAATAATAAAAACGAAAAGACACTAGACATTTTGCGAAACAAATCACTGTATGGCAAATAATCTGGATTCCAACAAGTAAATAAAAAGTAAAATACAAAGTGCAGAAATTAAATTTTAAAAAATAAGGAGAGGTGCGAAATTTGACGTAACAAGGAATGAAGATGTAAGTTAAGAATTACAGATATTGATATTCAATAAACAGCAAAATACAGAAATACGGGAATAGCAGGAAAGCCATGTGGGTCGAAATCGGAACAGGCTAAATTTAATCCGTGAAGTATAGATGTATTACTGGCGTTTATTTCACAAATGTCCGCACTTTGTTTGGTCATTTGTACAATTTATTAAACGTACGGCCACTACTCAGGAAATACATTTATATTAAGTAACATATTTACGAATAATGTTCTATTGAAGGCAATATTTATGATATAGACAGCATATTTTAATATTTTGTTTTAGTGTTCATTGCGTTAATGAAATATATGTTTACATCGTACTCTGCTGTCCAAAGTTCTTCGATTCGTATTCACTCATTCCAAAGGTAAAAGGATTGAAATGCCGTTTCTAATCATCCACCAAAAAATCCGTTCACAATTTCCTAATATCTGGAAGTTTCGCTTGTAATCTTGGAACAAATACGTCATAGAACTGGACTACAATACATGGTCGATAGGTCGTTTTGAAGCAAAGCTTAACATTTTGATCGAACTAAAGCTAAGGTGTACTTTATTTAAAGTTTACGGATCCTGCATCTTTTCATGATCAATTTTTGTGTGTCAATAATGTGCACTTATTATTATTATTATTATTATTATTATAAGTAGTAGTACTAGTAGTAGTAGCAATGGTACTATAGTAGTGGTAGTAATTTCTTTTTGGCAGTTAGTATAAACATGAAATGGAATATGTATTGTGATCTCAGGGGCTCTGGGAGAATCTGTATTGGTTCCCTGTCGTTGACTATATTACAGTTAACCATTAGTTGATGCCAACTAATTACTTGGCATCACAAACTTGCAGTACTCCTTTCGTCAGCGTGTTTTAGTCTTGAGAACGTACAGGAAGACGATTTCCTGGTTCAAACACATTGGGGGGTTGGAGAATCCGGTGTTCGTAATGTTTCAGACAATTTGTGGATAGTACGAAAGCTGAAGACACCTGGACTCGCTTCAAACTTGTGTTGATGTTATAGAATGTTTACTCTACGCTTCTTCGCTGACCGCCTAATCTTAAAGAATAAGTCGCCCTCCAGATGACATGAACCTAATTATCTCCGAGGTAAAGCATCTAAACATAGAAATTCAGCAATAGCAAGTAACGAAGCCCGAGAAAGCGTGAACAAGTAATATCACGAGAGGGTCTGAGATTACGCTCGTGAATTTATTTGAAAAACTCAGACCCTCGAGTAATATTTATTAGGACTATTTCAGAAACAAAGTAAGAATTTAAATACAATTTCTCTAAACTTGGCCTACAAAGTTGTAATAATTGTATATTTGTACTTAATCTTTTCAAGCAATCTTGCGACAGAAGAATGTCGATTGTCAGTAATGCCAATAGAAAAGAGCAACTTACGGATTTAGGACTATTTCATAAATAGAATAAGCATAAAAGTTATATATATATTTGAAATTCGAGTACAGAATAACATCTGCATAAAAGAAGAAACCGTGAGAGGGAAATAAACAACACATTTGACGCGTCACCAAAACGCTTTGAAGAAACCCTCTATTTTGCATTATGATTGTCGATTGTCCATGCTTATGTTGCAATCAATAGCGCCCCAACGCCTCTAGCCAAAAGTAGTCAGTGATGCGTGTTCAGGAATTATATAGTGGAGGTACATTGACCACAAGACAAATGCACGTCGCATGATAAAACGAATTTGATAATTTTTTTCGATAATTTCACTCTGTAATCCGGCTGTGATTGGTCAAAATTCAAGAAGTTGTTTCGTTTCCCTTGGTCGATTTTAAGATGATGTCACATGAGTAAAATAGTCTACATACTTTTAAACGAAGATTACACTGGTGTACTGGTTGCCATGAAATACGTACACTCGTTAAGGAGGGCCAGTAAATTTATACTCCGGTCTGGGTTTATGACTGATGCCAGAAAATGCCATATTGCAGTTGAATATTCGGAACAGAACTGCCAATGCGCATGTGTAACGAAATAGAATTTAGCGGTTGGTGACGTAATATGGAAATGCACGAAGCGAGTTGCTCTTCTTCCGCCACTCCAAGGCTAGATAAGAGAAAACAATGGTGAGCATGCTTGACCCGTATTTGGCTGTCTGAGACCGCTGAGATAGTGTGTTCGGAAATGGACCGCTGGCACTGAGTTCCGAGAGACATCAAGAATAAAATCAACAACATTGACGAGGATACACTTCGAAGAACGCCACAAAGGGTACAGCTAGGTGAAAGACATTTCTAATTCCTGTAACACAGTGATTTTCTCACAGTTACTGTATTATTCAGTAATAGTTGCACAATTTTTCTATTTATTAGCACAGAATTTGTAAGCAGTTAAAATAGAAAAGGTTCATGTGTATACGACAGAATTTTTCGATTGTAATAAAAGCACAAAATTTAATAATAGATTTTATTCACTAAAGCAATTAAAACTTGAAAGGGAGAGAATTAGTACAGGAGATAAAACTATAATCTGAAATGGATGCTATCGGGAAAGAGGAAGAAAGACACGTTGAAGAATAGGGAAATGTAATATAACTATGCTTTACGCTTGAGGAATTCCACTGCAAAGTAACACAAATTATTCAAATGAACTATAAAATGTAGGAGAGTAGTTCTTGAGTTCTGTGAACGTTGCTGAAAGATATTGTACACAGAATTTGATATTGGGCAAGGTAGAGGATATACTGACTTAAAAAAAACAGCATTTGTTTCGTAATGAATTACGGATATTAAAAAAGAAAAGGGTGAAAAAAAGAAAGAAAGTTTGTGGATGCAAAGTAGATTTTAAAAGGTCTAAACCCTATCAAGGAAAATAAAAAATAACCAAAATACGTGGATACTTACGTTTTTTTTATGACCCTTCTCCCATGGACTTGAGCTATTTTGACCGTCATAAATTCATTTCATTCACCGTTCCAAAGACCTTGGGGCAATCAACGTGGGACTAAAAGCGCAAACCTTGAAAAGACAAGGGGCATTGGAAGAATAGTAGAACAGATGGGAAGCGGCCAGGAAAAAACGCATTGGAAACAATATTTTCTCTCTCTGCAAGAAGGAAGCTTTTAACAACAGACAAAAGCAAGACTTGAGAAACGTTGCGTATAACTGGCATCAATCCCCTCCGGAGTGTGCATGTTTTAATCTCTCAGTATTATTGCCAATATCACGGAAAAACGATGTATGAGGAAACACTTAAGTCGCAAAATAATTGAAGAAACTTATATTTTAGAAGAATGAGAAGCATAGAAATTGACAGATCTAGTTCTGGACTGCAAACTTTGCAAACTAACTTGAGAAAAAGCGAGCAATCTCACTTGAGGATTTAACAAGGAACGAGTCGAAGCTTTAATGTCGCTATCCCATCTCTTAAATTGTTTTCTGGAAGGTTTGCAAAATACCTATCTACAGCTGCAATTAGACGAGAAAAGCTTACCTACCAGGAAGAGCTCAAGCTGTGCAAAAGTAGAGGTCATAGAAGCCAACTCTAGGGAATAGGGTAAATGTCCCAGCAATTTTTTACTTTCAATCTCTCAATTTTCCCATTATTAGAACTTTAGTGAGAACAGATGCATCGTTTTTATGAAAATTAATTTTATCCTCTGCAAACATGTCTTTCCATTTAGTTGATTTAAAATATTGGTTTAGTAATCTCTGGTTATGCTCTTACCCTGGCTAAGATAATCGTTTAATAAAACTCCTTTAGCGTCCCTAAAAAATTGACGCCAGGTGGAACCGACTTTTCTTCTTTGGCGTTGAATAACCGGATTCTGAAGTTTTGGCTGCTGTTTCGGTTATGAGGTGTGATGATGGATCCGAGTTTCATCCACGCACATAATCAATTCATTAAAATGGTCCAAAAACGGATGATATTTTCATATTGTCACAACCTCAGTGGAACCCTCGCTTTTATATTATTCTCTTCAATTAACTTGGCACAAGGTTGGACACTAGTGGGCATGCAGCTGATTTTAATCCCTAAAACTCCCGAACACCCAGAGTTAAAATCTACACAAATAATACAATGAACTGATAATTGAGTTGAGTTGCTGCTACTACAGCCTTGTTTATTCTCTATATCATTCCAGTTACAATTTCAAACGTTACTTGTGGGATGGCCTGGGAAAGCAGTTCATCTTGACCCGCTCAGTCTCTCCATAGACTGATGCTTTTCCTCATCAAAACCTCCAAACATGCAGCTATACGCATGCGCAGAACTTGACTTTTTCTGTTTCACACATTAGCTCCCCATTGTTGACTGCAAAAGTACTTTACTGTTATAATAATCGCTGACACATTGTTTATCAGAATGCATTATTGCTTCCTTATTATTGCCCCATATATGCCACAATACGAATGTGTTTTAAATCTGTTTCGGTACCCATCTTGAGCAAATTTTTACATGGTGCAATTCTTCCAAGTAAAATATAACCGATATGTTCTTTTGAAATGCCTATAGCCTCAGTTCATTCAATTCTGCTGCTGTTACACTCATTGGACATTCTCTATGTGTATCATTTCAAAGGCTGGTATGACCATGTTTAAATTCGGCAGTTAACGTTTTTAATTGTAATTAAAAAAATAAAAACAATAGTCCCCTTAAGCTTTTATAAATTTATATACTTTCTTTTGACGTCAAATTTTGTTTGCAAAGATCTTGTCACTGCAAAATTTCAATTTTATCTCAACGCTCTGCTTTAGAAAACTGTATTAAACAATTTGAAACAAATACTTAAGGTAGATGTAGCAAAATAAAAACAATTATCTTGCCAATTGCATGCAACCTATGGCCAAATCCGAGAAACTTTCAGCATAAGAATTCTGACAAATATTACCTTAAATGCTCACGATCATAGTTTGTACAGTATTATTCTGTGCAAATTCAAACAACAGGTTGCCAGACAGCAATAACAAATATGTGATAACTTAGAACCCGGATATTTTATGAACCTAAAACGTTAGAAATATGCAAGACTTAATGACCTTAAAAACTATAAAAAATATAATATGATCTAAAAACAAACTTTTCTGACTCACTTTCAAAATATTACCTTTGTTTAAACTGAAGTATTACTGAATGGCTTAAAAACGTAACACTTTAAAAATAGCAATTTTATTACTAATTTTGAATTTGCTTAATCAATTAAAAGATAACACTCAGTAGTACCCAAAGAAATATTTCAAAGCGATTTGCGGTCATAGAGAATTACAGTAACAAATTACAAACCTGTTAGTGTTTTCAAACAAAAACGATCTTCTATTGTAACTGAGCATTGACTTGTCCTAAATTCTCCAACCCTTTCTATGCATGTATCTCTTTCCATATAGCAAAATATAGAAAATATTTTGTGAAAGTATTTTTAGAAAAGCAAATTGTAAACAATTACAAGCAACAATTCAGGGGTAGGCAAAATCCGTCTTTGAGATGTCCTTGAAAAGATGATAAAATTTAGCCAAATTATGAAAAATGACTGAAAAAGCAAGAAAAAATTAAAGGAAGTCAAAATATATGGCCGATGAAAATTACACAATTTTAATCAGATTAGGCGAAATCATGCTTATGTTGAGTTTGCAAAAAAAAAAAAAAAAAAAAAAAAAACTGTGTATGTCTTTAACATCTGGACCCTGGTCATTATCTTATTGAGTTCAGAATTTCTTACCTAGACTTAGTCCCAAGACTTACATAACTTAATTTGCAGGTTAAGTATATTTTCAATGTTCATTGTTTGCGTAGTGTTATTATTCTGTTCAAATTGAAATACAATATCATGGCCGGTTGCCAAAGAGCGATAAAAATTATGCGATTCTCTTTAAAATGTAAGCATCAGAAGTAGAAGTGCTATTTGAAATTTGAAATAAGGGTGGCTGGTGTGAAGGGACAAAAGCTAAATTTTAATCAACGTGAGTTTTAAACTTCCTTCTCAATATCTACATTGATATGTTTTTATTTAAATAAATTTATGATAAATAGGTAGCTATTCAGACTGGGAAGTTTTGAAATGTAATTACTGTATACATTTTAATTTTTGCAGTATCAAATCCTGCAGCTCAGTTATAGTCTTTGTGGGGGAAAGAGCTAGGTGTTTAAGGAAAAACTTATCTAATGCAAATACATTTTGTGTGTCACTTCAATCAAATTTGTTACATTCCTTAATTGTATGCAATAAATAGTGTTGTTGCATATAATATCGCGTTCTGATAACCGGCTTGAGTAGAGGCCCCAATGCAGCACACCTAGGCCTTGCATATAGTGCATTGACTCACGGAGGTTTCCTGCAAGGCCTAAGATGTAACAGCTTCAGTGGAGAGTTTCGATCGTGCCTCACTCAAGACTTGGCCGTTGCTCTCGAACCGGCCAACTAGGCTGCCACTGCTGCTTTTCAACACTATAATCGAGGATGATTATTTTAACTGTGTGCTTGCTTGCTGGACAAAAGGAACAGCGAGAATGCAGGGGGGAAAGGAGACGAAAGGAAGGGAGAAGGTGAAAAATGATGGGATCGCGTGCATAGGCCTCATGCATGAAGGGAGGAGCAATGTATACGTTTCATTATTTTGTTTGTGGCACTGAGTGCTAACAAGATACTACGTGGAGCAATCGAAGGACATGGTTCCCTCTCCTTGGCTGCCTTTTCCCTCGGGACACGTTCTTTTGATGCATCCTTTTCTTGATGGCATGCATATAACAAATATGTAACGTGCCGTTTGTTTTCTCTTCTCAGCGCTGTTGTAGAGTTAAGACGTTTAAATTGTATAGGGGAAGGAACAGTAAATCACTTGTACAAAATATGTAATACATTTGAGTGCTTTGACTAAGCAATTAAATAGTTTTTTTTCCGGGTTCGGAGTTAAAGCTTTTAGGAAATAAAGTGACATCTGTGCAGGTTTCATCCGGCTTCTCCCGCATCCCCTGCGCGAGTTGCCGCCTTCTATCCGTCTAGAACAAAGATCTGTAGTTCCATAAAACAAGCGAATTATGAGCAACCCCCATACAATACTAAAGTTGTTTTTATAGATGTTTTATTTGAAAGTTTAGGTAGTAAACTTTTTTACACAAGTCAATTATTAAAATAAACAGAGCAAAAACTTCGTCGGATCCAGAGCTTTGCAAAGGAAATTTCCAATTAAGCGGGTAATATGAAATAAAGAACCTGAAAGAAGATATTTCTGAGCAAAATTTGTTAGCAGTTTCACGGCTGAGTTGAACGGGACGTCGGTGTCCTGAGATGTTCCTGAATAATGTAAAAAATGAAATATCTGATGAAATTATTTCCCAAATTGAGAATCAAACTGACTGGTAGAGCAATTATTGACGTGATAGATAATAATCTAGGTGTTTAATAGCCCATAGTTGAGTGAAATGTATGAGTTTAATTACTATGGCATACAACTTACTCCAAAGCGTCTCTTATCCACTGGAAGTTTGTAGGGAAAGGAATTTCTCGTAAAGAAAAATCGTTAGCATTGTAATTATAAGTATTTCGTTTATCGTTGTAATAGAATGTATTATTGCAGTGAACTAAAACTATGGTTATAGTAATTTTATATCTGTTAAAAAAATAATGTGCATGTTCTTGACAACTGTTGGACATATTTTACTGAAGAGAGAGAGAGAGAGAGAGAGAGAGCGAGAGAGAGTGAGAGTGTATGTGTGTGTGTTTTTCTTCCTAAATATTTCAGCTTTAAAATTAGTAAAATAACATTGTAATATTTAGCAAATTGCTCTAGAGAAACATATTTTTTAAAATTTTGTACTTAAAATGGATGTAAAGTATGTACATACTGATCCTTGAGTTAAACTAAGACAGGGTTATGTATAAGGGTGTTTTCTATAGAACTGCCAAATTTCATTGCTTTAGCTGAATTTAAATGCATGTCAAAGAAGAATAAACATAAGTTGCGGAAAACTTCCATTTCCATTGGTGCTGGAAGGATGATGAATTGATAAATTTTTTTTACTCCTTATATGATTTGTTTGCCCTTAATTATAAAAATAATACCTATTGTAGTAAGATTAATCGGTTTATGGTTAGGTAGAAGTTTATTTAAATGTGATATTAAATATAATTTTCTATTGTTTAAATCATGTGGGTTAGTTATATTTTTTGGTTCAATGCTGGTCATAAAACTTCAACCAGAAACCCGTTAAAAAATGGAGCCCAAGAGAAAGAAAATGTAAGAAGTAGAAGGTGAGAACTATGCCAACAATGGTAACTTCAGCACCCACGGAGATGTCCAATGTTTTTCAAGAAAATTCACCTTAATTATTTTTAAATGTATAAAATTGTAAAAGAAAACTTGGCACCGTCACTCTTGTAACTGTTTACTTTCTTTAAACATGGTTAAGATAATATTTATTTTTTTTAAGTAGTGTTTAGTGGCGCTTTTACAGCTGAGGCATCGCAGGTGGTGGACACTGATAATACATGAGATGAAATGATAAACTGGTAAAAATTTTTATTTAATTAAAGGAAGCGTTCCAGGCTAAATTTAAAGTACATTCTTGACATTTGCCATTATGAGGATCGAGGAAAACCTGGAAAAAACCCAGTCAATTAGAACGGTCCTAGTGAGAATTGAACTCGAGACCTGCCGCTCACGGGTCCGCGCCTTAACGACCTCGGCCACCCATGGTATTTCAGCTATGAAACTCTGGGATTGCAATCTTGAAAGTATATATTATTTTTCTGTGTTGAAAAAAATTGCATTTAAAAAAAATGCCTACGTTTACCCTTGAGCCGCTGTCCTTGATCGTTTACTTTTTAGCCAGATATCCTGCTATTCTATCAGCCCAGTCATTAATAAAAGTGAAACTACCTTGTATTCTGTGCATCTTAATATATTTAAAACGTTTAACATTGTTAATCTAAAAACTATACTTT
The DNA here is from genome assembly GCA_030762175.1 of Metallyticus violacea. Lineage (NCBI taxonomy): Eukaryota > Metazoa > Arthropoda > Insecta > Mantodea > Metallyticidae > Metallyticus > Metallyticus violacea. Next base: position 43,826,914 of record CM060840.1, on the reverse strand, counting down.
TTTAACGAATTGCATAGCATCATAATGTTTTAGAAGAAAGTGTGTTTGCCTCGGATACTCTTTCATAAAGTTGCAGAGAACTTGAGTTTTGAATAAAATCATATTGAAGCTGTGAACTTGTGCATTTAGGCCCTCTTTTTCCTTAAGATGTATGTTTACTAACCAGCTTCTGCCTTTAATGCAGATGTTTTCCTTTTCAGGCATAACATCTCTGTTCAGGATTAAAATGAACCATGTAGTTTTATGATCTGAGAAGTCAAAAGAATGCATAGCATAATATGCCGATAAACAAGCTTTAAACTCGTGGCTAATTTATTAGAATACCTTTCCAGTAAATTTTACTTGAGTCGTAAATTTCTATTGTTGAAGCTACTGAACTTTTTTTAAACTTGAAACTCGTGCTAAATCAACACATTTTATAGTTAATATTGCATGCATATGGAGGCAACATTCAAACATACTTCGTCCTTCAAACACAACTTTAGGGAATGGGGGAAAAATAAAAATCTCAGATTTGCATGTTATTTTCTACTTTATGCATTTATATATACATGTACAAGTCATAAAATGCTCACAATAATGACGTCAAATTACAATAGAATCGTGTTATCTTAATATTAATATCTAAACAAGTGGTTTTTGCCTGAATGTACAGAACCTGATTATTTTGCTTGAATAAAACCATGATATAGCTTTGTCTGCGCAATATTTTTAAAAGGTCTCAACATTTTTTGAGAACTGCAAATAATAAACATAAATTGATTTTTATGAACATGTGAGACAAATTGTTATTTTATAAACATGGAATGCATATAACCTTCCAAAGAATCACATACTTTCTCAGGGGCATCACTTATTAACCAAAAGACACAACGAAAAGTTTCCTGATATCTTCAACTTTCGTTGAACGTTCAGAGTGGGTTAGACAGATGGATCTTTTAATAAAAATTTATCGAAAATGTTGCGTTGAAAACACAAACTACCTTAAAGTATTTCTGTATCCAGCTGTTTATGCAGTATATGCTGGGAATGATAGTAGTGCCAAATTATTTTTTGAATGAATGCATCAGTGGGCAAACGACTTTTGAATGAACAGGCTACTTTCATATATAATTGTACCTCAATGAAATATATAGGCAAAATTTTTTTAACATTTTTAAACCTTAAATTTAATAAATTTCTTTCCACATTATTAAAATAGAAATACCGCTCAAAATAATTAAGTGGGACAAATATTTTAACATATGTATTGCTGCCATATTTGGGTTTAGGGTGATAAATACTTTTTTACAGAAAGTTAAAATCTTTAATTAACAACAGTGTACACCTTGTTTACTTCTCATTTCTCCCAAGGATGATGGTAACCGAAATTAAAGAATGTGGTGAAGCAAAGCGGAAATTCCTTCAATTTTGCACACAAAGGAGCACTACAGTGTGTGGTATAGATTCCATGTGCCTGAATTAATGTATCAATCTTCGAGGCACGCTGCTGATTAATCTACACACCTCCTCTTGTGGAATGTTTCTCCACTCTTCGATAAGGGCATCTGCAAGTGTTGAAGAACCTTGAGGGGATATGGGACTGTCTCGGACTCGTTCTTCCAGCTTATCCCATGAATACTCAATGGGGTTAAAGTCAGAATTCCTAGCAGGCTAATCCATTGTTTTCAATCTGGAGTTTCTGTAGGATGGCCATGGTGACTCTTGCTGTATGGACTCTAGTCTTGTCTTGCTGCAAAACAAACGGGGGCGCCATTCCGACTGCAATAGACATATTCTCTAGTTTCTAGTGCCATTTCAGCAAGGTACCTGCAGCATTAAGTCGGTTTCTGATCAATATAAGGTCTGTTCGGCCATCAATAGTGATGCCACCCCACACCATGATTGACCCGCCACCAAATCTGTCCCTTTACTGAACTACTGTTTCTGTAAAATAACACATTTTAATTACTTTTTGAAATTACATTTTGACGTACAGTGTTTTTGAAAACAACGTATGACTCTTAAAGTCAACATCTATTATTGTGATTTTATTTAATGAACACAGCATTTTCGTTTGTTTTAGATTAACACAGTAAATCAAGGCTAGGCTTAGACCTCTATGTTCAGCTATATCTAAGTTGTGGCAGACATTTTTGACGCTTACATAGGGACTACATTTTCACATAAAAACAGTTTTGGGTTGAAATTTCGGTTCAGATCTAAATAAGCCTATTCTGCAGATTTCAAACTCTTAATAATTCCTAAGAATGTACAAGCCAAAAGTAGAGTACCGTCTACCTTAAAGGATGAGGTCTGGCCTGCAACTAATGTGAAACAGCTAAAAAATTTAGTGCATAGTGTAGTATACTTTCATCAATGATCTCTTGTTGAAATTTTGCTAAAATAACACATTCCTTTTTAAGATTATTTAACAGTTAATTTTGTCACTAAATAGTTGTCAGGCATGTTGTAGTAGCATATGATGAGACTATTTACTTATCATAAATAATATTAACACAGTTCGTTCCTTCAGAGTTTCTGAATGAACAGGAGCATTGTGAAGTTTATACCTAGAGAATTCTCATGGCGTAACTGATCCATGTCTGTGCTGATTGACCATTCTAATTGAAAATTCGTCAACAAGGCAGTAATACACGAGTCTGAACTACTAGCGTGAAAAATCTTTTAGAGTCTCTTTAGTTTTCTAAGAGTAATGCTGGTTACTCGTTCCGCTAACTGCAAGTGGACCGAAATGGAAACATCGTCACACTGGGTTACAAATCATCCTCCTTTTTATCAAAGGGAAGAAAAAGAAAAGAAAAAAAAAATGAACAGCTTTGTTTTGGTCATAAAGCGTAAAGAGTGCTGGCGCTAGTGGTATTTAACGGAATTACTACAGGTTAGTAGTTGAATCTTTTCGTGCTGCTTTTAGTTCTTATGCTATGGTATTTGTGATTTTTTCATTCATTTAGTGCATAGAAGCAGATGTTTTCAAATATTTAATATTTGAATCATGTGGAATGCTATGAACACTAAGAAATTATCTAGTTAAACACCTTTTGAGCTTTTATTATTTTTTTTAATTGTGTTGTGAGAATTTATAGGTAACTGCTTTTGTTAAACTTACACATATACACACCACTGGAAGTAATAAGTGCCCCAAAAATAAGATAGGATTTAAATTTAGCGCCATTTATATTCCGTTAGGTTGGTAATGCCCTACGAAGTTACATCTTAATGAACACATTGGGTTAGTCGATATGGGAGTAATAGTTATTGTTAAAGCCCACCCATTACAAATATAGGGAATGACTTCATTACCATAAACATACACCATAACACGCAAATCTAACCCACCGTCTCCAATGCCCCTTTTTCGTCAACCCCATACCCTCTGCCAGCAAAGGACCTAGTCCTGATATGGCAACAGCTTGGAGACCCTTCTTCTAAACAAGGGACGCCATTTCCACCTCTAGTGTCTGTAAGTATAGGGAAAGTCTCGCTGGGATTGTGCGTGAATTACCTGCCATTTTCAGTCCGAGAATCGTGCTAAATAAAAGGCCTTGCAAAAATTTGGTTGTAAACTTTGAACAAATACGTTTAACTATGAGTAAAAAAAAAAAAATCTGAATTTGCACCCCATTTAGGCTAACGTAGCAATTCGGTATAACCACTCGCCCCGACTCTCGTAACCCCGTTTAACCTTGAGCGATGGACTCAGTCAATGCGGTTCCTCGCTCCTGCGTATCTCATTAAATAATTGAATTATCTGATTATCACATTAAATGATAATTTTCACTAATTCATATTTTGAGACATAATTTATTTTAATTATGTAATTTATGATATGAACTTTATTTTTGTTACGTTGATAATTATAAACGTTTACTCTGCACCTCATTGCTATACCTTCACTGGAGCAGCAACACTTTGTAGTCAACGTCTAGGTAGAAGGACTAAAGATTTGCATATTGCTCTGTTTACCTATATGTATTTTTTTTCTCTTCTTCCCTAATGTAATTTGGAAACACCAGGCTGATGCGGGCTTGATCCGCAATTTTTGGTTTATGTAGGGAAATCTAACCAAGCTACCTTCAATTTTTTTCTGGGGGTTTATGGGATTATACATTAAAATATGTTTAGTATTTTCACTGTATCTAAAAACTGTTTTACTGTATTTAGTGAAAAGTTTAAAAAAGCAGTAAATATTTCAAAATGGATTAAATTTCATGAAAACACTGATATTGTCTGGTACAGAAACTTTTATATTTTATGATATATTTAAACAATTCCGGTATGTGACCCCAGATTGCGCGGCGGATGCCCAGTCTCTTCTCCACCTCCAGCCAGGTATTCAGCAACATTTGTGATGTGACGTTGGCGACAGTTTTATAAACCTTCGTCGCAATAATCCAAATTCTCTGGAGATGTGCTATACTCCTGGTCCTTCATAAAAGTCCACAGGAATCTCCAGTGGGATAAAATCTGGCCAATGTGTAACAGCTCCTCTTCCAATCCATCGTTCGGGAGACCACTAATCCAAAAATTCTCGCATCTGGACCGCGAATTGGGGTGGGGCTCTGTCTTGCTGGAAAACTATTTTCAAAGCGCACCGTAATTTTCTGCACCCACACATTTATTTTCTGTGAGTCTCTTTCGATCTCACAAATCTTACGAGAATTTTCACTACTTCAGATACGACAACTAATGTCTATTAACTTTCTTAATGACGAAACAAGTTGTTTCTATCAGGGAAAACATCGGTCTCTTCAGTGTCCAGAAGTTGTTTGGCAAACGTCTTTAGTTTGCATTTGTCCTTGGAATAGTTTCGCTGGAGTATTTGAATCTTCTTATACTTAGTTCGTGGACAACATTACGGAGTGGACCAAGGAATGCGCAGCTTTAAACTGGCGCGTCAAATTGACTCAATCGAACTTGTTACTAAAGCCGCAGGAATCCTTTCCACTTTCCGTTTGCTTTTCCTCCCGCGACTAGACACAGGATTTCGTAACCGTTTGTTCCATTTGACAGTGCTTTCACAAGAAGGAATATGGTAATGATGTTCAAGGTTAATTTTTCGCCGTAATTTTCTTTGCTTGCGTTTCGCAGCTTTCGTTTCAGCTGCTGGGGCGTCGAAGAAAGATAACGAACGTTTGTAATGTTAAACCTACAAGCTCTACACACGTATTAGGCAAGTTAATTTATATTTGTCAGCGACTGTACATACCGAAGAATTTAAACCGACCGCTCAGTAACTTTGTACTTCAAGGACAAGGGACATATCTTTGGAAGTATCTTTGAAGTGCTCATGTCATAGCATGCGACTGAGGGAGTCACTCCAAGATACCCGTTTGCCGCTGTTCTTTGATCGACTTCTGTACAATGTTTGCGCGTCAAGTTTCTCGGATTCTGGTTAATTATATCGACGCTTTCGCTTTGAAGTTGCTGCTCGTCAGATGTTTACACATGCGAATCAGTTGTGTTTAGATTGACTTAAAGCTAGCTCGCTGCATGTCGTCATTATATCGTTATGCCATCAAGAAGAACGCAGGCGTCCCCTCGACAAACACACAACCCGAGTAAGCAGGTAGTTGAGAGTTGGCCGTCACACGCTGCTAGGGAACGCCACGGATGAATATTAACCCACCAATTATCCAGCCGAAACGAATGTTGATGACGTGTTGCACTTGCGGCTTTTAAACGGCGCGACATGGAGTTTACTTTGCCTCCTGCCTTACTACCTGCCGAGATTAACAAGGTGGATCCAGCTTTAGGGAAAGGAGAACTATGTTGCTTCTTTTAATTGTAATTGTAAAATGTATAAAATTGTAAATTGATGCAATTATGAAGTAATGAAATTGGATGCAAAGGCACGGAGGAAAAATGTAAATTTAATTGTAAAATTATTGCTGAAATAAAAATTCGTTCATTCATTCACTGAATGCTGCAGTTTAGCTTTCGAGAACTATATAAAACGAATATGTAAATCTCTTTAGATAATGCATGTAAAGGTTATTAACAGCATTATAGGCCAATATTATATTGTATCATGTAACAGTATATTAACTCATTTAATTTGTTAAAAGTATGTTCTTAGCATACCTTGATGTAAAATGGAATTCTGTTGTCTGGAGACATAATAAATTAGTAAATATAGCACTTTATTAGTTCAATTGCTTTTGAGAACGTCTGGTTGCTCAGAGGTAAACCAAACAAGAAGGAACGTATTATTTTTTCACTTTTTACGTACGCTTCAATACCATTAATAAATTTAATATATACAATTTAAATAATTAAAATATACAAAGAGTTTTAGAATTTTGCTTTAAACCACCTCTTACGTATACAAACAACTGAAAAAGCATATTAACAAACATATGCAGAGAAAATTAAATGTAAATAGTCGTTACCTAATCTGTTTATTTGTTTCGGGCAAAAAATACCTACCCAAGCCTTTGACCATCTGCTATTATTATTGTTATCATTAGCACAAAGCCACTGATTCATTTTTTATAGTAAATTGAATGACGCTGAATATTACGAGAATTATTAGTAACGAGCTTTGGGAATATTTAAGCTGCTGTTATAATATTTTGTTAGTTCTTTTATAATAAATTGTTTTGATTTTTTTACATCATCTACATATATTTTTATATATGCAGATTTTGGCAATGAAATGTTTCTTTAAATATTCTCTATGTAAGAATGCAGCGTTTAGAAGTACTCATTTTGTGCTTCACTAATAGTTTTATAAGCATACATTGAAAAAAAATTTAAAATAACTTTTTTGAAAGGAAATAGCCGCAATGTGCCTAGATTTTAGTTCACAGATAGAACTCATATTAAGGTATTGAATAAATTGGCATAGCCATAAAGGAAGAGAAGCGAAGAAAGATCACTTAGAGCATAGTGATCCTTTTAGGCAAAAGCGTCAGTAGTTAACGGGGACCAACTCTCACACTTGTAGAATTGTAAAATTATTTCCCTCAATGAAAATTGGCAACCTGCGATTATGTTTGTTATCACGAGCACTTGTCAGTGTTCTTGATTTTTTTTTTTTTTTTTTTTTTTTTTGGTAAATCTCTGTCTGTTCCTGAAAGCTACATCGTTATGCTTTTTAAATTTATTCAATTTGTAGAAAAATAACGAATTTACACAATAAAGCCATTTCATAGAAATAGTCTGCCTTTTATCTGCCTTACCGAGTGAGACTGAAATTTAACCATGCTGTAGCTTGTAATGTGACTATCGCAAGTTCCGATTTGTGAATACGAAAAGCGTTAATCTCTTGTTAATCCGCCAGAAATTGCTAGTTGGTTGTTTGTATAAACAGTCCTTAGGCATTAAAAATAGGGGCACTCATAACTTGAGTTCTTCTACTTTCTTTCAAACAACTAGACAGAGCAGAAGCAAAACTTTAAATTGGAAAACATAACAACAAAACTCTGTACCCAAAGAACTGAGGTTGACTGCCTAATTAGAATGAATAAAAATACCTACGGTTTTGACCAGTATGAGAGGCAGAATAAAGAACAGGAACATATTAATTATGAAGTACTAGAAGGGGGCGTGGGAAGAGCGGCGTAAAAATGAATGAAATGGCAAAGGAAAAAGAAAAAAAAGTCCTGGAGGTTTCCAAGTTAGCAGATAGCTGTCTTAATCTGACAGAGAATTTTATTTACTTGGTTTACTTTCAAGAATTCTTTTTAAGAAAACCAGCATAGCACTACACTGATTTTTGTTCTTGCCTTAGTTACGTGTGTGCTCTGTTATCTAATTAAATGAAACCGAGAAACAGGCCTGTCAGCATTTACAAGCTAATTATGCAATATGTTTTTGTCAACATGTGCTCCTGGTGATAGTGCAAAGTTTTAACTGATTTATACCCTTTAGTCTTCGCATTTTATACCGTTTTTCTTTCTTTCGAATATTTTTTAATATTGGTATTGCTATATACATTGTTGTCACCCTCTAACGACTACTGAATCAACATGAAAGTCTGTTTTGAGGATGTGCTTTAGCCCAACTCTTGCTAATACGTATTGCTGTTGGATTCACCACCAAGCATCAGCTGTTATCTCTGTGTGATAGTACTAACATTTGTAGCACCCAAAAAATCCGTTCCGTTAGTTTTTGAGAGACGTGTAATTTGACAGGTTGGAACTTCTGGGGAGTCGGACACATTGGGAGAATAACTGATCGATTACTTGAATTACTGTGTCTGACAGAGTGAATGGCTGGCTGATAGAGCGGCCAGTCGGGCCAGATCCGACCCATTCGATCCCGTACGTGCATCACCGAATCAAGTCCAATACATCGAGGAATGCAACAGGTTCTTTATAAGGTAGATCCGTCCTGCGGATAAGCGGAACCTGGGAAGGAAGAATAGAAACAAATGCACGAAGAAGAAAAGCGAAGGAATGGCCATGTTGAATTTGCTTGCTGCTTTAGCATTCTTTGTGTACTTTTGTAACTAGCGTTATATCGCCTTCCATCTTTACTGGTTTTAGAACCAAACTGCAATGTGTGCATTAAGAGCATTTATCTGTCATTGCGCAGGCCCCTTCAGAAATGGAATGTATGGTCAAGTTATCAGTGCGTTAACTTAAAGTAGTATTATGCAACAATAATCATAATAATAGACTTAAAGGATAACTCTAAGACCTGTTCCCAATTCTGACGGATCTATGCACCACTCAAATTCAACTGCACTTAGGACCTACAGATGTCAGAAGAATATGTGATCATTCCATCGCTTCAGGTGTCATCTGTGTGATGTTAAGGTGCTTCTTGGACGTGAAATGGTCGGTAATTTCCAGGGGCCACTTTTTCATGTATGGAGTGCTTTAACGTGCCTTAAAGCTACGACACTAAACCCGTAGCTTTAAAGAAAGTATTAAAGGAAGGGTATCAAAAATCATATTTTTGTTTTTGTACCATTTTAATATTTGGAATTTTATTTTAATTTTATATGCTTTTAATTAATGTTTCTTGGTTATAAATATTTTAATAACTTTTTAATTATGTCACTGAAAAAGCAATTGTTTAGGATTTCGCGAGCACTGTTCAATTAAAATTCGATATCTCAGAAATTGTTTGCTCTAGAAGGCTGTTGTTTCTCCTGAATGATATAAAAACTTGTATTTCCTAAGTTGGCAACATTTGTTCCCATGACATCATCCTTTGTTGTTTTATAGTGCTGCAGGATTTTAGAAGTGGTTTCCCTAAAAAAATTCATTTTTCTGTAAAACATTTTTGGATGCATATATTGAAAAATTACATTTTTTCCCCATAGATTTCCCATTTTTTAGGATCTATGAAACTTTTACCGCTTATTCATGGTACTATTGTGATGATGTGGATTTATTTTGGTAGAGCTAGGGCAAAAGCAAAATGTGACAACGTAAAAATGAAATAAAATTGAAAAAAAAAGTAAATAAATAAAAAGCAAAGAATTGAAAATAATTTATAATTTGCGTCAGATTCATGGTATATATCAGAAAAATTCAATTATATGCATTTGTATGCTGCAAAAGTTTCATTTGATTAGATGTAATAGTTCTTGAGAAAATGGGAACTGAATTGTTAAATTTAATATTACAAAGATAGGCTTTTCATATTCCCCTTAAGCCTCTCTCAAAGGATAATTGGCACTGGAGATTTTTTACATTCCGAAAAACCTGCTGATCTCGGCTGGGTTTGAACCCGCGAGCCTTGAACTTTAACCAGACCAAAATAATAATAATAATAATAATAATAATAATAATAATAATAATAATATAAAGTTAGAAAGGATACAAAAATAAAATTATATAAAACTATTCCGGTTCCTATTTATTTCTATGGAGCAGAGAAATATTCTGAAAGGAAAAGATGAAAGAAGACCCAAGCAGCAGAAATGAAATTTGGGAGAAACGTGGAAGGAATACGAAGAAGTAAACGAATTAGAAATTAAGATATAAGAAGAAATTTAAAGGTTAAGAACGTGAAGTATGTATCAGTGAAACAAAGAAGTGAAGATGGGCCCACTGGCCTTTGCCTTACAACTGACTTTTTCCTGCATTTTGGAAGAATAAATTAGTTGAAATCGTTTTCAGAGAGAAGGAAATTTATGGAAGAGACGCTTTGGTATGGACGCTTCTCGAGCACGATGGCGGCAAATATCATTGAAACATAAGGTTTCAAAAAATCTACGTGTCAATATTCATTGTATTGAACTATTAACTGAATACACTGCTGACTATTTAAGTTGCATCGCCCACAAAAGATCGCTAAACCGACCCAACATCTCTCAGAAAGAACGAGTATGGCTCGTCGAAAATAAGACGGCAATACCAGTAGATGTATGAATTTGATCAAGGGAGAATTGTACCATACTGAGAGTGTGGGATGTTTGTTTTGAAATATTGCTGCTCATGTTGGATTAAATGCGTTCACAGAGGAACGACTATGACGTTGGTTCATCGAGGTTGGACGAACGCAGGCTCGGAGGATATCAAACAACCCATCAGAAGACAGACATCATTTTTACATTGCTATAAAGAACACGCACAATGTGTTGCAATTTTAATGACCAGCAGTAAAATATTCGCCCAGTATCCACTAGAAAAGACCCGGAGAAGCAAAGCGTTATATTTGTAGCACGATGGTGTAGGCCACAAGCTGTTGAGTGTCATTAAATGAATCCTAGTCTTTTATCGATTGGCTGCCATTTGTTTCGATCACATAAACATTTTTGAATGTGCGATTACAGATTTTAGTTACTGAAGATATGGTCTAAAATGCTTATATGTTTTTGGAGTATATAACGCTGGTTGACTGCTAGAAAAAAAAAAGTGTGAAAGTGTCAGGGGAATGCGTGGAAGAATAACGGTTATATTTTTGGTGTACATATTGTTTTGGGGCAAATAAATCAGTCTAGATGTTTATCGGAAACCTATGTACTTTTATTGTTGTGTTTTTAGTGCTACAGGTATAAATCACGATAACTCCCAAACGTCATTCTGGAAATGGAGTATGGATTCTTCTGGGCTGCAGACGTTTGTCAAAACAACAGTGCCAATTCTACAGTCTTCTTTCCTTTATTTTTGTTTGTGTGTGTTGTTTATTTTCAATTATATAAGTTATACTCAAACGTTTTAATTTTAATTTTAATTTTATTTGACACAGACACACAGACACAGATCTTTGACCGCGGCTTTTGATAGTAGATTCCGCAAAGAGAAGCAACGCCGTAGATTACATTGTAAATTACTGGCATTTTCTGAGTTTAGCGAGTTCCTTTCCTTGTGTCATATTGGTGAAGTGATATTTACCTAACACCTTTAAAACCTCCAGCTTCCTCATTGTATAGGGCCACGATCTAGAAACTTGAAAACCAACATTAGTTTTCAAGATAACGGTTGTCTCCCAGGATCTTGACCGTCTCTCGGCAATAGTTCTTTGTTATTGTATTTTGTTCCACTTTATCTCTCTTATCGCCTGTTTCCATCTGTTTTATCTTCTCGTACCCTTCTGCTCATTGGTCCTGGTGGTGTTGTGGTAACCATACTTGCCACATAAACCCAGCATGGCGGATTCGATCCCGGCCAGGGCCGATGGATATTTTGGGGCTTAAAAATCCTAAGTATGACTTCCTTCGGAAGGGTAGTAAAGCCGTGGGTCCGTGTCGTGCATACGGCACGAAAAGGAAACTCAAGGCTGAAATAAAAAGGCCTCTGGGCAAAATTTACCGGCCGTTTCACGCCCTGAGTTGAATGGGACGCTGATGACCTGAGATGTTAAAGAGCGTCCGTAAATAAGTCAAATCAAAAACAAAAATCCTCTTTTGCTCCACCAGGTTTAGTTAACCATTTGAACTGGGCCCTGTTGCATCAGTTTGCTAGTCAAACTTGGAAATACTATTACTGATAATTTCTGTTGCACAACACTCAGCCTTTTACTAACAATATTAGTGACATTCTAGCATAAAATTAAAAAAAAAAAAAAAAAAAAAATACAAATCGTAACAGCCAACTATAAAGCCATATAGTCTGTAGTGGAAACAATTGTTGTCGGTCTGAAATAAATAATTTGCAAATTTGGAAAAAGCTGAAATTGTGTGTTCTGGCTGAAATAAGGCCAAGAAATCAATTTAAATGTATGTTTTTGTTTAGAAATGATAACAAAGCTGAAAACATAAACTAATGGAAAGAAATTTATTAGGAGCAAGAATGAAATTTCTTAATGCATGTTGACTTTCCAACCGTATTGCTTGTAACACTCTTTCGGCCCAATGGCAAGCATTTCCGAATCATACTGAAATTGAGAACATACGATGTTTATATAATGCCTTCTGGGAACGTTATTTGCAAATTATCTTAATTAGAATAATCTGAAGATTGTTGCCAGTCATTCCTGGGTCTCCTGCGCACACCATCCTTGCTAATAATTTTAAATATAGATGTAGTGAGACTTGTAGATAATTTATTAGTAATAGCAATTGTTTTTTCCACGGGTAAAACGTACTAAACTATTAACATTTTATTAATAATTATTCTAGATAAATATAGCTTGTCCCATAATGAACGTAATTTTTATATTGAGCGCCTCTGATGGTTTGTTAGGCTGCTAGATCTGAAAAATAAGAAATAAATAAAAATAAAATAAAATATGGTCAACGCTTGCAGATTCTGAAAATGCATTGCAAGTACGGCGAATGTTATGTAGAGCCGTTCGAAGACTTTGTGTAATTTTCGTAGATGAAATAAAATAAAAAAAAAACTGCAATAATTCGTCCCTGCACCTTGTTACCTATACTGGGACGTGCATTTCCAAATTTTATCATTTATTAAATATTCTTTTTCCCGCAATTCACATTAATTTTGCAGATTAAATCTACTTATGTAAACAAAATAAAAATATATTTAATACAATTTCAACATTTCACTACTGGAGGGAGGAGAAAAAAAAACAAATAAAATAAAATTCCAAATGTACTGGAAACCAATAGCTGGTAGCCAGCCAGCTATTTACATAAACTAAGAATGTACCATCGGAAGCCAAATTCCTCAACCTCTTCTTCTGCTTCTTCATCTTTATTTTCTTCTATCTCCTCTCTGTTATTTGACTCTTCTGTTTCTTTTCTCCTTTTTCTATACTCGTCCAAATTCCTCTTGCAATTTGCACAATTTTTCATTTTCACCTCTTATAGGTTAAAACCTTCTCTTTCTCCCCATTCTCTTCTTCCGGTTTTAGTTCAAAAATATTCCCATCTATTGTAAGTTTAAGTATTTTCCTCTCCTTCATCATCTCCTCTACTATTCTCTTCCTGTTTATTTAATAAAAGTTGTCTTGTATATTATCTATTCATGTTAATTTTAGTTTTGTTCTGATCTTCTTAATTGTTCTTCTGTTTCTTCATTAGTTCTTAGTCGGTCCTGGTGGTGTAGTGGTTACCATATTTGCCTCCTAAACCCAAGATCGCGGGTTCGAACCCGGCCAGGACCGATGGATTTTTTCGGGGCGTAAAAATCCTAAACATGGCTTCCTTCGGAAGGGAAGTAAAGCCGTGGGTCCCATGTCGTACATTTACCGATAAAGAACCTCAAGCCTGAGAGAAAGAGGCCTCTGAGCAAAATTTGTCTACCGTATCGCGCCCTGAATTGAATGAGACGCTGATGACCCGAGCTGCTAAAGAGCGTCCATTAATAAATCAAATCAACAATCTGTTCTTGTGGTTCACCTCTTCCCATGCTAGATTACTTATTTTGAGTTCAGCTTGCTCAAAGTATTTATATAGGCCCTTATTTCTAAGTATATGTATTATCTGGTGGCCATTTAAAAATTCTATTTCTTCTGTCACCCATTTAATAGTGTGTACAAAATAATGGGTGCGCTGGGTTATCCTGTATTTTACAAAATCTTCTATATCGTCATGTGTTCTGTTAATTTTTTTCCAATAAGTTTTTTTAAGGTAAGTACCATACCTTTCGTAGGTTATGTAAATGCTAGCTTTAATCTCTTAAACATGTATAAGTTGAAAGTTCTTCTGCCTGCCTCGATATTTTTCCATTCGTGCTGCCATTGTACTTTTAGTTTATATAGAAAAATGCGCTTAAAATGTCATTAGTGTAGTGCAGAGACTGGTAAGGAAATTTAAAGATGCAGGATCGACAGAGAACACCTAATCACCTGGACGTTCTCGTCGATCGATATACGAGGTCTCATCAAAAAGTATCGCGAATTTTGAATTTCCGCGGGCTACGTATATTCGCTCTTCGATTGTTTTGTGGCGTTATGTGGTACTCATGTCCCTCACTTATGTTGACAAGCTCGGCCATTTTGAATGTTCAGTTAATTGTTGAGTTATTTTGCTTGGATGTGTTTTGGCTCGTCTTCGATTTTTGCCTATTCCAAAAAACGGAACAAAGAATCTATATCAAATTTTGTGTAAAAAACAAAATTAAGTGCGCGGATGTATCTTGAATGTTGACTGTGACATATGGTGAAGCTACCTTGGACCAAAGCAAACGTTTATCGGTGGTACAAAATGTTCTTAGAGGGTCGAGAAGATGTGAACGACGAAGAGCGTTCCGGATGCCCGAGTTCCACAACAGACGAAAACATTGAAGAAGTGAAGAAAATAGTTTTGGCTAATCGTCAGATCCTCGTTAGAGAAGTTGCCGAGGACCTACACATATCGAATGGCTCGTGCCATTCGTGACTGGTGACGAATCATGGGTTTATGGTTATGACGTGGAAACTAAAGCTCAATCATCCCAATGCATGCTGCCACACGAGCCAAGACCGAAAAAAGCGCGCCAATTTCGGTCGAATGTGAAGGTTTTGTTTACAGTTTTCTTCGATTGCAGGGGCGTGGTGCATCATGAGTTCTTGCCACAGGGTAGAACGGTCAATAAAGAATATTACCTGCAAGTTATACGCAATTTGCGCGAAGCAATCCGCCAGAAACGACCGGATTTGTGGAAGAACAAAAATTGACTTTTGCACCATGATAACGCCCCTGCTCACACATCGTTGCTTGTGCGCGAATTTTTGGGCAAAAACAACACACTTATGATGCCGCAGCCACCGTACTCCCCAGACCTGGCCCCCTGCGACTTTTTTTTTGTTCCCAAAACTGAAGAGGCCCATGAAAGGACGACGCTATGCCAGGGATTGAGGAGATAAAGACGGCATCGAAGGAGGAGCTGAACAAGATCACAAAAAACGATTTTTTAAAGCGCTTCGAGGATTGGAAAAAAACGTTGGCACAAATGTATAATATCTGGTGGAGGTTACTTTGAAGGGGACAAAATAGATATTCATGAATAAATAAATACTTTTTGAAAAAACACAAAATTTGCGATACTTTTTGAACAGACCTCGTAAAATGCCCTCGTCACAGCGTTGGTTGCTACGAGCCCAATGAAGTCGATTCGACGTCGTTCTCAGCAAAATTAACCATTCATATAAGCAGTTTGCAGCAAATTTAAACAAAAGATGGAACTAACCATTTGCAGCATTGAACAAAGTTATCTCTCTCGCAACGGCGATCAAAATTACAAGAGAGATCGTGTCATTCACACCATGTGACTATTTTTTGCGAAGGTATATAAAATCTTTTGTTTATGTGAACAATTTACGAACCTTCCCTGAACTTAAGGCAGAAATTATACGTGTCATGGGGTGAAATTTAGCCGGAGATTTGCTCTAAAGTCTTTGAAAATTTCGCAACACAGTGAAGGTTTGCCAACGAAGCCGACATTTGCCTGATGTTTTGTTTCATGTTTAATAGCAACGTTTTTGCTTCATATTGAGTTAAAATATTATTATTTTTCAAATAAATGAAGTGTTTTATTATTAAAACAAAAATTGCGTTTTTTATGGCACCCTAAAGCTACAAATTACACATTATGAGTGAATTCAGTACTACTATTGGTTGGTAGAATGTTATGCAACTAGTCTCTAGTCATTATGACTCGTTGAGTTCTGTATATTCTCGGTAGCGGTGATCTGTCTTCCTTTCCTTGTAAATAGAAGCGAACTATTCTGTAGGAACATAATTTTCCTGCTTGTTGCGTTGTCAAAGTCAAAGCTAATTACTGTTAGTACGGGCTGCACGCTTTAGACAGTTTTATAAGAGATTTATGCATTTACTACTAATATACATTTTTAATGATCATTCAGTATCGCCCTAACGGTATAACCAGGTTGTTTCGGATAACTTGAAAGCTGAAATATATTCAGTTCATTTATTGCCATCTGTATTAGCGTAGCGTTTTCTGCACTATCTACCTCGTATTTTATTGTTTTTAACTGTAAACTGGTTCTGCATTGTTCTTACACGGTCACTAGGAAGTTTTTTTTAAGCCACGCAACAGTGCACAATATGAAAATTACCATACCTATAACATTTTTTCAAGGTTATCTCCAGCACATCACCCACCGTTGCACACTTGAAAGTATCAACGGGACTTATGCTCTGGCTAACGCTCAGGTCCTTCCGGGGTGTAAGGTCGGTGCTCACATATATTTGGAATTAGAAAGTCACAGGCAGGATCCGTTAACAATTTGCACAATAGACACGATTGCTGAGTTCTTTACTTTGTCTAGTGTAACAGCCTCATTTCTTAGGTACCGATCATGCATATTTTAGAACACAGTAGGTTGACAAACTTTTGGTTTTGCAGCATAGGGGTGGCTACAGTACCCATATTCTTTTTTTTTTTTTTTTTTTTGTACGCCTTTGTCAGAGGTTGTTCACCCAGACCGAAGACAGCTGATTTTGATATTTAATTGGTAAATCCACATGTCTTCATCAGAAAACCAGCTAGACTCCCCATTGCAGCATTTCCAGCATTTCCTTGTGCTATTCATCTCATTTGCTTTTGTCACTCTTAAATGTTCCTGGAAGAAACTTTCAGCGAATTAATCTCTAAAGCCATCTCAGTGTTCATGTAGGCCAGTGTTCTTATTTTATTATTCTCTCCACTAAGATATCTGACTACTGTCAGCAATTTCCTACTTCTCTCAATTTTAAGAGATGTTTCCCTCATTAAAATCGTCATATACTCGTAATTGACAATATGATAACTAATTATGTTTCACGAGAGCAGCCTTGTCAGGGTTTGGCCATGTAAAACTCTAGCTCGAACCTATTAACCCCTGAAATCATGATTAATTATAACAGTCTTGTGCTCATAATTTACAGAGCAGTTTCCCTGTATCAAAGGAAGTAAAAATATTTCATATTTGCTGGAAATTATACCGAGTACCAGAAGATTGGCTAAAGATTAATTATAGAGTCATAATCCTACTTCAAACAGTGTGTAAAATATATGCCGAAATAATTGCTAGAAGATTAAATGTTACTAGTGAAGTACCTACAGGAAGGACAATGTGGTTTCAGAAATAGGCGATCTTGTGCAGGTGGAACAAGCAATACAGAAGAGAAGGGAATTTAACTTGCCAACTTTTATATTATTTTTAGACCATGAAAAAGCTCTTGATGGGGTTCTCCGAAACAAACAATCGAATGTAGTGCAGAAGAAAGGATATCCGAGTCATCTAATTCAAGAGTCTATAAGAATTACAAGAATTAAGATTGACAATAGCGTTAAAATTGGAAATGAAACAACAGAAATAAACCAAGGCGTCAAACAGGGATGCCCTTTATCGCCAGCACTATTTCGTATATATAACACTATATATATGAATTTATGTAACTCTATTTCATATATTTGAACTCTTCGTGTATGTATGTATGTATGTATGTATTTGTGTGTATATATATATAAAACAGTAACTAGAAAAGCAGAAAAGTATAAAACACTAAGAAAAAGTCACCGATTTTAATCGCTATATTTCGAACTGCTAGAGTTCTTCTATTGCAAGAAAAAGTGAAGGTGATAAAAATAAACATTGAATATCGAAGGTAACGTTATGCATGAAAACAAATAAAACAAGCTGAAAGAGTGTGAGAAAAAAATAAGAAATATTTAAAGCCAGTGATATACGCGCTTTATGTAAAAATATAGCTGCTATTTCTCTATCTCTGAGTACACTTTCAGAGCTATGTGTACGTAACACATGAATAAGGTTTAAATTAAAAGCATCTTCAAATTCCTCATAGTGAGACAAGGCATGTTGGGAAATTTGGGGAAAAGTGCTTCATATATATGAAGCACTTAAAGAAAGGAAAAACATTCTACTGGCAATATTCAAATTAATAGACATAAGTTGAAAACAATTTTATTTGCTGACAATGAGGTTCTTTTTTGGGGGAAACGGAAGATGGTCTATAGAGAAATGTTAAAAATCTGAAAGATATCATACAGACATATAATTTAAAGATTTCAGCAACTAAGATAAAATCAATGGCTTTGGTGGAAAAATCGTGTAAGACTAAAATAGTTATTAATGAACAAATATTAGAACAAGTCTCTAGTTTTAATTATCAAGGTTTTAATTTATCGCACAGTAAAAACTAAGATCTGAATATAAAACTAAATGATGACAGTGCCAATGTTAACATATGGAAGTGAAAGGACAGATAGGAAAAGAATAGAAATTGCAGAAATGAGATTTTTAAGAACAGTAGCTGGATTTACTCTTCTAGATAAACAAAGAAGTGAAGAAATCCGAAAACAATTATATATATATATATATATATATATATATATATATATATATAAAATCTAAATGAAAAAAAATAATGAAAATAAAAATAATTGGTATGAAAAGTATATTAAGGATGAAAGAGGAACGGATACCAAAAATCTTCCTAAATTATTAATCCACAGGATATCGCCAAGTCCTAAAGGAAGATGCAATGATATGTTTAATTGAGGACGGAACTGGTCGAATAATAATAATATAATAATAATAATTATTATAATAATATAATAATATTATAATAATAATAATAATTATAATATAATAATAAAATAATAATAATATAATAAAATAATAATATAATAATAATAATAATAATAATAATAATAATAATAATAATAATAATAATAATAATAATAATAATATACTTCCCTATATCTGCCATTCTCATAGCGTGTAAGGAAAGAGTTTTTCTATTTTCTATTGTTTTTTTAGTATGGAAGAAACCAATCATGAGGAAAGAACATGAAAACAACCGAATCAGGTTCATGACTCAAAGGAATCAACTCAGGAATTGCCAAATGCTAGTCTCTCAAACTAATGTCCAAGCCAACTTATTCAGATGATATTATATTTAAACTCTCTAGCGCACTCAATTATCTGTCTGTCGCATATGCACAGCTTCGATGAAAATATTATTTCCCAAAATGTTTTATCATCGAGCTGGAAATAATATTTCTAGTCACTACATCGGGGTTATACGCGGAAAGGGTGATTTCCTGTTGTCAGAACTTTGCAAGCATTTGCTCTCCGGGTGAGAAGTTGCATGATCACCGAAGTTAGGCTTACGTAATCCCTATGCTCGGGGTAAGTATGAGAAGTTGGACGAAAAGAAAACCACAGTTGACCAAAGTCGGATCTAAAACGAGCCCATCCAATGTACGCATGCTTTGCATCACTTACAGATTTTCTTAAAATGTTAAGGGGAAAACTATTAAGTCACAACAAATTAGTTTGAGATATTAGCATTTTTAATTTCAAAACCAAATTGTGTTATGTCCATTATTCGTAAATGTAAATGCCAGCAGTAGTATCACTGCATTGTGAAAAGAGGAGTCTCAAATGAAGGAGAACATGACAATAAATATATATTCAAACATAATATTTTATTTATTTTCTGTTTCTTGTGTACGTTTTAAAACAAAAACCATAAATTATGAATAAATCGAGATTACATTTTTGTGAGGATATAATGAGTGCTTTAAGTTAATGTCTTAAGTAGCTTTTTTTTTTTAAAGTCTTGGTTTTACTAATTACAAATAATTAGTAGTTTAATTACTTATATGGTAGATTTGCATAGAATATTTAACCCTTAGGACCACTGTATTTCTGGATAATCTGTACATTTTTGTATTTGTAACATCTAAAAGTTCAAAACGACGGATAGAAATTCTTGAGGTCTTTATCGTGACAAATTGCTCTTTTTTTCTTGCTCACAGTTGTAATTTTAATAGCTTTACCCTTTCTGGGGAGGGGAGGGGGTTCAAGCAGCATTAAATTAAATCCTTCCCGGTCATATCAATAGATATTTCAACAAAGAGAACCAGCGTATGCTAACGTTACTCAGATAAATATAGAATGTTTTTTCACTGCTTTTCTCTGTAATGATGAGGGAGGAATTTTTGTCCTTGGTACAACCTTTTTAATGTATCTCAATTTGTAAGACTGAAAATGCACTTCAGTAGGTGAGTAGATAACTAGATGGCGTAGATTTTTTTAAATGTGACAAAATATTTTTCATATTGGTTCGCATATCATTTTTATAATTTGGCGTTGTAAAATATTCACTTCTGAAGCTATGGCATATAAAATGTATCGATGTTATCGTTAAATTTAAGTGTAAGTATTGCATATACCCTCTCTATATTGTTATTTAATTCTTTGGTTAATATACAGTTTTAAAATTAAAAACATAATGGATCCTTAGCAAGTTTTAAAATAGGTTGCTCGCTTAAAACAGCAAACAAAAGTTTCTTTCCCCCTCCCATCTCGTTTTATGTTCTCATTTTCGATGACTGAGAGTGGATTTTTTTAATAGTGTTTAACGCCCTTTTTTACTACTGAGGCACCTCAGGCGGTGGACACTGATGATACCTGAGACGAAATGATATATTAGGAAAGGATTTTTAAGGAAGGAAACGTTCCAGCCCTAAGTTTATGGTACCTCCCCGGCATTTGCCATTTATAAGGACTGAGGAAAACCTGGATAAAACCTCAGTCAGGGAAGACAGTCCATGGCGGGATTGGAACCCCAGACCTCCCGCAAACGAATCCGGGCCTTACCCACCTCGGCCACTCGTGGCGGTTGGAGAGTGGAGTTAACGAGTTATATTGCACAGCTAAGTGAAATGTATGAGCACATGAAAAGTGCACAAGAACGGACATAATTGAATTTGCGCTTCACATTGTATAAACGTACGATCTTTAATGCGTTTCTGCTGTGACACTATGTGACACTCAAGTGCAATTGTTCTCCGGGGCTGAATTCCGGATCTAGGGATGTTGTTTGAACGAAGCCAACCGCCCATATTTAGGGAATGCAAATCTAAAATATGTAAATGTGTCATAAATGCTAAAATTAAACGTAATAATTAGAAGAAAACATACACCGTTTCCAGTGCCATATTTTGTTTTATAATTTATAAGAATTGGCATAGAATTTTATTCCAAAACTTTCAGCTTTCTGTTTATTCTCTTTGGAGAATTTTTATTTTTCATACAAGGAAATTAATTAGTTAGATTTTTTTAAAATTTTTATTTATTGCCCTGTCACAATTAATACTTATGGCAGTGGTGGTTTGCTCTACGTGCGTCTTAGGCCCATCTTGGGTAGAAATATTTGCAAACGGTCGGTTCCAGGACGTCGGCTAAAAAAAATTTCACTGCTGTCCAATGAGACAGCAGTGAAACAGCTTAAGAAGCAAGCACATGCTTGCTTCTTAAGCTGTTTGTGGTCATTTAATCCAGACAAACAACTGCCCTTTTGTGGTAAATTAGAAACAACGAAAGAACTATGTAATAGGTTCCTGAAGTGCAATCTAACTTATGGACAATGTATCGCATGATCCGGTGCCCTCACGTGGTGCATATGTGCCACAGATGGTTTGTGGGAAATTACAAAAGTCCGTTCCAGGTGCCGATCCCTGATCTCAACGTTCTGTATGCTAATGAATCGTATTTCATTATGGTTATGATTCGTGCATTTATTTTTTCCTTGCTGTTATTGACACGAGAATGAGAGTCATTAAAGTCTGCATGAACGGAAATGCATTGCAATCCATCGTCATTGCTGTTTCGTAAATGCTAGAAGGTGGAGTAATACCAGGCTGACGTAAAAACTTCAGAAAGGTCAAGCTGTGTTGAAAAAGGGAGACGAGAAAGAGAAATAGTTCTTCGAAGCTTTTATCCGAACCCATTCATTGATGTGGCAATAAACAGAATGACCATTCTTCAAATTCATTATTTCTGACCCTCGTGGAACGATTCTTTGTAGGAAACAAAGGCGCACCCGACGTGGATTCTTAGAAATGTAGTCTGCTCGTTAATTTAATTTCTGTGGTTTTAACGTACGTGCTTTAAAAACAAACAACGTTATCACTTTTTTTTTCTATTTTTTAACTTTAGTGTTAAACTTGACTCGTCTGGTGAGTGCGTAACACCTGTTACGTTTTGCCAAGCCCTTTCACCTGGAAGTCCTTTGTGGATGTAGCTCTGCAGCAGTGTAATTACAATTGAGCATTATAGTGCAAGTAGCTTTATTGGTGATATGTATATAGCATCTTTTTAGGCATTAAAAACAATGGTTTTGGCAGATACCAAAAAAAAAAGTTGAAATATTTTGCCACTTTTCAAGATTTCCGGAAAGTTTAAGCCACGTAGTTCCTTCTAGCATCTATTTTGGTTGCTATTTTTGAATGACTACTCTATTTAAAACTAGCCCTTTAAATGCCCATGACATTTATAGCAATTCAAATGCTTTCATGGATGTACACTACCAAAGGTGGTGGTGGTGGTGGTGGTGGTGTTGTTGCTGTTGTTGTTGTTGTTGTTATTATTATTATTATTATTATTATTATTATTATTTTGTTAATTATAACCATGCATTCAAATGTTAAACTTAATTTTTTATGTATATTACTTTAAAAATCCTATTTCCTATAAATGCTGACCAGTATGCATGAAAATGTCCGTTCATTTGTATTTCCATGTTTCACATAAAAGTCAATGAGAAATTTTCTCTCAAACTTTAAGATCGATTTTCTTCAGTAATGAAGTTTTTAAATAACGTGTATCCTTTCTTTAATATCTAATTTTTTAAAACTGCATGTTAAGTTTTGATGAATACGATATTAGATATACAAGTATTATAACTTGGCTTGAAAATATGTTTTAAGGAAAACGTTCCAATTTTTTCTGAACATAGTATTTTTATTAAAGGAGATAAACTCAAAAAGATATTAATAAAT
Organism: Metallyticus violacea; assembly: GCA_030762175.1. NCBI lineage: Eukaryota > Metazoa > Arthropoda > Insecta > Mantodea > Metallyticidae > Metallyticus > Metallyticus violacea. The sequence goes on along the minus strand of CM060840.1, from coordinate 43,803,809 downwards.
GAATTTGAAAATCTACAATTAGATTATTGATGGTCTCCACAGTATGTGAGCAGAAAATTTTAAGAAAATGTAAATCTATCTTTATTGGCTGGCTAAGTATTTTCTATTTTTACTTCGGTAGATAGAAAATACCAGGTGTTTAGCTGCTTTTCTGCTAATTGGGCCCAGTGTTACCCATAGTTATTAGTACAAAGTTCTTGGAAGAAAACTTTCTTTTCTCTGCAACTTGAACAGTGAGTGCTAAGATGGGGGTGGAAGGAACATTAAATGGTTGTCACGAGGTTGATTGAAAGACTGTGAAATTTCTAAAAGACTGCTGTTACGGTATGAGACTGCGTATTAAACCGTTCCACAAAGATCCCGTTAGGATTCTCTCCGAAAGCAATAATGAGCGCTGTTTCGCACCATTATCCCATCAGCGCAGTTCTCAACTTTTCTTAGCTTCGCTGCAATCTACTGTATACGAACGTGGTCATTGATGGATTGAGAGCCACAAAAGGTTAACGGTTACACTTGCTTCACAGCTGCGGGGGCCACAACTGCCGAAGTGGAAGATGAAAGGTTTCTGTCCCACGTAAACAGTGAAGCTGCAAAACTTTTCTTGTTTTTATTTTGTGGTGTTTACCTCGAGATTGTCAGCTGGGCTCATTGGAGCAAAGCGGAAACGACATGAAACTTGCCAAAGGTAGTTTTGGGATGAAAGTCATTATGGCCAAGGCAACGTTGACAGCAAAGCACTATTTTTCTGGTATACTGCTTGTATCTGTTGAGTGTTAAAAAAAAAAAAAAAAAAAAAAAAAAATCCAGCAGTGAATTGACAAGTCTGCAGCAAAATACAGGGGATTTCAAAAGTTGTGGTTTTCAGTTAAAGCTATATGATAAATTTTTTATTAAGATAATGCTCAGACATGTCAATAGTTGTATTTTACAAGCATCGTTTATATAAAGAAAAATAATTTTCGATAATTATTCTCAATGAACAGTATTAAAATGCTGTTTTTTCCATTCGTTTTACAGTAGCATTGGACACTGTGACAACAAATTATTTTTTAAGTATTTTATTTATTCTTGTAGTGTGAAGGCAATTTTATTTTTAAAAACAACGTTAAAAATGCAATTAAGAGAAAGTGAAAAACTTGAAATTCTCATGAAGTGAGAATATAATGTTAGAAAACTTACGCAATATGAAAGTTGACAAATACCACCAATATTATTGAAAATACATAATTGAAATGTATTGCTAGGGTCAGAGGAGGATATTCAACCTTGCTGGAGGACTGGTCGTTGGTACCTCACCCCTCAGTGGGAGCATCTTTGGGTGGAAGGGATGATGATGGCCAGGAACCAAGGAGGTTTCAAATCTATAACAGATCTACGATTGAAATGAAGCATATGAAATGAAAGAACAGAAAATCCATGGAAATGAAAGAACCATCCCAGCATTTGCCTAAGCGCCCCGGGTAAACCATTACAAAAAAAATCAGGTTGGGCGGCCCCAAGAAAAATTCGGGACCTCCCGAATGCGAGTTCCATACGTTACCTCTTGAGCCACTCAGCCCGGTAAAATAAACAGTAGCTATTTATACAATTACTCTAGAAAGTAGGGCTTAATTAACGAGTGGGTCATGTCGGAATATTGCCTCAGGGAGTGATCTAATACCCACATATTGTATATAATATGCTATCTACGGTTTATGTGTTTTACTAAATTGGCAGAACACAGATAATAAAAAAAATCACATAGATTTAGATGATCGAGGTATTAACTTTGTTGTACAGTGAGAGCAGTTTAAAAGTCCCCAAATTATATCGGCCGACTATCGGACCTACTCTTTCAATCCCTGAGATTTCCCATGCGCGACGCCATTCTCTCTTCAATCAGTTGTGACATAGTCGGGCAGTGGTGTTGTGCAGTCGAGAATGAGCAAATAGCACAGTAGCGTTAAACAAAGGTTATAATTTACTGCGTCTTTAGGCATATTTCAGGACAGACGGTCCTGTGGCAGAACGAGACATATATTTATACGAAATTTTCCTTGCAGTCTTATTCCAACATGAAAAATAATATTAATATTAATACAAAATTTAATGAAATACCATTCATTAATTCATGACGAATGCGCCGTATATCTAGTCCCAGAATTACTGACAATGGTTTATGATCTCCTCATTCCCCTGAGTTTACGGTTTGTGGTTTTTATTTTCGGGTAACGTTGAAAAATGAAATTACAATATTCACACAATGGAGAAACCTACATATTTGGAACTAAGTAACGTTCGTTAGAGATGGTGAACTCCGTCAGTGGTAATTTCTTTAAAAGATGTTATAAAATTCTGTTATTTAATATGTAATACTTATGTTTTAAAATGTTAACCGCAGACCAGCTGAAGTATGTATCGGAACTTTTGAACTGTACATTGCAACGTACTATTTGTTTTGAAGAAATGTAAAGATTCGCTTTTGCTATTAAAATTGTGAAATAATTACCTACTTTTGTAGCATTCGTAGGCAAAAAAAGTTTGTGTTGCGCTCTACAGTCACAAATTGTACTCATAAATATTAAATTTTTAATCCAAAAAATAATTCGTTTTTGCACTGAAACACTTTTGTGTTTGTGAAGATGCTAGTAAAAGTTTAATAAAAATGCCAAATGTCACAATAATTTACATTTTATTTGCACAGTATTGTGATGTATCTGTTTCAGAATTTGAGCAAATTCAAAGAGGTGCCAAATTTGTTTAAAAATAACGAATAAGACTTTATATATTTCTTATAATTTAGTAAAATATACTTGTTATATGATATATGAAGTTATACTTTTGTTTTAAACACTTTATGTGCAAACACTTTAAATTGACAGCATATGCTCTCATCTCAAGACATGTTTACAATATGGAAAGCGAATGCCTCATTTATTGACGGCAGTGGGTGAACCTGTGACCATAAGCTGGGATCATTTTAGTTACCAGTTTAGGAGTGGTGTGAACCAGGAAGGAAATGAAATTATGAAATGCAAATTCACATTTGGCAACCTCATCTGTATATCTTAAAGGCTACGCTTTTACTTTCTAGATGCTGCTGCAAAGCATATAAACGCACTTGCCATTATGAACATGCGTCAAATTTGCAAAGAATGTTTAATGATACCGCTTTGCGGTTGCCAACAAAGTATCTGTTGTGGGATGGACTTAGAATGCGGAACTTAGTGCTTAACGTCACACAATGGTAATTGAAAATCACACTTAAAGGCTGTTTCAGAAGCACGTCTGGTAGAGGCGGCTGAATGTCCAAGTTCACATACTGCAGTTTTCTCTTACAAACCTATCACGTTTCGGACAACTCCCTCGTCGTAAAGCGGTGCCTGTTATTATGTGTTTCCAATATGTCGCGCGGGCGTGCGCAAGAGTGGCTGGCTCCTTGTGCCGATGGCGCAGGCAAATGAATAAATTAAAATAAATCAGTTGAGCATGAGAAGAGCAGATGAAAGTGAAATGCCGCGACTTGTTTGAAATCCTTGCTAAGCAATGCGTGGGTATTTCAAGATAATGCGTTATTAAAATAAGAGGGGGGGATTGTGAAAAATATCTGATAGCTTTTTATTGGTTTTACTGCACGTAGGGCTTATTTCATACTCTCTTAAATCATTCTTACTATTATTTCCAATTTATTCTTATTTCATTAGATATGTATATTAACATATTTATTTTTCTGATAAACAACAAATATATTAGGTTTTCATAATCTTTTCCATTCAGCAAACCAATAATGAACTATTCCGGCTCCAATTTATGGCTGTTCTAACTGGTCG